>JBBPBT010001129.1:3031841-3054455 GCA_037974875.1 Cicer bijugum
GTACAGTAAATACCAGTAAAAAATAGTATGTACTGTAAATTGATTAATTTATCGTAAAAACAATTTTTTACAAATTTGTGAAAGATCGATGTAGATTATGAGGCATATATATCAGTTAAAATTCTTATATGTAAATATCTTTTAATTTTTATTTATTCATTCAACATTTTCCTTTTTTGTTATCTCTTTTTTCTTTCACATCAATAAAATAACATATCTATTATATCATATTTTTATTACACATTTATTATATCATATCTTTTATTTTTGTCTCTTTTAAGATGTCAAAGGAACATTAAATGTACGTCCAATATTTTTCTTATTTTTTTTATCACATGTTTTAAGTGTTTTAAGTGGTTGAAAACAGTTCATTTTCATTTTAAAAAAACCGTTGTTGCATGTGTTGCTGCAATATGAAATATTACTACTTGCAATCTTATTTATAAAAAATAAAATACTCATTGAATGGTCCACTTATATGAAGAATGTGTAATTTTGTAGTTGAAATAAGAGTATGAAAGGAATTTAAATAATTAATACTCTTTAAAATTAGTCTATATTTAAAATATGAGCACATGTTGCTAATAAAAAGCAAACGGAAATAGGAGTGAAACGTTCAATGCGGGAAGCATGTGCAACATGAAAACCAAACCATTTTTATAGTTAGAACAAAATACAGTTGATTGAGTGTTTCTTATTAAAACAAACAGAAATAGTAGTAGTAGTAGTAGTATATAAGATTGAAACTTTCAATCAGCGGATTATATGCAACATGAAAATCAGGTGGTATTTAGGATGGACAAATAAAAGAATAGTTTGGCTATATATATACTTCTTGTTATTAAAAAAAAAAAACTTAAAATTTTGGTTACTATTAAAAAAAACTCATTTAATATTAATATTTTTAATATACTATATTACTTTAATAAAAAAAAGTTATTATTAATAGTTCGGTGTTTGATATTTAAATAGACAATTTAATAAATTTATTTATATTTTACATAAAATTTTAAAAAATTAATTAACTTAATTAATTTTCTTAATAATCGTAAAACTAATTACTTTTTATTTATAATAGCAGCATGGGCAATTAGAAGTATATGCCACCGGAAAACCATACAATGCATGTGTTAGCGTTATATATATATAATAGATGTTTGCTGTTACAGCGTTAATATATTATTGGGTGACTATAATAGACATCAGACATATATAAAAGTTATAATATATTTTGTTATGGTTTTAATAAGGAACAAAGGTGAACCTTGCTTTTGATTTGCTAAAAAATATAAGACGGAACGTGATAATGTATCTTATTTGATTTGAAAAGTAACCATGAGACTGGTTAAAACATGGAGTAAAAGATTAGACAAAATCAATTACATTTGGAATAACTTGTTGTTCTAAATATAAACTATTAAAAACATTAAATATTTTTTATTTTCTATAAAAAAAATTATTATCTTTCTATTGTTTCACGTCTCTCTTTCTCTCTCTATTCTCTCCCTCTTATCTCTTTCTACACTACACTCATGCCTCTCTCACTCTTTCTCTTTTTTCTCCACTCTCTCTCTCAATCTTTCCTTCTATCATGTCTTTATCTCTCTCTTAGTAAAAATTATATTATTTTATCAAGTGTATAGACATCAAACAAAACATAATGCAAATTTTTGTGTCTTGTGCATCGATCACTCTAACACAATAGACTATAAAAAATTGTCATATGTTATTATGTCAAGTACTAACTATTTTACAAATGAAACTCACTCTTAAGATTATTAAATTAGTGGATTAATCTAATTTTTTTATTATTATCAATAGATGATAACATAAATAGTTTATAAAATTTATCTCAACTAATAAATATTAATATTATTTAATTAAATATTATATCTTGAATTTAAACTTAAAATATTACAATTATATATGAATTTTAGATAATATTTACTACATTGTCTACCAAAAAAAATTACATAAGTGAAACTTTTTACAGCAATGTTAGTCTATGAAATTCACTATTGGACCATGACTTTATTCGAGCCCATATTATAAATTGTAGTTAAAAGTCTATGAAATTCACTCTTGGACCGTGACTTTTTTCGAGCCCATATATTCTACACCATATTGATATTATAAATTGTACTTAGATAGTTTATTCTCTCACCCTCTTATGTCTTTAAAAATCTCTAAAATGTATATTTTAAATTATTTAAATTAGTTATTTAAAAGTGTTTTTTTTGTTAAAGGACATGATTGGTCAATTCAAAGAACATTAAAAATGAAAAAAGAAACTCTATTATAATTAAGAGACATACCAATAATTGATCTAAAAAAAAAAAAGAAACCGATCAATTTTGTGAGAGAAAAAAAAAGTAACTTAATCAATCGACCTAGTTCTAAATTGAAAGCATTCTAATGAATTATATTCGCTGTTTTATTTTTGGTTTATTCCCACTTTAGTCCTAGGTTTTATTAGTTATTATGCTCACAAAAAGTGTCTCTTTTTTAAAAAATTGAATATTTTGATCCATAATGGTTCACTCGTGTTGCAGTTTTAGCCTTAATCTAAATTTTTGGACTCTAAATTGATATGACATGGATTGGGGTTCATAACTTTATCTTTTTGTAATTTCTTTTAAATTGGATTTGGATTTGAAAAAAAGAGAGAGAGAGAGAATTGGATGTATTTTACAAGATTGAAGAAACCTCAAATTCTAGATTTGTAGAAACTAAATTATTTTGAGATTGGTTTTTATTGTAAATTGAGTATATTTTAAAAATTAATATACTTGTATATCATACTTTATAGTGAGAAATATGAAAAGATAAGTTGGGAGAGGTAAAAATTTGATGACAATCTGACAACTATACCAAATTATTGTTAGTGAAGTAGTTAGATGTGTTAAAGATACTTATGTAAATACATAAGAGTATATTAATGGGGAAAAAATTAATACATCATTGGTAAATATAAAAGGAATATGGTGCGTGTGAGTCTATTTACCATTTCATCTAAAATAAAATATTGCAAAAGAAACACTTAAAATAACAACTTTGAATTAACAGTAGTAAAAAGAAATTAACAATATGCAGACCCCAAGTTTCGCTCGTGTTGTGGCTTCTCGTCTTCTTCACGTAACACGTTATGGATTTGGCTCAACCTATGTTTTCTCATTCTGGAGTTTTTGTTTCTCATCACTTTCTCTGCACATTTTGCAAAGATTCGAATCTCTAAAAAATAAAAATAAAATCCCAAAATCTATTTTGCAAAGAATTGTTTAGTAACCTTACTTTCTCATTACCTTCAGCTTTCATTTATCAAAGATAGAGCAGTTCTTGACAAAATGTTGGAATTTTGTCTGCCTCAACGACAGCCATGACTAATCCCACCTCAGCTGTTACAAGCAGAAACAATAAAATTCAGAATCATTCATGAAAGATACTGCTATTCCTTCTACGAAATCAAATTTAAGCTGGAAACTATAATTGAAAGAAATTTCAGATTCTATTACATCTCAAATGTAGTAAAAAAATTGTCTGCGTTCCATATTAATAATTTTAAATTTCATGTCCTACCTAATCCTTAATGATGTAACATAGACCCTTTCTTATTCATTAAAAGTGAAGATAGACAAATTAAAGTTTAAAGCTTGTAGCCTGCCCTTATGTGATTATGTGCCACTTGAGAGAAATGGTATAATCAAACATATCCGTGGTAGTGAAAATAAAATTTCATTTTAAAAAAAATATATATATTATTTTATTTCATTTATTTTTGTTAATTTGGATGTAAATTGAGGCAATCACATTTTAAGTGATGTCTAATAATCCTAAACCCTTTCCCAGTTTCCTTTAACAAACAAACTTCAGCTACAAGGAGCTATCCAATATCTCTGTCAATCTATGAGAGAAGAAACTTCTAGTTAAAATTTTGGGTACTACATTCCATTTATATAACATCACAACCTCACAAATATCCACATGGCCAAGATCCAAAGAAGTAAAAAAATATAGTTGTTAGTTACTTCCACCAGCAAAAGTAGCACTATCTATTTCAAGTTACTTTCAGAAACTGACCAAAAAGTGTAGTAACTTTCAGCAGGTTACAAAAAACTCAATGATAATGGTTATTGAGATTTAAGAAGCGTATAACTTGCCTCACGAGGTGCAACCTACTGAGTTTGCAAAGGAAAACGGAAGGACCGCGAGCATAACTGGAAATTATTTTGAACAACAATCAGTAATTACTAATTAGAGACAAATAATTGAAAACGACAGAAATATAAACAAAATTACAATACCTTATGAAAAATTTCGTCGTCAGGCTTAATATACATTATCTCCTCATCACTATCATTGCTCAATTTTCTTTTCTGTTCTGCATTCTTAAGCTACATCTTTACAACCAGGAAAGAAGTAAATCGTCATAAAACGGAAGTGGAGAAGAAGAAAATCTTCTTCAACATAAAGCTGGAATTGTCAATAAGAGGACAATAAATAGATAGGAGATACAGCAGAAGCATAGATACCTTGTAAATTTTGTTCAGTATTATATAATGCTTAAATTGGAAGGAATTCCAGAGGTCCACTGTTGGCTGTTAAATGTGGAACATGGAAATATAAGCTCTAACAAGAAAATTAATTGCCAGCAGTCAAACTGATAAAAATTTAAACCCTCGCCCATCTGTTACTATGAACATCTAATCTCATCTCCTATTGCCCAATACACTTCATCAAAAAGAGCACCATAAAGATTTGGTAAAAGATGGGGAGGCAGGTTCACCACACGTTGTGATACCAAGAGACCCACATTACGTGCTTGTTCCCCCAAAAGTGAACCCAACGGATCCGCAATGCCCTTCTCTTGGCATGCTTTACAGAGGAGAAGTTCCTTGACAGTCATGATAAATAAGTTGGCTCAATTTAGATTAGCTTCTTACTTAGAGGAGTTTCTCAAACTAAATGAGTAATTGGTTCCAAACTTACAAAAAGAGCTCTGAATATTTATAGGTGTTAAGAAGTTAGATGACAGAGCTTCTCAAAAAGTTGAGGAGCATGTACTAATTTCAACATACGGAGTTAATAATCATTTAGAAGACTAAGTCATAGTAAGATCATTTCAACTTTTATTTTCCTATAAATGCTTGTTGAAAAGTTTATCCATACTGGCTCTTAAGCTTTTTTCAGGGCGTAGAGATGCTAAACTAGTCATAAACCAAATTTACAAATTGCCAAATGCCAAACAATGAATGAACCAAAGAGATCAACCAGAAAAACTGAGACTGAAATACGAATTACTTTATTAAGGCTCAATTTCCATAAAAATATTACTATATGATTCTTCCAGTTCATTCCTTTATTATCAAAATACATGTATGATTACTATTTTGGTGAGGGAGCTTTCCGCAACAATTTGCAAACTAGTAAAATTGCACAGGAGGGAAAGATATATATCATAACAACTAAACCATTTTTTCCTCAAGGAAAATCAGGGTCCTTGCTGTTAAAACTGATATTGCAACCTAAGAAAGAGCGGAACATACATAAACAAGAAGAGAGTTGGTGTGATGTCAATGACCAAACAGTAAAGACAATTATTGTATATATATTTACTCTCAAGGCTGCCAAAAAATAAAAATGAAAATTGAAAAGAGGCAAACAGATCGTGCAAAACATCATAGACAGTACAATGTGACCTACCCTGTACCTCCATAAATGAAGAGCAGTAACAAGAGCAAACAGTCCTTCATCCTCATCATCCTCTATCTTAACAACAGTCCCTACGGTGGTCTGTCCCAAAATCAAGTCTACAAAGCCACTCAAATTCCATTCTTGATTATCCAGATAAGTTTGCAGCAAGGTCCTGACTCCATGGAAGTCATCAGGTTTAGGATTCTGCTTGGACAACTTCCTTAAACAACCAATTTTTTTGTTCAATAATACAATCTTGAATTATAAACATTTCACAATATAATAACAAGCGATCATGGAAATAATAACATAAGAAGTTATCTTACATCAAACTCCTCATCACATGACTCAAACTCTTCTGATTTCTCTTCCAAAGTGTGCTTAATCCATTACCTAGGAAGTGGGTCAGAACAAGGCACACAAAGTTTAAAACACCAACTCAATTTATTATAAAAGGCACTTAAAATTAAAAACATGGATTCACATGATTCATCAAGATTCAAATTATGATGGGAAAAAAGTGTCTTACTAGCAGAGGTAGGGGTGGGGTTTTCAATGGATTGGAAATGTCATTTGGGCATAGAAATGGAGGCCATACGAGAAAGAACACAAGCAAAATGAGAGAATGTAATAGGCCAAGATTTGACTTGTCGGCAATGCCTTCTTGGCCTTCAAGGCATTCTACTAATTGGGGGACCTGAAGAAGCCACGTGCAGTGGCAAGAGGGATGGAGACTTCTACGGACAGAAGGTATTGGTCAAACATGAGGTGGTAGAGGAAGGGAACAAAGGAACATTGTGAGTTAGATGGATAATTGGAGATCCAAAGAAAGAACGTGATTTATGAACCAGGTCCTCCAAACTCCATGCTTCTGTTTGCTAGCACATCAAGGCTATTAACCACAGGTAGAACTGGCATAACTAATGTAGGATATAACTTGAAATCGTGAGTGGTATATGTTTGCAGGGTGCTGGCTTGCTGCAACATAGTTATATCCTAATATTTCTAATGTATTAATGTGGGGAAGGAAATCCATCAGTCATGCTCAATAGTCAATACCTCACTTGAACCAGTTGAGAACCTCAATTTCCATGGAGAAACGATCCAAATATCTCACAGGCACAGAGCTCAGTGGTAATAGCTTGACACTATAACCTCAAAGGATCGTGCAGTGATTATTAGTGTCACTTTAATTAATAATAATGTTTTCCCTTTCCCAATTTTAATAAAAAATAAAACGTGCAGGCATTTTCCCCCATTCTTACAATGATGTCAAATTTTTACTAGAAACAACCGAAGAGTAAAAACTTATATGCATTACACAAATAATATGATATATATATATATATATATATATAAAAAGAAAAAAGAAAAATATCATGTAAATGATTTTAAAAAAAAAACCAGAAATTAACATTCAATAGATTGAGAATAATATTATATCACTACATCAGAAATCAGTATAGTAGAAGATGATAGAAATTTCGTAATAATATAAAATTATGCATACCAAGATAAAATGTGGGAGTGAAGAGAAACCTATAAATTCCCATAGAACCGAACCAGAAGCTGATTGAGTGAAGTCTCTGCTATGAGAAATAACAACTAAAATGGCCCAAAGATAAAAACATTCAATGCAGCTTTGAAATCATATATGAAAATAAACACGAACTCTGAAGGATGAATACCTGAACAGCGAGTTGAGAAGTTGCGCGAACGAAATATGTGTGTGTTGCACCATCAACGAACGAGGAGTCAAAGATTGGGAGGTTTGAACGAAATAAATATAGGAGAAAGAAAATTAAAGGGATGGAAGCATTATTTATTTATTTATTTAAATCTTTTCCTCTTTTCGGTATAAGTGAAAATGTGATAAAGAAATACATTTTGGCGTTGAAAGCCACATATTCTCAATCTATCTTAAATTGAGAAAAACAAAAATTGAGTGACTGGAGGATGAATTGAAAATTATGATTTTATCTTTTATTATAAAATATTCTCCACACATTTTATTTTATTTTATATGTAAAATAAATATTGTAATTTATTTGTTTTATGTATAAAATAGATAAACAAACATTATTTTCTCCTTTTTTTTTTCGTTTAAAGGTATGAATGTTTAGTTGTATGTCTCAAAGAAAGTAGATTTGTTTCAAGACTTTTAGTTTGATGAATTTCGAGTTTCACATTCATAAATTACTAAATTACTAACAATATATTTCAAAAAGATATTTTTTTAGCACAATCTATATATATCTTAAAAGGTGTCTTGCTATTATTATTATTATTATTATTATTATTATTATTGTAAGAATGATTAAAAGGAAAAAAGACGAAAATATCTCCAAATAAAAATGTGAAAAATTGAAAATAATATAAAATAAAATATTTTATTAAAAAGCAAAATAATTTAATAATATTTATTTTATTAACTTTTTAAAGTCATCATATATATATATATATATTAAGAGTAAAATTTGAAGTACGGTACACGCCTTGAACAAACAACTATTTCAAGACTATAACAAACTATTACAAGACTATTTCTTCAAAAACATAAATGTACTCTGACAAACATTGTTCAACCAAGACCACTTAAAACCAAAATAACTATAATCAACAATAAAAACACAACTTTATCTAATAATTCATAAGCACCAAGTGGGATATTCCACCATTAATTAAACTCATATAAAAGAGAATTATTTTTACTTATGAACCATGACGACGACGATCTAATATGGTCAATCAATTGATTTTTTTTTTATAAATGTTTATTATTAAAAAATACATTGTTGCGAGTTTTTTAAACTGACTATCTGATGATGAACTTTTTTATGTTACTCTTTATCCTCTCTAAGTAAACTACATGATTGAGTGTGTTAAATGCACAATTATGAAACACACTATTAATGTAAAACTAAAAACCATAAGCCACAAAAAAAAAAACAATTAAAAGAGAGTGTGTCATTAATTTTGCATCGAACAAAGTTATCCTTTGTTGGAATGCAATTAGTCAATAATCTTATAAAAATGACACATTCACATACACCCATTTGTTTCATATAAAATCATGATGAAGCACATACCTATTTTAACTAGCCTATTTCAACAAAAAAAGATGTGCACTTTTTATTGTATACATGTTAATTTGTCTCAATACTCCACCTGTCTAGCTTATTTTTCTAGATAGAAAAATTAGCCAACAAAAATATGCATTCCGAGAGTATATTTTCTTCCCATTTGAAAAAGATTTCTCCTCCAATATCAATGACCCCTTCCAATCCAAAACCATTATTTAACGCATTTGCCACAGTCAAATTCTTATCCATGGTTAAGTTAAATAATTTACGATATCTCTCATATAAAACTTCATTTATTTACCCACAAATCTTTCTAAAAAAGAGTGTTTCTACTGTGTATAAATTCTTGTACAAATTACTATCAAACCAATTAACGTTACTCCTCCATCTCCTTCATGGATCATATGAATATATTTCTAGTAGGTAGATTTGTTACCTACCTTCCTAACAAAACTCCCACCCCTTCCATATTTGTCAAAAAAAATCATAAACTAGAAAAACTCAACACTTGTCATCAACCTCAAACACCATTTTAAAAAAAAAAAGTGTACAAATTATTCACATCCAACTCATACTACTGACACACTTTAACTCATTTAATTAATTTATTTTGTGAGTTCTTCACTACTTTTATAATAAAAATATATATAAAAAAAAGATTTAATTGAAAAAATAATATCAGAAAGAGACTTGAATAAAGAAATAAAATAAATGATGTATGTCATAATTTAAAAAGTAGATCAAAATATTTAAAAATGATAACCTTATCACATTTCCATCAATTGTTAGATCAAAATGTTTAAAAGGCATATGTCATAATTTATCTATAAGACTTCTACCGATTCGAAGAGTAAAAATATTTAAAGCTCTAGCTAGCTGATATTTAATGTACTAATTTTTTTCTTCTAGATGATTTAATAAAATGTACGTAGATTTTAATCAATCATAAAAAAAATATATTAAAAAATGTATGTTAGAGAATCTCTATCTTCTTATAATTTCCTTTCGTACCAAACCAATAAAAATAACTCTCATACTTTCCTCTATTATTCTCTTATAAACCAAACAAAGTATAAAGTAAAAGAACCTAAAATGTTTGCTTTGCTTTCGGGTGGAAATTAAAAATAGCGTTCTCCATTCATTTCTTCTTCTTCGATCAGCATTCGCACTGTCTCTTATCACATTGTCCCACCTCCATCGTCTGTGTTTGATCCGATCGAAAATCTCATCTCTCCTCAATTCTCTCTCCCGTTCCCTCTAAAACCCACACTCAACAATGTCCGAACCAGAATCTCATAACGAACTCCAACCAACTCCCGAATCCGAACCTAAACACGAACCTGATCCTCAACCAGAACCAGAACCTGAACCTGAACCAGTGGCAATAGAACAAGCACAATCACAATTGGAACCGGAATCTGGATCAGGATCCGATCCACCAGTTAACGATGCAGATCTCAAGGAAACCGCGATCAATTCCAACGACGCTGATAACAATTCTTCACCCCAACCTCAGCTTCGGAAAGACGAAGGTAGCCGAACCTTCACCATGAGAGAATTACTACATGGATTGAAAAATGATTCTGAACCGGAGAAAGAAGATGCCAGCTCTCCATACAGGTTTACGCTGAGCCTTTCGATTTCATCGCTGCCGCAATCTCTTTGTTTGATTCTGTTCATAAGTTTCAGTTTTGTTTCGCTAAGAAATAGTAGAGCCTAGATATTGCAGATAGTAAATTGCTTGCAAAATATGCCACTAAGAAACGACTCTAATTTTAGCATCCACATAGATATATATGTTGAATTATTTAATTTTCATATAGCTATGGAAAATCGATATGTACCAGCTTTGACAGTTTATTTTCGCTCGTGCAAGCATGAAATGCATATTTATCTATGTATAAAGGGATGTTATCTGTGTGACACATGTAGATAGCCGACACAACATGACATCAATATATATAGTTACATTTAATCACTTTTATTTTTTAAAATTATTACTTATGTGTCAGTGTTGTATCCGGTGTCTATGTTAAGTGCTTCATAGATATTTACATTGTACTATTTCACAGCCAAGATAGTCCACAGCAACAGCACACTGACCAGAACAATGCCGCTATGGAATTGATAAATAGCGTTGTTGGTGTTGATGAGGAGGGACGGTCCCGACAACGGATTCTTACATTTGCTGCCAGGAGGTACTGCAATCAATTCTACTTACAACTAGGTGTATACCACACATAAATTCTTGCAACGCTGCAATCTGTTTTGTAATCTTTCCCAAATATTAGGAACCCTATCATGGCGGGCATTGCTGTTTTGCCTGTGCTTCTCAGGGACGGAAATCTTCATTCGAACTTACAATTTTGTTACTTGGATTTTCTAGGTATGCTGCTGCTATTGAGAGGAACCCTGAAGATTATGATGCACTGTACAACTGGGCATTGGTACTTCAGGTCTGAGCAGCTGTATAATTTTGTTCTTGCAAAGTCGTCTGGGTTTTAATATTATTCTGTAAATTTTATTTACTTATTGGCTATTCTTTTGTTAGAGTTCTTGGCTTGACATGAACTTTGATAGGTTCGTCAATTGAGGGAGTTAGAGTTAGTTAGTGGTTGGGGACTGAAATTATTAAAGAAATATAAGACACATTAGAAGACGGGTTGAAAAGGAATGATATATGGTCATTTTGAGAGTGTTGGGTCCTTTGGGCATAGGGAAATTTACATATCCTTTAAGTTTCACAGTGTACTGTACCCAAGGGAGAATTTCCCTAAATCTTCTAATAAATTATAAGTTTCTATTAAATGGTATTGGAGCTCTGTTGTTGAAGCTGTGGGTAGTACATATTGAAGATTGAAGAGATGTCCAGAGTTCAGCAAGAATGAAACACATTCTGGACATTCTTGAAGAAATAAGGAAAGTGGTTGAAAGTTTCAACAGAGAACTCAAGGAGAAACATCTAGGAATCCCAGTCTTGGTAGAATAGAAGAGGATGCGTGTGGATGGCTTAGCATCCGATTACTGTTGAAGATGAGTGTCTAAGGAGTTTCTTCTTTGAGCTTAAGTGTTATCGATTATGGATGGTGGAAGGCCAGATATATACTAGTTTAAGCTTCCATTTCCACCATAAAATGCCATGGTGCCACCGTCCTTCACAGATTGGCCATAGTGGTTGGCAAAAAATAAGAAGTTTGAGAGGGAGAGATATCTTGTCATTTTGAGATAGTTGAGGCTGTTCGACATAGGGAGGTGTATGGACTTTTAATGTTTTGCAGTGCTGTAATCAATGGGCATTTTACCTAATTTTTCTAACAAAATACCAGTTGCTATCGAACTTATTATTCAGTATAAACTATTTTAGGATGGTGTTCTATTTGTGCATAGGATATATACACTTCAGTTGACTAATTATTTTTTGCATTAATCTTATGTAATTTTCAATTTCTCATAAAATGAGATTCTAACTTCATATTAGTTTACATACTAGAAAATACTAGAAATCCTTGGATATTTATTTATTATGAGCATACAAAATGCTTCTAGTTTGAATCACAAATATACTATATTTGGTCCAAGTTTTGAAGCTGTTCATTCAATCATTATTTGCATGCAGGAAAGTGCGGATAATGTTAGTCCAGATTCCACTTCACCTTCTAAAGATGCTTTGCTTGAGGAAGCATGCAAAAAATACGATGAGGCCACTCACCTTTGTCCCACACTACATGATGTACGTATGGATATCATTCTATATGAAGTTTTAGATGAACCGGTGACAATTTTTCACCTAGGATAAATTCAAGTTGTAAATGAGCTGAACAATAGAATGCCAGCCTGGGCACAACTAAAGAGCTATTGGGCCTAAAGGAGCCAGTATAAAAATATAGATGCAAATATTAAAAATACCACTCAAGAAATCTTAAACGAGGGCAAGCACACATATGCAGGAGTTATAAATATTAATGTATATCATTAATATTTTATTCTTATATGAGCTATTGACAAGCTGAACTGGGCAGTAAAACTTTCATGCTCAGATAGTTTATTTTAATGTGCTTCAGCTCTAATATATTTAAATCTTGAAGTTGGATTTAATGCAAAATATATTATATTTGGATTTGGGATAAAAATAACTCTACATGTATTTTTATTTATAAAACAAAAAATATACATTTTATAACATATCAACATGTAATTTTATTTGAAGTATCCCATTCCATTTGATTATTTGTAAAAATTTAAAACAAAATTTAAAAATATTTTAATTTTTAAGATGATAAATTTTTTGTAAAAATATATTAATAACTATTTTTAATATTCTAGTATAGATATATAATCATAATATGTCCTTTTATATTTATTAATTCAAAGACTAATTTTACCAAATACAAATTAATCAACTAGTGTTTTTAGATATTAGCTAGCTTATTAGATACTTTCCACAAACAGAGAGCCATAGATTAAGAAACGAGTGCCATTAGTTATAATTTTAATCCTCCATCTGACTGTATCCAGGCTTACTACAATTGGGCAATAGCAATCTCTGATCGTGCAAAGATGCGAGGCCGCACAAAGGAAGCTGAAGAGCTATGGAAACAGGTAAGAAAAAATTACATGCTGCTTTCTATTAAATGGCTTTCACACTTTCACACATATTTAGTCTTCTGGGGAAATTGATATGATTTTTGGATGCTCCTGTTCTTGTATCAATCCCTTGACGCCTATTAGTTGATGCTCGTTACATAATTGAATTCATACTGAATTTGAATGAAATTATTGGTTTTGTTAGGTGTTGGTTGATTGATAGAGTCAACATCGAACCATCTAATTCTTGTTGAATTTAAATTTTACCCAGGCAACAGGAAATTATGTTAAAGCAGTCCAACTCAACTGGAACAGTCCTCAGGTTCTTCTCTCTTTTCTATTAAAAGTTTAACCACTGTCTTCTTATGGAATCAGAAATTGATTTTGAAACAGCTTTTTCTTGTTTCCTTACTAAATATATGCTTTATCATGTACTCACTTGGTCTCTATTCCTATACATACACCTATTAATTTGCTTTATTGCATTTTGAGCCTCTTCGACTGACTCATGGAATCTATTTCAGGCCCTTAATAACTGGGGACTTGCGCTTCAGGTATATTTTTAATCTGTGTTCAAGCATTACACTTCATTCAAACTACTAAAAATATTTTGTACATTTATGATTACATGCTTCTAAGTTCTAAACAGCATGTTAGGGTGCTTTTGACTTCTAGAAAACTATTTTTATAGCAAAAGCATTTTTTTAAATAATGCGTTTCCAAGAGTGTTATCCTGTGACATGTATACATATGTGTTGCACACCTCATGTATCAACACAGTCAGATTAGATTTCAGGATACCTATTTTACTACTTTTCATTTTGTTAAATCAGTCATCGTTCCTTCAAGTATTAACGGCTTCCAATACTCAAATGTGTCATCCTTTAGTCACATGATCACAATCTTGACTGATTTCAAGTCTCCCCTTCAAATATTGTACTTATTACTATTTAGAAATTTATAATTTTCTTATCAGAAATTCTCAATTAATTTCTTTATATTTTGTTTTCTGAAAAATTGGTTTCCATTTTAGGAACTCAGTGCCATTGTTCCTGCTCGAGAAAAGCAAAAAATTGTAAGAACTGCTATTAGCAAGGTACAAATTTTTTATGAGGAAATCAGATGCAACTGAATAACATTTAAGTCAACTTCATCCTTTGAATATAATTTATTCTCTTCCCCTTTTGACTTTACCTTATTCTTCAATGCAGTTTCGTGCAGCCATACAGTTGCAGTTTGATTTCCACCGGGCAATTTACAATCTTGGAACTGTTCTGGTATTATTGCTTCTTCAAATTCTCACATATTTAATAACATGTTATGCTTTATTCTCTTGGATTGACATGTAAACTTTAACAATATTAAGGAGATATAATTGACTTACCAAATGACTTTGCAGTACGGATTAGCAGAGGACACTTTAAGAACAGGGGGGTCAGTAAATGCTCAAGAGGTTTCACCAAATGAATTGTACAGCCAATCTGCAATATATATTGCAGCTGCACATGCATTGAAACCCAATTATTCAGTAAGAAGCCACCGTCTATCCATCTTCCTTTTATATATTTATTGGCTATATGCAATTTTTGAATTAGAAAGGCTTGTTAGTCTAGTTAACATGTGCTTTTATCTTAAATTATATTTCTGTTTATTTCCATGTGTCCTGTTAATTTTTTTTTTTGCAACTTTGATCATATAATCATCCCATAATTTTTTGGTATGTGACAGGTGTATAGCAGTGCCTTGCGGTTGGTACGTTCTATGGTGAGTACATGGTACCCTAAATTATGCTTGTGCAGTAGTTTTCAACTTGGGATAACATTACAGAACTTATCTGTCTTATCATTTAAATGACTCAAATTTTCTCAACCATACTGTTCTATTGGATTTCATCCCTATTAGTTGTACTTGAGAGTTAATCATCATATTTGGATCTTCCTGTTCAAAGCTAACCTATCTTCTACTTGAATTGATACGGCTATTATAGTTGTTTCATTTCACTATTTACAAATGTGAGTGCTAGTTATGTAATCATTCATTTATATACCAACTTTGACAGAACTCAATTTTCACAGCTACCATTACCGCACCTTAAAGTTGGATATTTAACTGCACCTCCTGCGGGGGCAATAGTTGCACCTCATAATGACTGGAAACGATCAGAGTTCCTTTTGGATCACGAAAAGCTTCAGCAGGTAAAGTATCTGGCTGACAAATGGAATTTTTTTAAGAGGCTACTTGATGAGGACCAAGCTACCAATATGAAGACACAAGAACAATTTCTTTTAATTGTGTCTTCATCTTGATTCCTCATCACTACTCACATTAAGTTTTGAAATCATTGGATTTCGTCTAGGCTCTGGTATGAGAAATCCAAATTTTAAATACAATAATTTACACACCTCCCTTCTTACAGGTACCCAGAGGTGATCAGAGGCAAGTATCTCAAAGTCTCTCAACCAGATCAGGAGATGGCATGAATGGAGATAAGAAGACTATCAAAGTAGATATAGCAGATATTGTTTCTGTATCAGCATGTGCTGATCTGACTTTGCCACCTGGTGCTGGCCTATGCATTGATACAGTTCACGGATCAGTTTACTTGGTGAGCAACACTTTAATTTACTAGTGTATTTGTATTGTATAGATTTGTTGCTTCTTCCTCTACACATGTGGTAGATTGTTTAACCCAAAACACTAAATAAATTTTAACTGAAGACAGTGTAGAGCAATTTTGGACTGATAAAGCCATGAATTTTTTCATTATAAAATAATCAAGTCCACATTTAATAATCATGAAATTACCACTTTTGCACTCTTAATTGTCCCAACAATTTCTTGTAACAGAAGTTTGAGTTTGAGATTTTCTGTGATGGCCTGTTCTCTGTTGTTAATGTATCTGATTATACCATGAGATTATCAACTTTAATTGGGATTGCAATTGTGTGAAACTTGAACTCTTGTTGTACTATTGAAATGGTGGACACAGTCCATTGATGGAATGACCTTTTTATGCTTCCAGTAGTGCACACTGTGCTTTGATATAAAAGGCTAGATCCATACATGTATTTCCTGAGTGACCGGCCCTTCCCAACTCAACACCAATGTAATTAAAAATTGTTCCAATCCAAATTATAGCAAGTTTCTAAAGGGTTGATGAAATTTTTGAATTGTACTTCATCTCAAGCCTAAAGCACAAGAATCTCTTAAGCTTTTGAAAACACAGATCTAATTTTCTTTTTTGTACATTGTTTTATCAAGGTTGCGGACTCTTGGGAATCATTGGATGGATGGCTGGATGCAATTCGTTTAGTTTACACTATTTATGTGCGAGGCAAAAGTGATGTATTGGCGGGTATTATAACAGGATGATTGTAATATAGCTAAATGTATTACCAATTCAGTCTGTCAAATTGAGCAAGAACTCATCATCAGCTTTTTCCGCAAACTTGTGTATAATGTTGAGTAATGTATGAAATAATTTTAGCACAATTGAAAAATCTGATACTCGTTAACCATCTAGTGTAACATTGTGTATTTTGCCAGTGATTCATGTTTTACAAGAATTGCAGAGTTTGAGTAGCTGAAATTCAAATTCAAGTACATCAGGGGGTTGGGAGTGTTCTGGTTTTGTCCTTTTATATCTGTTAAATTGACTATTACTTTGTCGATGCCTGTCCACAGCTGCATTTGTGTGTGTTTCTCATACTGCTTCAAGCCGTATTTGATCCTCTGATTTAATAGTACTTTATCGGTTATACATTCGTAAGGCTGAAAAATCGTTGATTGCTCTACAGGGGAAGGGTTTTTCTGTTAGCTTTCTCGGGATGGGGGATGTACCTGAAGCAAGTGTTGTGTTACAGAAACCTGCGTTATTTTTGTCAGAGTTCTATCCTGTTACAAACTGTTTAATGCCAACTGTATATTGTAATGTTGTTCTGTATTGAACAACATTTTAAATTTGTTTGATGTGTGCTACAGAGTGCACAACCGGTGACAAAAAGAAAAACAAAAAAAGAAAGGTGCACTAGCTAATTTTATGAAGTAACAAATTTCATGCAGATAGGCGGTTTAATTTTCGCAAGAGCAAGAATAGCGGCAGGAAGCGTCCATAATCCTTCCCCGCAAATGAGCCCGGAGGCAACTGCGGGAACCATTAACTCTGCTTTCTTGTTGTTAAGCTTGTGCATCACGAATACAACCAAACTACCCGTGCACATATCAATTGCAAAGTATGCCCCTACTAGAAACGGCACGGCCATGACCATTGGTAGTGGCATCCATTTCCCAATCTTTTTGGGTGAGAAGTCTCTTAATATGTTTGTTCCTATTGCAAAAGCAAAGAACCCAAAACAAAGCTGCAAGCAATGTCGAGGTAGTGCTGAGAAACCTTGAACGCCTATAACTGCCATGTTTCTGTAAATTAGTGCATAAGGTGCTTTGAATTCTCCATCTGGGTTTCCCACGTCAAATGCCTTGTAGTACAGAAAGAAGCTCAGAGGACAGCATACACACCCCATTGCAGTGCCAACTACTTGGCATATGAACATCGCCCTCGGAGAGGTACGTGTGTAATGAGCAGTTTTAAAATCTTGCATCAGATTGCAAGAAACCGATATCACAGATTTAATCAGACCGCACCCTACAAGTCCTGCTACCACACCATTCTCTTTTCCCGTCACAGCTGCTAGCACAAATAGTGCAACTTTCCCATAATTATATGCCATGTTTATATCAGTGAGACCTGCTCCAAAAGCATTGCAGAATGCCAGAGATGGAGCAAAAATGTAAGCAACCACGACGTAGTACCATTTCAGCTCAGGAAACATATGCGGGATTATAATTATGGAAATGATTGTGAAAATAGCGTATCCAACTACCCCAATCCACATGGGAATGCTCTCCTTCAAGAACATTTGAGCTTGTTTAAGGTCTCCAGTGGGATTCCCCTGCTGATCACCCGCTAATTCTATGAAGAGAAAATGAACTCAGCATTAGATATATCATATCATATATTAGTATTACTCTTTGAAAAATTAAAAAGAAGAGTTAGTCTGTGACTGCTCTTACCATCTTTATTTTTCTTGCTCTTGATTCTTTCATGTAAGCTAAGGACAGTTGAAGCTAGAATCTTGGTGAAATTGTATATGCCATCACCAAGGATTAGAGCAATTGATAGAAAAACCTTATAACCATATAAACCCTTCATGTTACTTTCTTCTAAGTTGTCTGGAAACCAATGTCCTTTACGTTGGTCGACGAGCGGATACATGACTCCAAAAGATAGCACAGCTCCGAGAAGCAGAGACAAGTTCACAAGGTGGGAGCAAATCATTCCTGCTCCCACAAAAGTCATACTAAAGTCGAAATAGAATCTGCATAAATACATTAAGAAAAAATAAGATTATAGAAGCTTTCATTTCAAGCCAATTTTATATACAATATTCTTGAAATTAAATCATTCATACGTTTGCTTCCAAGCTTGCAATCCAAAGGTAGGGAATTGTTCAAATCCACAGTCCTCTATGCCTGAGAAGAACCACTTAAATAAACCCCATAAGAAACTGACAGAAAAATACTTCATGAATCCGTGCACTTGCTTCCTGTAAATATTATAATAAGATGATGATTGTCAGTTAGATAGAGCCTTTATTTTCCAAATTAAAACAAACAAAAGTAGATTAATGAATAAGAAGTGATGTTTACAATACTTGGCCATTTTGTTATCCTGTGTATGGAATCCATTGATGAGAACTGCCGTTGCAAAGCCACTAGGATAAGGTAATTTGAGGTCCACTATCAAGATCTGTTGCAGCAGAAAGTAAAAGTTTATTAGACTTGTTGACTTGTTTTAACTTTTACAGCACCCAACACAAATTATACTTCACCACTCCCGGCCAATTTTTTCTCTTAAGCCTTTGTTTCTTAGAAGAAAGGACGCATAATTTAAAGTTCGATAAAAAAAGTAAATAAAATTTTGATTACGAATCGTTCTAGTTAAGATTCAAATTCAAATATTTCCTACTGATTCAACTTTTACTAGAACTCATTAAACTTTTAGCCAATTTAGTTAATACATATCTAAAAGCTTAATGCAAGTGTTAGACGAAAAAAAAGATATAAATCAGGCCCCATTATTTGATGGATGGATGACTTTAACAAGTTACATGTGTATCCAATATTCAATATTAATTAATTCTAGCAATTCTTTTAACTTTTAAAAGTCCTGAAAGATGGAAAGAAAAGAAAAACATCTAAAATATTGCAGAAAATAAATAATTAATTGACTAATACACTACATACCTTTCTTAGTGGAATCAAAACAAAGAGTCCAACAAAGCAAACCACAAAAAGGAAGCCACTCATCCAACCAAATGCAGGCTCTTTAACTGCGTTTGGATTGTTACCCTCATTTCCCACTCCCGACAACAAATATGTCTTCCTGTTCAATCCCAAAAGATAAGAAGCAAATCCTCCTGCATCACACACACAAATCATTCAAATTCATTTTAAGTAGCTAGTATTTTATTTTTGCTAATTTTCAGGCAAAAAATACTCTGGTAATCTAAAGTTTGGTCAAGAGGTAAGTAAAGTCTAGTCAATAATTATTTCAATCAAGATTTGAATTCGAGTTTCGTTTTCAAGTAGCTAGTATGAAGAAAAATGATGTGTTTTGAAAAAAAATGATAAAAAGGTAGCTCACCAGAGACAGCAATGCTATAACAAGCAACAGCACAAGTCTGAATGATTGTATTCTCTTGGCGTGTGAATGGCTTAGAAACAAAACCAGCTTTTTGAAGGACTGTAGTCCAACTTCTTACAAACACAAAAGCAAGTAAAGCAGCAGAGACATTCAAGTTTGGAACCATTCCTGTTGTAAGGTTAAGTTTCATTGCTATTATGCTGTAGATTATGCCAAGCATCATACTCACAAACAATCCTCTCACTGTTATATGTTGTGTCCATGATTCATCTGTTTGTATTAATTCATCACCTACTACCACTGGTAACTTATCTTCTAACTCTTGATTATAATCTCTTTCAATTTCCATTTTTTTCTCTTCTAATCCCATGTTGTTAATATTCAGTGGACTTGATGGAGAAATCATCTTTATAACTGTATTTTTGTGGCCTAATAAAATAATACACACTTTATACATCAGATAATGATACATAAAAGAACAAGACTTAATTAATAATATTGTATGTACACCATTATAGCAACTCACCTTAGTTTATTTGTTTTTTCTGTTTTTAGTTCTCTGTCTTTGATGAAGCAATGAAAACATTAAGATGCTTTCTTCCAGGAAAGGTGCATACGGTGTGAATTGGTTATATTGTGGGGTACATATATAGATAGATCTGTCTTAAGAACTACTTGTAATAATCTTATTTTTATGGTCTTGGTTGTAATACTATATCTATTAATATAACAATAACAATGCTCATTCTTTTAAAATCAATTAAGTCACACATATTTTGGTTTATAAAAGGATCTAAATTATTCTTAATAGATTAGTCTCGTCGCAATTACACGATAAAGTTTTTTATTTATCTAAAATATATACCCGCAATATTTTTTATTTTTATGTTGTATACTCCGTCGGTCTTAAAATATAAATGAAAATTGATTAAAAAAATTATTTAATTTAAAATTCGAATCAAATATATCATTTTTTTAATCTATTTTTATTTATATTTTAAGATAAAATTAGTCTGGATATATTCTTGAAAAACAAAGTTGTGGTGAGCCAAAGTAGATTGATATAGTCGTTGGTGAGGATTTTAGTTCATATCTCATAAGAAAATGAATTTACAAGAAAATGAATTTTCATTTTCATGTTGATATAAAGATTTTGTTAGTGGGTAATAAATAATATAAAGATTTTGTTAGTGGGTAATAAATAATAAATATTCATCTCTATAAGTAATTTTGAGCGTTGAGTCTTTCTAGAACCATCGTAACTTTTATCATTCAATTTAGTTTTTTTTTTTGTCTTATAAAAATAATAAATATTATTATAATTATTTTGTATAATTACGAAATATTGAATTTAAATTCAGAAGAAAATATTTAACTAAATAATAGACAGATTTATTAGTTGATTTATGATTTAATAACATAATCTTTATTTTTATGAAAAGAAATCAAAAGTTGTGATGAAATTGGTTGTATAATGATTAGCGAGTCATTGGGAAATACTGAATGAATCATCCATAGGATATAATAAATAATATTCGATCTTGTCAATCATGAACCAACCAATTTCAAAGGTAACAGCCGCAAGTGTCACTGGTATATGGAAAATATATTATTAGACAAAAGAAAAATGGTTACAGCATCGCGAGTTAAGAATTTGTTTTTCTTTTTTTAAAAAAAAAAATCTCTATCAAGCTATTTATATTTTACGTGTATTATATATTAAATAAGAATATTTTTTTATAAATATTTAAACTCAAATTTAATATATTATAAAAGTTTGTTATGTTTTCGTAGATAAACTCTATTGGTAATAGATACAAAATCATTATGATTAAATATTGAATATTTAGTATAAAATGTTTATAAATTAAAATGCTACTTTAGTTTGTGTACTTACGATAGAGTTTTAAGTTAAATAAAATAGAGTTGGTGTTCCTCTATCTGAATATTAATTAACATTTCATATTTTGACTACATGATAAAATTATATTATATAAAAAATTTAATTATATTCATCTCTTTTTCTAAATATATAGAATTCTATCAAGGTATGAATGAATATGATTTATGAAGATGACTTGACAAGATTTTCACATAAGCTTGATTAATTTCAGAGGGTTTGCCAAATAATTTTCTTACTACAGCTATCACTTTATTTTCGAAGCGGTGCAAAGAAAATAGATTTTTCTCTTTCTATTCTCTTTAGATTAATAAATCAAGATACGCATCTTAATTTTTTGTGTTAATTATAAAAAAAAATTAGCAATTTTTTTAGTCTTATGTATAAAAAAATTTATGATTTTTATCTTTATTTAATATTTATCTTTTAAATATTAATGAATGTATTTAATGTCTCACACTTTTTTATAAAAAATTTATTTATAAAAATATTCAAATAATAAAAATAATAAATTAGTTCATTAAAATTGATGTTTTTATTTTTATTTTTCTTCTTATAATTGGAATTGGAGAAGTAAACAACTTCATTTAAATTAATCCATCTAAATAAAATTTTAGAACTTAAGAGAAAATAATATCAAATAAAATGGCAAC
>JBBPBT010001129.1:3057688-3069531 GCA_037974875.1 Cicer bijugum
AAAATATGTCATTTTTTTTATATTTACTAGTTACAAATATTTATCTTATTTTTTTTATATATATTAATGACAATTATTTCTCTTATTTTATATTTTTTTACTTATATTTATCAGTTACATTTATATATCACGTGAAATAAATATTTCTAAGTTTATTTTTATATGTATCATGCTTCGAATTTTCAATGTATTATCTTAGTAGTTTAAGATTGTTGCTATGTTGTAAAAAATCTAATAAGATGATCTTGTATCTAAGTTAATTAAATAAAAATTCATAATTAAAATATATTATAATATAGTAAAAATAAGTTATAACTCCATGTGCAAACCAAAAACTAAATTGATGTTAAAAACTTTCAAAAAATTCAGAGTATAGACTAAAATTTTAAGAGTCATCAACAACACACATTAAACACAACAATCAAATTTAGGATTTTAGATGGAAAAGAGGGAATCTGATAGAATAAAGTAAATTTGAAAAAAGAAGGAATCTCAAAGAATAGAACAAATCTGAAAAAAGAGAGAATCTCAAAGAATAGAGCAAATCTGAAAAAAGAGTGAAAATGAAAATGAGGGAAAATGGAAAAGAGAGAGCGTGCTTCATATAATGTTAGCCACGTTCATATCTGTGGCAAATGTTTTAAGTTACCTACAGTCATAGTTATCGTGGCTAAGTAACCGTGACTAATCCCCGATTTTTTTGTAGTGAGAGTCATTAGTACCTAAAAATATTTATAAAGGTTAATTCTATGATAAATTATAGTAAGTTGAACATGGAATCATGGTTCAAAGACGACTTATAAAATTTTCATATTAAAATAAGATTATGCAAATAGAAATCACTATAATTAAGAAAAATTAAGTAATAGAATCACATTCATATATAAATTTTCCAATAAAATAATAGCACAAAAGCATTAGAAAATATAATTACACTTAGGCACAACTTGCATATAGTAATAACCACATACGAAAGACATAGCAAATACAATCACAATTATATATCACCAAAAATCTAACATATCTATGTTATAGTGTATGCTTTATGCAAGATTCTCATAGGCGATATATATTCATCTCATATGAATGGAGAATTAAATTCAGCACCGATATATATTCATCTCATATGAATGGAGAATTAAATTCAACACCGCCACAAAGGTCCCTACCACAAAAGTCCAAGTAATAATTGTCTCATATATCAATGGAAAATTAATTAACACAACCACATATGTCCTACATATATATCTACACGATGATATAACAACAAAAAATAATGCATAAATAATATGTCATAGACTTAAATATGTATTATGACAAAGATAATACATCAACCACAATTATATTTATATAATATACTAATTATAGAATTTAAAATTACAACCACATACAACATAATATTTATATTAATTAACACATTTATTAATATTTATATCATAATTTAATCGAAATTTATCACAATCAATTAACATATATCAAACCACATAATCCATAATTATTATATATTTTGATTGTCACAATTATAATTATCCACTTTTTTAACATGAATATTTTTTTTATATAAAATTTAACTACTTTCATAAATTCAATCATAATTTCCACAATCATTTCATGTAACATTTGTACCACTATTGTATACTCATGCTCACAATTTTTTTTTTCTCAACACTAATAAAACAAATAAAAAATATCTATCGTTTTGTTAACAATACAACATTATATTTCAATTAGAATATTAGAACATACAAGTTTTAAACAGTATTTAAACAACAATTTACATCTAACATGTAGGAGAAAAACTCTTACCTTATCCGATTTTCTTCTAGGCCAAAACAATTCTACCCACGCACTACTCAAACGATTCTTCTTAGCAAAACAATTCTACCCACACTACTTAAACGAAAACATTAACAGTGAGAGAATGTACTCGTACGATAGTGTAAATGGAACATGTGAGTTATAGTGTTTTTACTAACAAAAGGAAAGGAATTAAGCTTATATGATTTTTATTCATTTTGAAATATATTTATTTGTTTTAATTTGATGTATTATGACAAATATTTTTTATATCAGTTACAAAAATATTTGTTTAGTATTTTTTTTTATATATTTATAAGTGATAAAAATGTCACATTTTTTATATATTTATCGGTTACAAATATTTCTTATGTGTTATTTTATGTATTAATAATAAATATTTTTTATATATATATATAAATGACAAATATTTGTAATATGCTTTTTCTAATTTATCAATATTAAAAATATGTCATATTTTTATTATTTAACCGTTACAAATACTTCTTTTGTATCTTTTATATCAATGACAAAAATTTATTCTATATCTTTCCCGATGTTTCCTTTTCTTATGCATTAATAGTATACTTTTCCAATGTACTATTAAAATTGTATCATATATCTTTTATCTAGTAACGAAAAGTAATTTAAATACAACTTTTGCAGCTCATAAATAATATTTCTGCAATTTTTGCAACTTTTGCAGTTATTATTTTTGCGTTAAAATTAGAGAAAACACTAATGTAATTTTCCTTATATAGTGTTACATATCTTATATATATATATATAGTAGGTTGATTGACTAGTCGACTATTCCAAATTCTTGTAAGAAGTTCTTGTAACGATCCTATCCTACCTCTTAAGAAGTTCTTATGGATTCACCGTAAGTTGAAATTAGTTATTGCGTGCATAACGTTATTGTGTGGGAATCCAATTCAAATTACATAGCAACTAAAAAATTGTTTTATGTATCGAGGTCAAATGAAGCATAAATGCAATTTTTAATAATTTCATTCATTATTTATATTTTTCTATTCACTTTTTATTCATTTGATTAAGTAAAGAGAAATTGTATTATTTTTTTAGCTTATTTGGACTCTTAGCTATTCGAGTAGTATAATACTTGAATTTTGATATCTACAAAATTAAATTTCTCTATATTAACTCTATTTTCTCCTTTCATTAATTATTTGTGATCTACTCAAATGATACAAATCTAAAATCTCCGTATTTTTTTTTTAAATATTGTTATTTTTCTTCTATCTTTTTCATCATCCAAAGAAATTAAGCGTAATATCTAGGCATTGAAATGGCTAGGCAACATATCGATTGCAGCTGCAAGTGGATGAGTTGGTTCGTCAACAATCAGCATCAAGTTTAGAAAATATGGGAAAGTAGAGATAAACTTGTATCTATGCCTTTTATTTTTTCAACCGATTTCATCATTGATATATACATATCTTGTCCTCATATAAATGTGATTTAGCACAAAATATATATTACCAAATTAACGATTATTCCAAGTATCCTGCTAGTCCTTTATAGTTAATTAATGTATATATGTATTTATAATTTTGTATCATGTAATATATTTCATGTCTTAGCTTTGTGTCCTCTCAGTTTTTTTTTTTAACTATAAGAAAAAAATATGTATCGGTTAATATGGTAAAATTTTATATAGAACATTTTAAGATGATGATGGTGATGAGGACCACAGAATATGGAGCACTATAGAAGATAGAGATAGGTTTGAAATTGAAGTTACCACACACTTCACATCATGCATAAATTCGGTGTCTAAATTCAAGAACATAAGAAGGGAAGGTTCAATTTGTTTTTTTCATCTTTGAATCAATGCAATTATTTGTGATGATATATGATCACTCGTTATTATGTAGTGGCTAATGGACCCCACCATGACCAATTGATCATCATTATGAAGTGACACGTACCACAAAATTCCTAATTACAAAACCATGGCGTGTGGACGACATGTGCCTGTGCTTTAGACTTTTCATAATCGGTACTGATTTTGACATTATTGATTATTCCTTTTTTCTTCTTCTTCTTTTCTTATCCCCTAAATTCTCTCGAAAATTAAAGTTGACTGCTTAAGTTGAAGATTGTTTTAGTCAAAATATAAACTGTGATTCTCTTGACTGCTTACATTTTTCAATGAATCTTGTTTATTCATTTAAGTTATATCACTTGACTAATTTCTTTTATTATTATTTTTAAACACCCCACAAAATTTGTGTTTATTTCTTGTATCAATTGGAAAAATAGAAGATTGCAAGTTATTAAATTAAATAAATCTAAGTTCATAAATTTTAATATTTAATTGTATTTTTCCATTTTATCATATTAAATATAATATTACTTTTTAAATATTATCTATACTAAGGAGATATTAAGTTTTTGTGTATATTTTTCTTTCAAGTTTACCTTTGAATAAAATATTATAATTTTATATAATCAAATCACTAAATATTATGTTTCAAAGGAGTACCAAATTTTAGTGCAGTCCTTTTCTTTCAATTTTATCAATTATTTTGTTTATAATTAGCGTGCCGGTCACTCCTATGTCTACCTACTTTGTTTATTTGTATAACTTTGATTTCGTTTTATAAATTACTTATATATTATATGTTTTTATATATATTTACTAATAATGTAGTAGAATTTGTAGTATAAAATTCAGAAAAGATAAAGTAGTTTTTTAGGGGAAATAAATTAAGAAAAATAAAAGAGTTGAGAGATAAGAAAAATCACCAAAATCAATTAAATAATTGAATGCAATAATTTTCACATTCTATTCTAATGTACCATTAGATTAAATTATCTTGAGAAATGATAAGACTCCCTTATATGGTCCATAAATGTATAATTTTTCTTATAATTAAAACTAATGAAACTCCAAATCTTTTCTTATATATGAAGATGGAGTATTTGGTCATGCACACATAAATCAAGGGCTGCAAAATCAAGACATCTTGATAGAATTACTATTTGAACTTCAATAATTAGAGGATGATAAATCATAAACCCTCTGTAGTGAAATACAATTAAGATTGACTAAATTATACATATTAATATTTTAAAAAAATAATATAATTGATCACATTTAATTTGTGAAATTTCAAGAGAGATTCAAGAGAACTTGAGTTAAATAATACTACTTTCAGTTTTATATCTAAAAAAATTTGAATCAATAAAAATTAATGTATTTAGTTTAAATTTTTTAAATCAAATATATTAATTCTTGTTGATCAATTTTTTTTATATATAAAATCAAACATAGTAATTAATTTTTACTTACAATTCATTAAAACAAATTAAAGCTAATTTTACATATAATTTAATCCGAAAGGAGTAACTTAAGATAAGCATCATTCATTTGTGACAGGAAAACCCAAAATCCAGAAAATACAAGCACCATCCTTTAATTTTTTTGGATATTGACGCAGATCATTGTATTTGTAGTCATATACTTTCACCTTCTCATATTGAGTATCACACAAATCAAGAAAAATATTGGGTGTCACGTTAATAAAAGAAAAATATTTTTAAAAATAAACGTTCTTAAAAAAATTATTTTTAAAGTATCATTGACTATTAACAATACTAACAGTATTGATTATTAATTTGTAAAATAAAATAGTATATATATAACAAAGTTATGTAATTAAATTTTATAAAAAAAAAGTTATCTAATTACATACTAATTTCATGTTTTCTCGTAGATTTATTTAACTTCCCACTCAATTTATAATTTTTTTTTTATAGATAAGATATTAAACAGCACAAGAAATTCACATAATTGTAAAATTCATATTTAAATTCAATATTATCCAACTTAATAATATCATTATTTAATTAATTAACATTACGCTAAAAATTGTCTTTTACAGCGCCTCTTTTACAGCGCTTGCTAAACACAAACGCTGTTGAAAATATATTTTAAAAATAACGGAGCCTTTTACAGCGCTTTGTATGACAAGCGCTGTAATAGAAGCGCTGTTGTATGTCTTATAAATATATATATATATATATATATATATATATTATTTTCTGAATTATATATTATAAATAAAATAAATATATACGATGAACATATACTTATTTTTTTTCAATAACATGGAGTATATACTATCTTCCGAATTATATATATCATGTCAATCTATCATTGATCATTTTGATAAAGTTTGGACTTGGAATGGGCCAAACCAAATCAAAGCTTGTCTTTATAAGTTAGTCCGTGCTAGTTTTATTTTATTTTTATGAATTGCATTAATATATTGATAAAAATGGACTATTGGCCATAATCCAAAACAATTACAAGAATAATAAGGAAATTGTGGGCATTATGGAACCACTTTCCATCATTATTGCTCAACCTTTATTTATTGTTTAAGTTAAGATATACTAAGATATACTAAGATATATTTATTTAAGCTCAATTACGTGAGATACATCACGACTAAATGGATCAAAGTAATTAATTATGAGTGTCGAGTTTACAAGATTAAGACAAATTACATGATCTTTATAGTTGAAGTATTTTTCTATTTTTATATACTGCTGAGAAGACATCAATACAAATTTTTCATTTATAATCTTTCAATCTTCTCTCGCCCTTAGTCTCTCTATTTTTTAACTTTTTTTTTAATTTTCTATGAATCTTTACCTGAGATTGTACATACCTCACTTTTCACACTAGCAACAAATTCAAGTACAACCATATATAGTATCCTAGAATAAGTTAGTTTAACTAACTATAACAAATTTATCATAATCGAAATGACCAAATTCAGTTATAACAAACTCCAAAAGAATAACTAACTCTAGTTGCTGACAGTGGCAGATCTTGCACAATAGGATTCTCCTCGGCAACAGTTTTTTCAATTGAAACTTGATTTGATTCAACTACATCTCTTAAGAGTGAAGCTTGAAATTAATGTGTTTAGACTTATCATGATACACTTGATACTTGGATAAATGAATAGACCTTTGACTATCAGAAATGATTAAAACACAATATTGATTTATCCCTAGTTCACATATTGGATCTTTCAGTCATATAACTTTGTTAACACCTTAAGTAAGATCAATGAATTCAACTTGAGTTGTAGAAAGAGCTACCACATACTGAAGAGTTGCTTTCTAACTCACAGTCGTTCCATATAAAGTGAAAATATAAACATAAACTAATTTTCTCCTATCAATTAGGGATGACAAAACGACTCAATCTGCCCTGCCCTGTCATGGATCTGTCTAAAAAGGATAGGGCGAGACGGGCCAACTAGTGCTAATGAGTTGAAAATCATATCCTACTCCTTTACAAGGCGGGCTTGTGTGTTGACAGTTGTCCTGTTAACTTTTTTATGTATTAATAAATTCATTAAATTTATAAGAAATTGGGTAAATAGAATAAAATTAAAGAACGTTCAATGAAATCAAAATTTAAAACCAATTAATCAAATAAAAAAACATAAATTATTATTTAAATATTCATGATTCATCATCTAAAACTATAATATATGTCATGAAAAGTTAATGACCACACTATACCGATTCACAAACTATTAGAAACATGAAACTAAAATCGTGAAACCTTACAATCTTAACAAATTTTTCTAATATATTTTGTGAATTGGTAAGTAATTATTCGCTAAACAACATAGAAAATATTAATATTTATATCAATCCTAAAATTAAATACGAATTAGGTTAATTGAGTTGGACAAAAAATAAGACATTTTTTAAAAAAATTGGCTAAACTTTTGATTTTAAAACACTTGTTTTATTTAGAATCTGACGAGCCAAAATGTCCTGCCTCATTTTTTTGGCAGGTTACGTGTGACAATCCAAATAATGGTGGTGGGTTGAAAATTTCAACTCTCGCTGTAAAAAATGACGGCCTAAATGGGATGTCCCGACGGGTCTAATTCGTTTTTCCATCCCTAGTATCCATGCTTATTGAATAATTTGATTCCACATATCTCTTGATTGATTCCTTGTCGTGATGAGTTTTCTTTAACTTCAAGTCTGCTGACAATGAGCTATTCATGTATCTCATAATCCATTTGAGTGCATACCAATGCAATGGCCCTTACTGTTTGTGGAATATCCTAATATATCAAACATGCCAACATAATTAAATTTCTTTTTAATTTAGGTATGTACCTTGCATCTTTTAGTAAGACCTCTTTGCCATTGAACATTATGAATTTGATAGATCATTTGCCATGTACCTTGCATGATTTGTTATTGCCAAGAAAAACAATTCCACCTTCACGAAGATGTATTGATTCAAAATAATATTTTCTTGAACACATGTGAAAAGTATATTTTAAGTCCAATGTCTAGTTTTTTTCAACTTTTGAATTTGAAATCATTAAGGCCTCTGGAGATTCATAACCAACACAAACTAGTAGAACATTTCCATAATCTTGAGAGTTTCTTGAGTATTTTCATTCAAGGTAGTATTTCTTCAAATATTCCTTCTTATGACAATGGAAGCATTTATTCTTCCCTTTAGATTTATTTCTTGACTTGGATCTATGCTTTTTTCCATTTGATCATTTCTTGTCAGTTCTTCCCCTTGTGACATTCACATTTTCAACATGATTCTTGTTTTTTTATCTCGCCTTTTATGGCTTTCTCTTGTACAAATAGAGGTTTGTATTTCTTCAAGAGTAATTGTTAGTTCTCTTCCAAGCATGATACCATCCTTGAAGTGTTCATAGGAACTTGGCAAGACATTAAGAAAGATAAAAGTTTTGTCTACATTATCCTACTTGACTTCTAAAATTTCTAAATCATCAAGTATCCTATTAAAATCAACAATATGTTCTATAACAAGTCTCTCTTCATCCATTTTAAAAGAGAACAATTGAAATTTCAAGAATAGTATATTTGAAACGGATTTAGTCATATAGAGTGATGCAAGTTTAAGCTGTAAGGTTGCTGCTGTTGGTTCTCTTGCAACTTCCCTCAGAGTTTTGTCTCCAAGACACAAGATGATGAAACTCTTTGATTTTTTAACTAGTTCTTCCTTTTCTTGAGTAGACATTGTTGCAGGAAAAATTGATTCACCCTTCAATGCATTCACCAAACTTTATTGTGTCAGAACAATATGCATCTTTATATTCCAAAGAACTTTTCAATATAAAACTATGTGCTTCCATCCATGGTTGCCTTTTCGATAGACAATGCCAACTGTTAAAATAACAGTTGAGTTTGCAAATAAAATTGACCAACAAAGATCATAGCAAAATAATAGCAATGAAATTGTAAATAAAGCAGAAAGGCTATAATGTAGATGTTGATACTTAAAAAAAAAAAAAAAAGAAACAATGTAAATGAAATTAAAGAAAGATTAAGTGTGAAGTTTACAAGATTAAATTAAAGAAAGAATAATGCAAATTTTGAGACCTACGTCACAGGCAAAGGGAGCAAAACAATTCACTATGAGTGTGAAATTTACAAGATTAAGACATTTACAATTGGAGTACTTTTATACCCCTGTATCAATCACTATTAAGAAGACAACCATACAAGTTTTCCACTTATAATTTCTCAATCTTCTCTCGCCCTTAGTCTTTCTATTTTTCTGATTTTCTATGAATCTTTGCTTGAGATTGCATATACCTCACTTTTCACACAATAGCAACAAATGCAAGTACAACTATATATAGTATCTTAGAACAAAAGTAGTTTATCTAACTATACCAAACTTGTCATAACTAAATTAGCCAAATTCAAGTATAACAAACTCAAAAAGAATAACTAACTCTAGTTATTAACGATTTTTAGTTATTAATAATTGAGGTATATAGTCACACATACACATATTAAAAAGAAAAACTAGGAATGTATTTTGATAGTCTATGTCATGTTATATTTTTATCTCTAGTTGATGGGCCTATATTCTATGTGCTGACTTTGCTATTTTTTTGGGCTCAATTGATGTTTAATCTCTTTATGGTTTCATCTTTATCTTGTGACGTGGTTAAGAAAAGGTGACCTTGGGTTTGTGTATCAAACTCTTCATAGCAAATGCTTCAATAAGTTTGTTGGTGTATTTTTAAGATGTTCATGAATTCTATACATTGTGTCCTTTTACGACTCCATATAGAAAGGTGGATAGAATATGTTTCCAAATTATTGCTAGTTTTTGGATTTTTATTAATGAAATGTTTTCAATTATAAAAAAATATTTGATGATTTTGTCTTGTAATAACAAACCTTTTGAAAAATACAGATTACAGAAAATCATTAGTGGTTATATATAATTTAAATTAAAAATAGAATAAAAAAAATAACTAAGAAAATACACCTAATTTTTTTTCTTCATATTTTTCAAATTGTCGTGACTAGTTTACATACCTCTTACTTGTCTTTTTCTATATTAAATTACGAGAAAAAAATATTTAGTACGAATGAGGACCTCTTGAAAATACAAGTACTGCATGATTCCATCAAGAACCAAATTTGTATTTTTCTTATATTTTAAATTATATGTAGTTTGTTTAAAAAATTGAAGTATCTCTTGTATTAGCATCAATAAATTTGTACTTATAAAAAAATTAATTCAAGTAATGTTATTTGTGTAGAATTGTGCAACTTCTTAATGTTCAAATAATAACATCACTTTTTTTCTTCAAAATATTAATATATGAGAAGAATATTATAATACCCTGTGAGTCCTTTGTGATTATAGGTAATCTTGATGATATCATGGATGCTTCCAAATTTGAGTAGGAGAACTCTTACTGCTATAGTGTGATAGACAATTAAGGATATAAACAAACAAAATGCATTTCCAACACGGCCATCTTGGACTTTTTTGTACTCGTGATTAAGTGGAATCAATTATTTGGTTTACAACTTCCATCATTTTGCATTTCTTTCCTTTAAAATAATTGATTGATTATAACTAGTTTGTCGTATAAATAAAAAATAAAATAAAATAAAATAAAATAAAAAACTTAATTATATATGTATGTTTGTACGAACTCGACCACTTGAAGATATATATGCAATGCACCTTGCCAAAAAAATTGTCAGTCTCACATGAGATGAAGGAACAACAACTCCATATACTATTCAACATATTATTTTTCCACTTTTCCCACACACTCTTGTTTTTATAGTCACGCTCTTATTTTTTAATTACATCTAAATAAATTATTTATGTGAATTTAATTTACATTCATGTACTTAATAAATTAAATTTATTTAAATTATGTAAATTAAGTTCACATAATCTATTAGTCTAATAAAAAAAAAGTGAACCTAATCTGAAAATATATTTTTTTAATAAAATATATTGTTCAACATCGTAATAATAATATAAATAGTCGCCAAAAGATGTTTTTGAAGGATTGAGATGGGCCGTTCATATGGGTTTCAAATGTCAATGGTGGGCTACAATCTATCCATTCACATTTTCTTTAGAGATTTTTTTTTGAAAATTTTACCCCATACCCTCTCAATTATACCTATACCTCTATTTTATGAATGAAATAACATTTTTGCCCTTTTATATGTAATAAAACTTTAAAAAATTTGTGAACAAAAAAAGTAAGTTTTTTTACAAAACTTCCGGAAAACTTGGTTAACCAAGTTTTCCGGTACAGAAGAAGTACCCCGGAAAACTTGAAAAAAAAGTTTTTCAGAAGAATTAAATTTAAAAAATATGTACAGGAAAACTTGGGTAAGAAGTTTTCCGGTACAGAACAATTTTTTTAAATTTAATTCTTCTGTACCGGAAACCTTGTGGATGAAGTTTTCCAGAACACAGTTTTGTATTGGAAAACTTAGGTCTGAAGATTTCCGGTACACAAGTTTTCTCTACCGTATCGGAAAACTTTTTTTTTTTAAGTTTCCCGGAAGTTAGGGTGAAAAAAAAAATTAACTTTTTATTATGTAAAATAGTCAAAAAAAAAATTGAGGGTATTTTTGGCATTTTGAAAATTATTTGGGGGTACAGGGCTAATTTGGGGGGTACATGGTCAAATTTTTTTTTTTTTTTTTTTTTT
>JBBPBT010001129.1:3069706-3097858 GCA_037974875.1 Cicer bijugum
AATTAACTTTTTATTATGTAAAATAGTCAAAAAAAAAATTGAGGGTATTTTTGGCATTTTGAAAATTATTTGGGGGTACAGGGCTAATTTGGGGGGTACATGGTCAAATTTTTTTTTTTTTTTTTTCATGTTCTTAACAACTTCTTTTGACAAAACTAACCAACCATAATTAGAGGTATAATTTGAGTCTAGAGGTATTAACCAACCATAATTAGAGGTATAATTTGAGACTAGAGGTATTAACCAACCATAATTAGAGGTATAATTTGGATGTATATATTTGAGACTACCCTTCTTCTCATTTTCTCTTTCATTATGCAACCCACAATATTCCTTCATTTTCATCTTCATCTTATCCCATTTCCTCAAACTTTCTTCCTCAATGTTTTGTTGCTTGAACTGAATTTACGCACACTACGTAAATTGGATTCACGTATGTATACATGTTCACTTACTACTCATTGTAAAAATTTAAGTTCATGTGAACACAATTTACCTATGTGTACGTAAACTGAGTTCATATACGTACTTTCTTTACTCACTATAAAATTTTACATGTATTTGATTTCAGTTTACGTACATGTGCATGAACTCATTTACATATACTTACATGAACTGAATTCAAGTACACATTTCTTTTAGAGACTACAAAATTTTATGTTTATTTTATATACATATACGTAAACTCAGTTTACATAATACAAAATACCTAATGATATGTGATTTATGTTGACAATAACTTTTTTTTTAATGCTATTAAATTACTTCTATGAGTAGGGATATAAATGTAAAATATTATGAGGCAAGTGATAATGATGAAGAGAGAAAAAGATAAAAAAATTTAAAAATTGACATTTTAGATATTTTAATTTTGTGAAAAATTTGATGGAGGTGTAAGTAGCAAATCAGAAGATGCAGATAATAAAATTGAAACAATTTTGTTAATTTTGCACAACAGTCAAACTCTCGTGATTTTGAAACTGTGTATACTTCTTTTTTTTATATCTTCATAATAAAACGTTTCTGTCAATAGATTTAAAATGTTTATAAACTAAATATATTTATATATATATATATATATATATAAGTACTTTGTCGCCAAAAAAAATATATACAAATTTACTCATTCAGCACAAGCAAAAGCTAGTTCACTTTTTAATCCAAAAAAAGAAAATGCTAGTTCACTTCTTCCTTTTTCTATTTATTTAATGTTTCATGACATGACAACTTTTCTTTAGGGTATATAGCATGGGCAGGTTAAAATTATCTGTCGTATTAATGCTAATCGACAATCGTGGTAAAAAAGGACTAATGGAAAAAAAATAAATAAATAAATAAATAGAAAAAGAAATTAAGCTACAGATTGCATTTCCTTTTTACGCTTGTGATTTATTTGAGGGAGAAAAAAAAAATTAAATGCGCATGTATTTTTCAAGTGAATTACTCCATTTTTATTTTATTAATTGTTTTTTATCGGTATATAGATATAGCTTGTTCTTTCTACCATTGATAAATCTTTTGCAATCTATCGACGGGTTGGATATAACAAAAATAGTTAACTTCTAAAACAACTCTTGCGATCTTCACCTACTACTAGTTTTCTGCAACAAACTCTAATAATTCAAAAGATTTGAGACACCATTGTTCAAACAAGTTTCAGCACCAAATCACAAGCTTTTGTTAGAAGAGATTACAATAAAGTTCACCCATTCATTTTCTAACTTGGTCACTTCTAAGCCCAATGACGTTCGTATGAATGTGCCCTCATATTGGATTTGGGCTCTTTGTCTTTCAATAAAATTTCTATTTTTTTCAAAAACAAAAATATTAATATCATAACAAAGAAAAATAATTTACATTTTTTTATTGGTACATTAAAAAAGTTATTCATCCTTGTTCACCAAAAACAAGAAAGAAATCATTTATACATGTGAAATTTTAAAAAATATCTTATATTGAGGAATGGATAAAAATCTCAAAAGCATATCCTATTATAAGAGATAAAAGGAGTATTCTTTTTCATATATATGTTAACAATGAAAAGAGAAAGAAGAGAGACAACCAAGAGACAACCACTCTAGGGTTTCATAACATAGAATGAACCAACCTTAAGTTAATAGAGTTACAATGAGTATATATATAAAACAATAGAAATATCTAAAATACTCTTACTACTAATATATAATAATATTATCTAATATCTCCCCTCAAGCTCACGATGCATTAACATGGAGCATCGAGAGTTTGTCAACTAAAAAAAAAAAAAAAACGAAAAACTTTAATGGAATGCATCTTTGTGAACAAAACAACACTCTTGAGACACCAAACAACACCCCTGAAACAACTGAAGTGTCTCTGCCAAACAAAACCATTAAAACACTAAACAACACCCCTGAAACAACAAACAACACCCTTGAAACAGCTGAAGTGTCTCCGCCAAACAACACCCCTGAAACACCAAACTACACTCCTGAAACAGCTGAAGTGCCTCCGCCAAAAAACACCCCTGAAACACCAAATAACACCCGCGAAACAGCTGAAGTGCCTCCGCCAAACAACACTCCTTAAACAGAAGCAACAATCAAAGAGAAGAACCAAGCCAACAAAAGATCAAACCGAAACCAAATCAAACCAAACTAACCAAAGAGAGAAACAACCAATAACAAGAACCAAGCCAACAAAAGATCAAACCGAAACCAAATCAAACCAAACAAAACCAAACTAACCAAAGAGAGAAGCAACCAATAACAAGAACCAAACCAACAAAAGATCAAACCGAAACCAAATCAAACCAAACAAAACAACACCAAACCAAACTAACCAAAGAGAGAAGCAACAATCAAACAGAAGAAGCAACAGAGAGAGGAGCAATCAAACAGATGAAGCAAGCCAAACTTGTTTAGTGTTTTCCAATGTGCTTGAAGAGAATCATCCTTAGCACCAGCCATAACAAATAATGATAAGAAAATACGACAAACACAATCACTGAGACAAAATAAATTAGGGATAATCTGCTGCTGTGCGAGCACGATTTCTCCCCCTCAGACATCGTTTCGCTGATCCCACCGTTGAAGACGAAGACCTGAATGTTGCGAACCTACAATCCAAAAATCAGCCCGATCAAACGGTTAACGAATGCACAATTGATGTTTTTATGACACTGATTTAACAAAATCGAGAATAGGGTTACTCTTCTCTTTTCTTTACAATAGATCCCAAACTGTTGGGAACTCGACAGCGGAATAGAGGCGGAATCGTTCAAGGAGGATTGAAATAGGCTCTAGATACCATGTTAACAATGAAAAGAGAAAGAAGAGAGACAACCAAGAGACAACCACTCTAGGGTTTCATAACATAGAATGAACCAACCTTAAGTTAATAGGGTTACAATAAGTATATATATAAAACCAATAGAAATATCTAAAATACCCTTACTACTAATATATAATAATATTATCTAATAATATACTCATTAAATTTTATCTTGCTATAAAATTAACTATATAATATAAAATAAAATTGACAGCATATAAACAACTTAATGCACATTGCATGTTAGGATTTGAATTTATTGCTATGGAACTATATGATACAAAAGTTATAATAATCGTTCAGAAAAAACAATACAATCATGAGATCAAATAGGTTCGATAAAAATTGGACAATTAACTTATTAAAATAAAAAAATGACTAATAATTTAAATTTGTTTTAAATTAAATTTATAAAATATAAATTTTTTGATTTTTGTTTAACGAGTTTGATCCCATGGTGTAATATACACAAATTCCTTATGTTGGTATATATATCTCATGTGATTAATGTCCATTTTATTTTTGTTTATATAAGTCTGTTTATTTAATAATATTAACAATTTGAGAAATAAAAACAATGATTTAGTCACAAAATTAAATGAAAACTTTCAATATAGAAAAGTACAACCTCGTAAATATCATTTGTTGAAGTGCAATAATTTGGGCGTTAAATTCGGGTCAAACTCCAATAGTGTGTAATTCAGTGGAAAAATAATAGATCATTTAAAAAAAATTTGTTGTTAAAAATAACTATGTGGAAATCTATGAAAATGAAAAGTATTAAAAACGTAAAAAGAGAAACGGGTCCCGTGAAGCGGAGGAGGAAAGAAGAAAGACAACGGGTGTGCAAAGTCAGGCCATACACAACTGAACCTCCACACGAGTTCTACCTCTAAAGTAACAAAAATAACCATTTCAAAAAGGTATTGATTTAGAATGTATATTAACTACTAGGCATGGTAACGGGGCAGGGCGGGGGTAGATTTCGCCTCCTCCACACCCGCACTCGACTAATTGAGGAAAATCCGCACCCGCCCCCGTTACATAGCGGATGTAGAATTTAGGCACTCATCCCCGCCCGCAAAGGGTCTCGGGTTCCCCACCCGCACCCGCATCCACTCATATATATATAAAATTATAAATTTAAAAATCATATTTATTATAATAAAATAATAATTATTAAATAAAATAAAATAAAATATTTTATATAGAGATAAAATTATAATTTTTAATATTTCAAAAAATATTAAATATATTAAATATGAATATGTATATAAAATTTAAAAATTATAATAATAATAATACTTGCGGGGCGGATTCGGGTGCGGATGCGGGATGAATATCATTACCCCAAACCCGCCCCCGCCTCCGAATTTTAATGTCGGAAAAATCCGCACCCGCACCCAATTAAAGCGGTTTTCCCCGCCAAATGAAGCGGATTTGGGTGGTTACCCGCGAGTGCGGATTTTATTACCATCCCTATTAAATACATTCATTTTTTTATATAAAAAATATATTAATTTTTTTACGTCATTTTTTTATATTGGAGACAAAATATAATATCACTCTGAAATTGAATTTAAACAAATATTATAATTGAAAATTATTGTATTTGATATTAATTTATGTAAGATACATCAGTTTTTCAGTTCTTATTTTTATTTAAAATTTATTCACAAGGGAGTAGTTATTAAAATTTATTTACAAGGGAGTAGTTATTGTATATAAAAAAAATAATATATAATTTTTTTATGAAAAGAATATGATTAATATAAATAGGACTTTCTTTAAATAAATAGAATTAGATATATAGAAGTGTTATTTAATGCTAAAAATTATTGAAAAAAAAGGTAAAAAATGTATGAAAATATGATTTTTTATCAATCAATTTTCGGCTAATTATACACAAATGTAACGGATGATTATTATTTAGAATAGTTAGATAACGTTATATAAGATTTTTGTATTTCTTTTTAATTTTTTTCTCCATAAAAATAAAAAAATTTCTTAGATATATTAAAAAAAATAGAATTAGTCTGAGATGTGACTAAGCCAATTTCTTACTACTTTCTTAAGAAAGAAAAGAAACAATAATTTTTTAAATAACATAACATCTTTTAAAAATAATTAGCTGTTTGTTATAATTAAAAATAAATAAATAAGAATCTTAAATATAATCTAAAAAATGCTTGATTATGAATTTAAATATCATATTTTTTACAATGTGAAACAGGCTGTCTTATGAGAGCCCATTAGAACTACTGAAATTTAAGATCAACCAAGTTATTTCCTTTAGAGATTTTGTGGTAGTTTTGGTACGTTTTGATATTATGGCCTTATTATGGGGCTTTATTATGGCCTTTACATGTGTAGGAATGTTGGACATTGTAGAGTGGCATTCAGAAGATGTTATTGAGATTGCCATTCAGAAGATGTTGCCTCATGATTTAAAGTGCAAGCTGATTAATAACTAATGTGAAGAAAACTTTGCAATTGATTTTCTAACGAAGATAAAGATCAATTGTTGTGTGAAGTTTGTCATGATGCAACAAAATCATCTGAAATTGTCTCTTAAACTCCTTAATAATTCTTTCGGGAGTTTCTTTTCCAAGGTGGGTAGTCCCCTTTTTAGCTGTATCTCTTTTTATTTGTCTTTTTATTTTTTAGTAAGAAAGTAAGAGATTCAAATCTAAATATATTTTTAATCTTTATAAATTTTTAAGATTTTAATGTTAGTCTATGTAAATTAAATATAATTTTTAATTTATATAAAATTATTCAGCAAATATTTTTAAGTTATGTTGAAATGAAATATATTTAATTGTATTTCAATTTAAAAAAATTTAAATGATTTTTTATTAGTATGTTTATAACATATAAAAAATGAATTAACAAAAATTTAATTTTTTTAAACTAAATATGTGCTTTTTAAATGTGAAAATCTCAAGATAAAAATAATAAAATATTGACATAAAAATCGAATTTAGAATCTATTTTTTTGGAACAATTTTTTATAAATTTGTAAACATTTTTATAAAAACTTATTCAAAAAATATATGTTGACTTTTAATACTATAAATTAAAAACTCTAAACATGTATTATAAATTATATTATATATATATATTTTATACAAACTAATTCAATTAATTTTTTTGGTTAAATAATATTTTATATGACTAAAAATATATTTAATACAATTCAATTTTTATTTTGGAAAGGAATTAATCCAATTGAAATAATGAAGTTGTTCCATCACAACTTTAAGCCTATGTCTAGGGTGGACCTTCATATTGCAGAATAAAGTTTGCTATTTCTCCTCTTATTCTCTCTTTTATATTTCTATCAAAACCAATCAAACTATTAGACACATTTCATTGCTACATTTTTGCCAATAAAATGTCATCATTATCGTTACCAAGAAAAAGCCCAACAACACCCATAGAATTATAAAAAATAAAAAATGTATTCACATATAATTTTCAGTCAATTGTAAAAAAAATAAAAAATTTCAGTCAAAATCACAATAATACCTAAATAAATAATAAATAAATTATCCTTACAATTACGAAGTGATTTATTTATTTAATAGAGGGTAGTAGAAGATAGATAGAATAGCGAAGACTACAAACGAAGTGGGTAACAAACACATTAACAGAAGAAGCATAGTAAGCATTACCAAAAAGCTAAGTACTGGTTGCTCTGATTCTGAGTTCGAGAGAGCCTTAAAAAAAAAAAAAAGATTCTGAGTTTTTTAGAGTTCTTAAGTCTGAGTAAAATCGAAATCCATTTCTCTCTCTGATTCTAAAAAAAAATTGACCACAGTCAACACAACAGAAAAAGCACTTCTGAAGAGAAAGAGAAGCGAAAATGGGTTCGGGAAGCAGAAACTACTCTGCGAATCCGAACGATTACAAGCTTCTAGAAGAAGTAGGTTACGGTGCAAGCGCAACGGTTTTTCACGCAATCTATCTCCCTTACAACGAAGAAGTAGCGGTTAAATCTCTCGATCTAGATCGATGCAATTCAAATCTCGATGATATTCGTAAAGAAGCACAGATCATGAGTTTAATTGATCACCGTAACGTTGTTAAATCTCACTGTTCATTCGTTGTAGACCGTAAACTTTGGGTGATTATGCCTTTCATGGCGCAGGGTTCTTGTTTGCATCTAATGAAAGCAGCTTATCCTGATGGATTTGAAGAAGATGCTATTGGATCGATTCTTAAGGAAACTCTTAAGGCTTTGGATTATCTTCATCAACACGGTCACATTCATCGTGATGTTAAAGCTGGTAATATTTTGCTTGATTCTAATGGTGAAGTCAAACTTGGTGACTTTGGTGTTTCCGCTTCTATGTTTGATACTGGTGATCGTCAGCGTTCTAGAAACACTTTCGTTGGTACTCCTTGCTGGTAGTAATTAATACTTACTTCGTTTTCGATTATTAATTGGTTTATTCATTTGATTAATTTTGTGTATTGTATGATTTTGATTTTTATATTTTTTTTTTGTGGTTTTGTAGGATGGCGCCGGAGGTTCTGCAACCTGGTACTGGTTATAATTTCAAGGCTGATATTTGGTCTTTTGGAATTACTGCATTGGAGTTGGCTCATGGTCATGCACCTTTCTCCAAGTATCCTCCAATGAAGGTTTCTATCTATCTGTCTATTTATCTCGCGATTTGATTTGCATGAAGGAAATAATGTGCTTCTTGTTCATTTCAACTTATTGTCATCTATGAAGCACTAACGTAGACATGGACACGACACTGCCACATATGCATTCATAATATAATAATTAAGAAGAAGGAAATGATTGAATGTAATTTATGTGTTATAATATATAATAATTAAGAAGAAGAAGGAAATGATTGAATGTAATTTATGTGTTATAATATATAATAATTAAGAAGGAAATGATTGAATGTAATTTTATGTGCAAGTTTCGAAGCACTGACACACGTCGGACACCAAATAGGCTTTCAATCTAAAGTATAGGTCTTACCTGGCTTTTCATCATGTAATTTAAAGAATGCTACTGGTGAGGTGAAAGAGATTGACTTACTACTATTGTTTGTGTTATCTATATAGGTTTTACTCATGACCATACAGAATGCACCTCCGGGACTTGATTACGATCGTGATAGAAAGTTCTCGAAGGTATGCCTTTTCTTTCTGCCTATACGTTACACTGTTGTTATCCAAGGTGCTTCTTTCTTGTGTGTGTGTATATATTTTTGGTTTCATTTTGTTCATTAAATATGGATATAATAAGTAATGAGAATGAAGAGGGATTTGGATATAGACAAGGTTTTGTCAAACATTCCGTGATTGTGATTGGGGCAGCATCTGTCATATTTGACTGCGAATATCTGCAATATCGGGGATAACAACAGAATCGCTACTGTGAATGCAATTACCTGCGATATCAAGGATAATGACTGTGAATGCGATTATCTGCAATATCAACAATAACGACGCAATTGCTACTGCGACTTAAAGTGACCGATATTGTTTCTATATTGAAATTATGATGTGCTGAATTAATAATTATAGTGGATTAATATTATTAGTAATTTAATAGTAGTAGTCTAATTAAAGTATTTCCAGTTGTGATCAGTCTTTTAAGGAAATGGTTGCTATGTGTCTGGTAAAAGATCAAACAAAGAGGCCGTCTGTGGACAAGTTGCTCAAGCACTCTTTCTTCAAACAAGCTAAGCCTCCGGAGCTTTCTGTGAAGAAATTATTTGCTGATTTACCGCCTCTTTGGACTCGTGTAAAAGCCCTCCAGGTTTGATTTCATATGTGCTTCGGTGCCTGTTTTGTAATTTTTCTTGTTCTATTACGTTTGCATGACTTCACTAAAAATCTTGCAGCTTAAAGATGCTGCACAACTAGCACTGAAGAGAATGCCTTCTGCAGAACAAGAAGCAATATCTCAGGTATAGCTTATATTCAATTTTTATCTGTCATAAAATGTGCTATATTGTTATCGGTGTTTCCTGCAAGCATTTTCATGTATGGGTTGATACAAGCCCAGTTTGTCATTTTACTTTTATTTCTATTGACACTGGTTTCCTTCTGTACTTGGAAACTTTATTGTAGAGCTCATTCAAGTCTGGTTGTTAGATACAGTGCATTACGTACTTGAAATGGTAGACCTTTGTTTGATTTTCATATAAGTAATTGTCAATTTGATCTAAAAAGAAAAAGCTGGAAATTTCTGGACTTGCTTTTAATTTATAAATAATTATAATAACCAAGATTCCACACTTATATGGCCTTGTGGTAAAAGTTTGTTATTTTGGTAAATGTTTTCGCAAAGAGCATTTATATAAAGAAAATATCTGATATTTTTTTTCTGCTTCTTTGTTTCCTTGGAGAATATCCAGTTATTATTTTTGCTTCACTTTAACACATGTTTTTTTTCTTCTGCTTTCACTTAAAATCCCTATTATTTTTTCGCCAAACACCTTATAAAGAATTGATGAACAAATCAATGAAGTACTTTTCTTAACTAAAATGCATCTTTTATTGATATCACAGTACTGTCAAGTAGTCTACAGTCTTAGTCTTTACCATACAAAGGGGAGGGAATTTAGGCAATTGATCCGAATTCTAAAAATGTTTTTCGTTTTCAAGTGAGATAAAGAGATTACCTTTCTTTTGAAAGCATGAGATTTTAAAGCTTCACTTAACACCTATTGAATTGTATGTTTTTCTTGCCGAAAAGTGAAAACGATATTGTTGTTTTTTAACTAGTGAAGTCTAATCCACTTATATGTTTCCCTTTCTAGAGTGAATATAAGCGAGGAGTTAGTGCGTGGAACTTCGACATTGATGATTTGAAAGCTCAAGCGTCATTGGTATGAATTATTGTGTTTTTAAATTTTTATACTTAGCTAGTTTTCTCTTTGTTTGGTCAGAGCTAACATCTCATGATGTTACTAGGTGCAGGATGATGATGATATTGCAGAGATAAAGGAAGAAGATGAAAACAAGTTCTTCAGCTCTAACAAGGTTGGTTCAACCGTTTCAAACTTTCTTTATCTTAAGAACACAACCACCATGCCTTTTTCCACTAGGTGGAGTCCCTAAGTTAGCTACATAGGTGCCACAGTGTTTTATAACAAATCATGTCTAGTGATTTCTTGCTGTAAAAATGACCAATGAAAATCTTTGTTAATTGTAATGACAGGATACAAGTGATTCCCAGTTTAGTGTGGACAGGAGGAATTCAGATAACTTGCAACAAGATGAGTCTGCGTTACAAGTAGGTGGTAATGATGTACAACAGAGTGATAAAAGAAATGGATCAATTGCTGAGGCAGCACCATCTACTTCTGAGAAGGACATGGGAACAAGCAAGATTAAAACTCAGTCAGTGAAAATTGGTAAAACCCAAAGTGGACCGTTGATGCCCGGTGCAGTGCTTGGTAGTTATTTACCTGAAAGAGGGCGTCTATTTGAAAGGTATATTGCATATTTCATAGCATATCTTTGTTTTTTGTTCTTATATTGGGTTATATTTTAAAGTTTTAGAGAATGGAATGGAAAGGAAAGGAAAGGAAAGGAACGGGGTGGAACGAAATGGAAGGGAAGGATGGAAAGGCATTGTCTTCCCCATGTTTGAATGGTTAATGAGGAAAGAAACAATAAGGTTATGTTAGGAATTTAGAGAAGAGAATGGATAATTAGTATAATATAAACAAAGATAAGGAACCATTTTATTGGGTGATTTAAAATAGGAGGAATAGATTCTCCTCTAAGGGTTTCCTCTCCCAACAAAGCCTTTCTCAGTTCACTCAATGCGCACAAATCTGAATGATACTGATGCCTGTACCCTTGCACCTTCCATTTATTTATCAAACTCATTTCCTCTAACTAACTAGCTAACTGCACTTACTGATTTTCCATTCTCTTATGTCCTAACAATTCCATCCCCTTGAAATTCAACCTTGTCCTCGAAGTTGCAATTTGGAAACTGGAAATCTAGGAAACTATAATCAATCACGTCTGTTTATTCTAGTCTACATTGCTCCAGGAACAGTAAGAGATTATTTTATTCTGTCAGCTTGGGCTTGACCCAATCCCATAAGGTTCAAAGAATAGTGCTAACAACACGCTCTCTATCACACACTTTCTAACACACTACCTATGATTAGTTAAAATTTACATAGATCTCACTAAATCATGTGGGTTCCATATGAATTTGGTGAGACCCATGTGAAATTTAACCAATCTAAGAGTGTATGTTGAAAAATGTTTGTTACAGAGTGTGTTGTTAGCATTATTCTTGTTCAAATATGAGTTTGGTAGGTAGAAGCTCCCATTTACCCCACCTTAACAAGTTTCATTACTAAGACCAATTTGGATCTGGCCATTTGGTCAAGAACCAAACCCTCTTTGCAGAATATCAATTCTGTCCCTCTCCCTTTCTCTTCCTCTAAAACGCACTTCTCTGCACCGCACTTTACTAAATGCTAACAATTCTGAATGATACCTCTACCCTTACACATCATCTAACTAAATCCCTCTAGCTATCTGCTCTAACTAATTTTCCCTTTTCTTGTGTCCTATAGGGTTAAGGATTATAAGTTAAAATTTTAATATAAACCTTCTATGCTTTTGGAATATCAAGGAAACCGGTTGCTCTATATATATCAAGAGCCTAACTGTTGACACCAGGTGTCAGTTAATTTTGACACCGAATCTTGCCCATTTATTTCTGATGATCTAACGACTCACATTTTGACAGCTCTCTTCCCCAAGCTTCTTGGCATTCTTCCTTCCGTTGTTTAATTTGGTTTTAATCCCCTGTTTGCACTAAGATGAGAAAAGTTCATTATTGAACACCTTCCCTTCATGCAAATTAAAACCCCCATTCTCAAAAAGGAGATCAAACCCATTTTGTGTGTCACTCAAAGTGTTACAAAAACCATCAATCATTTAACTGGAAATTAAATTTATTAAATGAATTCTAATTCTCCCATAGTGTGTTAGGTGTTACTCTAATTGCGAAAGAGTTTCTCTTAGAACCCTTGTACGAATTTCAATTCCACAATTGAAATGATAATAGTGAAAACTGAAATGGGGAAGAAGCCTTTATCAAAACAAGTTTTCCAGCTATCACTAACAAAAATATAGGTGAACAACTCAAATCTCAAACATTTTTTGCAGTGCTAGATTTCATTTGGAATTGGAATGAGAACATCGATTTCCAAGAAGGAACAAAAAAATGTGAGCAACAAAGAGATATTTTGAAAATCAATGAAACTTGAAAGGGTGTAATGCAGAAAGAGGTTAAGCCATTATTCAGGAAAGTAATAATCACGTGATATTTTAAATAAATAAATATGAGGCTTAAGATCAACAAAAATAAATGGACAAGATTTGGTGTTGAAATTTACTTTGGCACTGGGTGGCAACAGATATATATATATATATATATTTTTTTTCTTCTTTTCTACCTCCTTCCCTATATGTAAGACCCCATGGACCAAAACACAAGAATTAGAAAAGTATTTTTTGTATTGAATTGTCAATATTTTCTTTTCAAAATTATCCTTCAATTGTTAAGAAAGATAAATTGTTAGTCTTCTAATTCTCTCCATTTAATTAGGGAGATTTGTGTGATGGTATGAAATGTTTTAAAAAGATTGGATCATTGGGGAGATTTGTGATACTGTCCCAATTAGTTGATTAGCTGTCATTGTCTCATTTTTTAAGGTCTGACCCGTCCTTTTTGAAAGCTTGGCAAGACTTGAAAATCTGTTTTAAAGCTTACTTCGCCATTTTTGTCGCGAATCTAACTTTATATGACATTCTATTTAAATTATATTTGTAAATTGTAATAACACCTTTACATATGTCGAAAATTGATAAAAACAGTTAGCTTATTTATGATTTAACACAAAATACAAAATTTAATATGATAATAGTGTTTTAAGAAAAACATAATAATAGTAATAAAAAATATTATTTATGTTTGCTTAAGTAGGCCAGCTTGATTGGTCTAAAAGACTTTTCAGTGGCTTGTAGCCCGACCTTTTAGCCAAATAGGTTTCTAAAGAAGTATTGGTTTTGTCTATTAGAAAAAAGCCTACCCTGGCCTGAGCCAAACGTAGACTAGGCCGTAGAACCTGTTGGTTAACTTGACCTATTCTCACCCCTATTTTCAAGTCAAGTTTGAGCTTCAAGTACTTGGCTTGACTCGACTCTTTTACACCCTTAATAATAAGAGAATGAGACTGCAAAACATATATATATGCTTGGCTGGGGCTACACTCTCCATTTCGATTTGCAGCTGACAATGTGGAACTAGAAAACAATTAAGTTATTGTATTAATTATTTTAATGGTTAATGGTGGTTATTGTAGATATTAATTTAGAAAATACATTTAATAACCTATAAGCAAGGCAATCAATTGTTTATTTTATTTTTTGTTGAGTTCTAGGAAGTTTGAAGTCTACCTTTCTCGAGGATTTGTTTTTGGGAGAATCCGCTTCTTCCCTTTTATCTTTATTGAGTTGTTTATAAGTATACTGTGTAACAAGTTTAATTGAAGTTAAAATAATATAACTCAATGTTGTATTGCGTGCCTTTTTCCAGTCTGTCACTTTATGCTTATTACTTATTAGTGATTGAGTTGTCCTTGTTCCAGTTTAATTAGCAATGCTTTACGACTTTTAGGTTTGAGAATGAAAATCAGTTATTAGGTGAGAAAGGTAATCGTGATATACGACGAGCTCCAAGCTTTAGTGGTCCATTAATGCTTCCTAACCGAGCTTCAGCAAATAGTTTATCAGCTCCAATAAAATCCTCTGGAGGTATTTCAACTATCATTTGTGTTGTAAGCTATGGCTGTTTTCTAGTTATGGTATTTCTTGAACCAGCACTGTTAAGCTATTGGTTTTGATTTTTTTCCCTCAACTGTTGTTAGGATTTAGAGATTCCTCAGATGATAAATCTAAGGCTAATCTAGTGCAAATTAAAGGGCGATTTTCAGTGACATCAGAAAATTTAGATCTGGTGAAGGTATGGTTTTTTCCTATAACTGATTTGTTCTTAATATCTACAACTTTTAACTGACCTTATATGTTGCACAGGATATTCCTGCAAGTTCAGTCTCACGTCGATCTCCACAGGTTGGTTGATGGTCTAATTGATTATTGTCAATTGTTTATGTTCATTATCCCTCTCATTTGATATTCTCTTCCTATTACATTACATATAGGACTCCTCACCACTGAGGAAATCTGCCAGCGTTGGTGATTGGATGTTGGATTTCAAACAAATGGTTTGTGCATTTACCATTTGTTCTAAAGCTAGCTTTCTTATTTATATAGTTTTTTTTTTTTTGTAAATATTGGCTTCTTTGGTTGGTTAAAGAGTATCTAGGATGCTTCACTGATTATTGTATGTGCTTGATATATAATGCTTATATGGCTTTTGATGGATGCTTTCTCTTCAGCCAACTGGGAAGTCTTCCAATGATTCTGCCAATATCAATATCCCCGCATCAATTCTGCTGCCTCACCTTCAGAATCTTTTCCAGCAGACGTCTATTCAACAGGTGGGGGAAACTGAAGTTTGAGAAATGGCATATATTTTGCTTGTGTTTCCTTTGAAAAACTGATCATGTAACATTACCAATTTATAATCTTATTGGAGATTTCTGTTTCATTCCAGGATCTTATCGTGAATATGTTGACTAGCTTGCAAACTGCTGAGGCAATTGATGGTAAGTGAAGGATTTTCCATTATGTTTGAAGGTATGGCATTCTGTATGGCATTGATTTACTAGATGAATGTTTTTAATATTTTCAGCTTCTCAGAACGGAAAGTTGCCACCATTACCTCGCAATTTAGAAAATGGAAGTGTAAGCAAATTTTCATTTCATTTAGCCCCCATCACATGTATGCTTAATTTTATTGTTCACTACTGCGTATGTCAATATTTGGCCAAGATCTTGTTAGCTTTGTTGCGGTGACATCACCCTGTGCATAGTGAAACACAATTTTTTACGCCTTTGATTTTTTTTTCTTTCTGGACAATATATAGGTTGATACAACAGCTTCAGAGAGAGAACAACTGCTGCTGGCCAAAATCTCAGAACTTCAGTCTCGGTTAGATATCAGTTTGTAAATACTGTGTAACCCTTTCTCTTTGACTTCATAAAGCTCACATGTCCTTCTGTCTTATGTTAACAGGATGATCAGTTTGACCGATGAACTGACCTCTGAGAAGTTAAAACACCTGCAGGTAAGTTACTGTACAAGTTATAATTAATCATCATGCTTGATAAATTGTTCTTCAGCGTCTTTGGGTTCTTGCTTGCATTACATATGTGTGATTGTGATGTCCAACTTGGAGACGATATAGGTTGAAACCTTAAGGGCTATTTTTGGTAGATAAGGTAAAACAGATATGATAGGATGAACTATTATTGTATTCAATATTAAAATCAATTATTTGGTGTACCAAATTGACGTGGCAATTCTATCAGCTTATCACCTAAAACTTTATCACAAGGCTAAAGCCGAGTTAAAAACTAACAAATAGGATAAGATTATATGAAATTTGTAGTTTATTATTCATCACATCCTTTTTACATTTATACATTTTTGTGTTAAATACTTTTCAAAAACTATATAAAGTTATGCTTCTAATATAATTTTTAATAAAGTTCAAAAAATTAATTAAAAGTTGATTTAAAAAAAAATAGAAAATTATGTTATAGATAATTTTATCATTTGAATGTGATTTATATTCTACTATAACATTATTTTGCACACCTCAAATATTTAATAAAATAATTAAATACTTCTTCCCAAAGAAAAATGTTCCAAAATAAGTGTCACTATATATTTGTATTGTAATGTTAATTATTTTATTCAAATTTTAACTCAGTTAATACTATGTACATCACTCTCAATAATACTATGTACATCACTCTCAAGTCACTTATACTCCACTATGCATTTATGATAATGGTTAATACTAATAAGAAAAGTTTTGTATAATCGGTACTCTCGGTTCATTTTTTTTACAACTTTTCTAACTAAAGTGACATTGAATACAAGACGACAACAGTACTTAATACATTTGTTATTGGATATCATCAAACACAAGTTATGAAAAGAGTCATCATGTTTATATCATACATATTCTTATATATCACTGTCTTATCAAGTTAAAGGCCATGAAAGGGCCCTAAATGTTTCGGTCAAACTAATGAACAATTTGCTATCCCTTTTAACAGTTGCAACAACAGATGGCTGCTTTATACAGCCAGGAACAAAACGGGGAAAGAGAGGACGGTGCATAAATGCTGATATCAGTGAAGTAAGTGTCCCCCAACCGAGTGATAAATTATACATTGCACACCGTTCTCTCTCAGCTGAAGGGGGTTCTGATTTTTGCACATTGATGGTTGATATGAGTCATGTATCTTCTTCTCCTGTCCAGCCTGCCTTGTTTTCAATAAGCCTCTGTAACGATATAAAAGCCCGGCAAGTGAAAATGAGCAAAATGATCTGTCAAGGTTAATCTCATTATTCATTTCATTCAAGATTCAGATGTAAATAAGCTTTTTCTGTTGTATCATACTGCAACCTGCTTAGCCTGCAGATTAATTAGGAATTTAAGTTAGGGGGACACAACCCCAAGGGATCAGTAATATCCCTACATATTATGTTGTTTATAATTATATTATTTACTATTATTCCTATATCGGATTTGAGCTTGTATAGGTTTATTGTATTCTACCTGCTGAATAATAGGTTTTGTACCAAATGAATCAAACTTAGTTAAAAGTTTTTCAATTATTCAAATTAAGTGCGTTTGGTATGTTGAATTTGTATTATAATTGATTTTACTCTTGCGAAACATGTTTTTTCATTGAAAATATAGGTTCGTTTATTTTGTATTTTAATTTTTTTTAAATGTGTTCATTGTATCATGATGATGGACTTTTAAAGTGAACTATTATCATAGGAAGAAGATAAAATATTAGTAAACAAAAATGTATTTTTTAAAATAATAAAATTAATTATTTATATTATTTTTAGACATAAATATTTATTTATTTTAAAAGCCTTTTATTTTATCTTGTTAGACATAAGTTTCTCTTTATTAACAAGTAAAATTAACAGAATTTAAAAAAAAAATGAAAATAGGATTTTTTTTCCTAAGTAAACGGCTCTTGTATTCTCATTTGTAAATAATGTGAATATGTGGTGTGATTCTATTTGTTAATCATGTGATATGCCAGAAGAAGAAAGTTCACTGTTAGTATTCATCTCCGCCGCAGCGCACATGATTTAAGCGCAAGCATATGAAATGACAAAACAGCCCATTCCTACTTCAATTCCAAACTTTATTATTAACAAATATAAATGGCCAACTGGCCATGTGCAAATTATTAGGATGCACTTGTCTACTTGACCTCTTTTCCTATCTTAACCCTTTAAACTTACCAAAAACTCACATAGCTGATAAAGACTATTACTCCAAATTTTCATTTAGTTTGAATTGATTTTTCTAATTTTACAATTTAATTAGTTAGTATTAGGTTCAGTGTTTTTAAGTTAATATTATTTTTTACTTTATATTTTATGATGAATAAGTACATCAATAATTAATAAAAATAATTTAATAAAATCACAATTATCTTTATTTATTTATCATCTTTTTTATTGTGTAAAACAGTCAAATACAATAAATATTTTAGAATAAAATGAATATATATTTTTTTAAAATAGTATAGTTTATGATTTGATTGATATATCTGCATATCATATTGTGTTTTGTGCCAACATAGCGTTCTATTAAAAAAATGTAAAACTTATCATCATGTAAAACATAAAAATTTAAAACAACGAATCTAGTTAATATTAAACATTACCCTTAACGACAACAGTACTAGCATAAAAAATTTATAAGGATAGGTATGACAGTCAAGTAAATTGACATTAGTGTCCCTTTCAATTTCATAGTACATTCATTATTATTTATTAATGTTCCTTCCAATTCGCCAGATTCAAAAGCCAATAAAAAGTTTTCCTTGCTGGGGTCCTAAATCTAAGAAAATAATAGAAACCAAAATGACCAGTCATAACATATGCTTCTTGGTTTCTTCTCTCTTGCTTACAACATTGTTCCAAATCCAAACCAAAGTGTTATGTTACCAATACAAAGTTGGAGATCTAGATGCTTGGGGTATACCCACCTCAACAAATTCACAACTCTATGCCAAATGGTCCAAATTTCACAATCTCACCCTTGGAGACTCACTTTGTAAGTACATAAACTATATACTATTTTGATTAATACTACAAATCACACCAATTTCCTTAATTTCCATTTAGTGTAACAAAATCTCGAAAAGGGTATTTTCAATTATTAAAAAAAAACTCAAAAAGTTTATATTTTTTGTGTATGCTTATGCAGTATTTCTATATCCACCAAGTCAAGATTCAGTGATTCAAGTGACACAAGAATCTTACAAGAGTTGCAACATTAAAGATCCAATATTGTATATGAACAATGGAAATTCTTTGTTTAACATAACATCACATGGTGATTTCTATTTCACAAGTGGAGTGGTTGGTCATTGCCAAAAGAGTCAAAAGATTCATATATCTATTGGAGGAAATGGAAATGTTGATGTAGAAGCTAATAGTCCAACTTCATTGCCTGCAAATGCACCCTCTTATCAAACAGTTTTTGGGAACATTCCAATAGCTCCTTCTTCATCAAATTCACCTCATCTAACTTCAACTTTTCATGTTCTTATTATTGGATCCATCATATCTATAATGTTTTTTGCTTTAATGTAAAAGCTGAAGAATAAGTTGAGACATAAATGTTGTTTGTGATATATAGTATTATTTTTTGTTTACTTTGGATTCTTTTTGTCAATGATTTGAATATGTAATTCTTTATTTGGTTTCATTTTTTAAAGTTACTTGTTCCTTGATTAATTTGGAACAATTATATATGGTGAATTATTCAGCAAATTGAAATTTAATACTTTGTGTTGGAGGTTTTCAGTTATGGATCTCCTTTTGTTCATCTATTACTGAAGAATTTTGCACAAATATGGGGCAGCTGCAAAGCTCCTCATCTTGAAATTTTTATCTTTTGTAAGATGAAGTCCTTCAATTAATTGCCATGTTATGACCTCTAGAAATGAGTAAATTGAAATGAGTCCACTCAACTAGATTCAAAGAGAAACATTAATTGAGTTGATCCAAACTTCCATCATAAGCCAATATCGACATTTGTTAGTAGTTGTTACTTAAGAAATTATTAACTTATTATTACAGGAGGACATGCTATATACAATATTTGAAAGTCTTGTATATATAAATTATTGTGTTTTGTTGAATATTATTAAACAAACTTAAAATTTTAAAATCAATTTATTTAATTTTTTGGAAAAAACTTATATTAATCCAATCTATTAAGAAAACAAAACTTATGATACCATAAATAAAAGGATAAAATCAAATACCATTTTGTTAATTTCCTTGTCACCAAATCATCATTTTATTTATTTGGCATCTAATTTGTCCTTTTCCTATTTTTGTGGTGCAAAATCTGTTGATCTTGCAATTTCAATAGTAATAACATCACTAATCAGAGCTGACATAAGTAATCTCTTTAACTTTTAAACTGAGAGAGAGAAGTGAGAAAAATAAAAATCACACAACCCAACAAGGAAAGATCCACAAAACTAAAGCTTGCATAAGGAAAAAACTATCTTGAAGACAATCAATCATCCACAGTTACAGGGGCAGGTATCTACAATACAATTTCAAGTTGCTAAAAAAAAAAACTTGAAAAAAATGGTATTTTTTATTTATTCATGATCTGTGTTTGGTGTTGTTGTTGACAGTTTTAGAAGCTTTGACATGGAGGATTTGATTGAAACCAGATTGTACTTTTGCTTTAATTGTAGAAACCATGTTGCTCTTCATGATGATGTGATTTCAAAAGCCTTTCAGGTGAACATTCTCACCTTTCATCTATTGAGATTTGAATCTACCCTTCCTTCAATCATAGACCAAATAAAATCAAAATAATCTCCTATCTATGGATTAGAAAGAATTTAAGCTTTACTTTCTAGTCAAGGTTTAGATTTTTTTTTGTCTTACACCTCCAGTTTATGAGAAGAATCTCAATAATTCATTATTTGATTAAATAAAAATTTAATCAATAATTTTTTCTAGAGTACAAACTCGATACTTTTAATCAATTTAATCTTTATTGAAGTTTATTAACTATTTTAACCCATCCACTTAATTGGTCGTTTAGATTGTTATTACTAGACTATTTTCTCATATGTACATATTACTTTTATAAGCATGTTAGATCTTTTGGATTTGAATTTGAACATAAAAAATTAATGAAAGTTGTGTCAATCGGTAAATAGATATGTTCAAATATGCCTATCATCTTAATTTATTTATAATGTCATCTCAAGAAAACAAATTGGTGATTAAAATTTCAGGGAAGAAATGGAAGAGCTTTTCTGTTTTCACATGCAATGAATATAACAATAGGGCCACAAGAAGACAAGGAACTCATTACAGGTCTTCATACAATTGCTGATGTATACTGTTGTGATTGTTCTCAAGTGCTTGGTTGGAAGTATGAAAGAGCCTATGAGGAGACTCAGAAGTACAAGGAAGGCAAATTCATACTTGAGATGTCCAAAATTGTTAGACAAAATTTGTAGTGAGTGGCATACACTATGAATCATCGCTCATAAACTCTTATGTATTTACAAGATTTTTTATATAAGATTTAGACACACTCACAAATTGAAAAAGGTAAAAAAGAGAAAATAGTTAAATAATATGTATTTATGTGTATTCAAATTTTGTACCTAAAATCTTGAGCATGATTTTAATTCAGCTATTGCTACTTAGTGTGTGTTTTACTTATCAATTGATGTGTGGATGGATATATACTTGTCCCCAACAATTATCGCATCTAAGAATGAGAATATAATTCTATATCTAAAGAAGACAAATATATTGATTTGAAAATTTGAAGAAAAAAAACTTTTTAAGAGTTTTTCACAGCTTGGCCAATTGCTTGGGAATATCAAGTTGGAAGGAACAATTTAAAGTATTATTTTGTGCATCTTAAGTTGGACCTTGCCTTTGGGAATATATCACTGTGTTTGTTTCGAAAGTGGATGGAACGGAGAATCTTCTCTTGTTTGGAACAAATAAAAAAGCACAGTTGAAAAGAAAAGGTGAAGGATCCAGTTTTTTGTGGAAAGGACGAAAAAACCTTTGCAAACTTTTTCTCTGGCCATTGGCACCGATGTATTATTGCTTGACAACAACACCTTTTTTTTGGTAAAAAAAACTATATGATTGGTCAATAATGTAGTAATGCCCTATTTTGAATTTCAAAATATTTTTATAAAAATATAATCTTGCCATGATGAATATTATGTTGTTGGGATAGTCCTTAAACTCTACCTCAATTATCAAATGCTGATATTGTTAGGTTGAATATCTTGTTCATACTTCGAGCTCGAAAGCTCTAAGTTGTGTGAGTTAATTATGGTGGAATTTATCATCTCTTTTAAAATAAAATAAAATGTTGGGGAAAAATAAAAATAATATGTGGAAACGATAGACAAGATGAAGTAATGGATTTATGGGAAAAAAAAATTGTATATTCGACTAGTGTAGAGGATTATGATCATTACCTGCAACACTTCGAACTAGTGTGTCCCAATATTGTCATTTTTATTGATTATGTTAAAAATTTATGATTCACACCTTACAAAGAGATATATGTTAGCAGCCCACCTAAGGACTCTTTGAGTATGCTCATAAACCCTTCCACTATCACCCCACTTATAGATGTTAAGAAAGTGGTTATAAATCCAACATTGCACACAAATAAAAGACAATTTAGTAGATTAAAGATACAACTTAATAAATTAGTAACACAACTTAATAATGGGATCATATATCCTCCAAATTGTAAAGTGTCATGAAGAACTTCATCTTCCACATAACACAACCAATACAACGGTAACCCATGCATAGTCTCTACAATGCTCTAAATTACCAAACAAATTAATATATTTCACTTTCACATGAATGTTAGTCTTGTCGGCGAAAATAATGTGTCGACTAAGTGCAAGAAATTACATTTCAAATGTTTGAAATCAAGAAATTAGAAGAAAAAAAAACTTATTTATTTGCTTAAGAACTTTAAAATTTTTTAAAAATGTTTGAAAATTTGTCAAAATTTCAAAATTTTCAAAAGTGAGTGAAAAGTGAGAAGTTGAATTTTTTTTTTCCAACATTCTATATAGTAGATAAGATATAATAATCTTTTTAAATGTATTAAGGATGAGAGGTATAGGTGGAGGGTGGCAACTAAAACCCTCAGTTGAGTCGCACAAAATAGATCCAATGGGTCTCCGCATTTTGTATCAGTCTTAGCGCAACCATGTAACGGTCATTCTTGCCTGTCCACTACATCAACAACACCCACCAGGACATCGTCTCCAATAACCAAAACCATATATACCAAAACTGTGGAACACATTTTATGTCAGAAACCAAATATATTATGTATCATTATACTAAATCATCTCCATGTAATAGCTATATCCTTGATTCAATGGAAAATAAAATGAACAAGAAACTACAATAACCACAACAATCTATTACATCTAACAGTATAAAACTCATCAAGTCTATTTTCTTTTAACAGAAAAGTGAAACATCACAGAGTCCTCTATCTGCAGGTAACATCTTCATATATTCAAAAGATTATTTGGCATGTTCTATCCTCATGAACTGAGCTCCACAAACAGGCTGGCCTGAGGATGTAATCCTGCTTCCTTTAATGACAGTGTCAGTTTTTCTTGTCCATAAACCACCCGAGGAAAGTTAGAGACTAGGCTGTAACTCTCGGCTTCTAAACAGTCCAATGAATCAACGTAGTCATACAAAGATTGAATTGTCACGGTGCTGTTAAACCTCCTTTCCTTGCGTACACCATTTGGAAACCGTACCAAAACCTAATAATGTTGATAGGAAAACAAAACAGTGATATCATCCAAGTTAAAACATAATGAAACAAAATTAAGCTGAAAAAAATGAAAAATAAAAAACTAAAAAGGAAGTAAAGGTAAAAAGTAAAACCATATATGAATTGAAGTTAAGATATCACATACAAGTGAGGAAATATATAAGCTGAACAAATGAAACAAGCCAAGTACAGAGTAAAGGTACTATAGGAGAAAAATTAAATCTAGGTCATATATTTATATACTTTACCTGTGTAACATTAGGTCCTTTTTCAGGTTCTTCACCAAGAGACTGAGCTTTCTCTTGACGTAATTTTGCTAATGCTGCTTGTTTCTCTGCAGCTTCCTGTGCTGCTCTTTCACGAGCCTCCTCTTCTTCCTTGCGCTTTTTCTCAGCTTCGGCAGCTTCCCTTGCAAGACGTTCTTCTTCTTCTCTTCTCTGCCTTTCCCTAGCCTGGACATACACACAGTATAAATCCACTACGACAATAACAGTGCCAAGATTTTCCAAATAAAGGCCTAAGCAAGGGAAGAAGTTGAGAACAAGGAAAAACACAAATCATGAAGTAGAGACCACTGAAAATTCACATAACAAGTAACCATACACTACAAAAAGCATACTTGATCAGCTTCAAGTGCAGCCCTGTATGCAGCATCTTGCTCCTCCCTTAAGCGCATGTTATTTCTTCTTTCTTCTGCATCAAGCCTTGCTGCAACAAGAACTGGGGAACTTTCTTCAAGCACTCTCTGAAGTGTCACTAACATCTCCTCGGGGGATTTTGGACCTTCAACCTGGATTGAGTAAAATAGATTGACCAAAACACATCAGTATCAGACAGCGTTATATAAGCAACAAATACTTGACACTTGGCATATCATTTTAGCAAGACAATGAATAATATGACTTAAATACAGTCTTGAATCTCGGTAGAAAAATATATTATTGATACTTGAACCTATCCACAGTGGTCATGAAGTCATCTGTGGCATAACATTTTTGGCACCACCAATTAAAACCTTCCTCATAATCCCTAACATTTCATAACAAGTGCGAAGGAAGAAAATGTTTTATAGTGACAAAGAGCAAGCCAAGTAACACGAAAAAACACAACAACAATGATGGAGCCTTATCCTGCCAGATGAGACCTACAATATGAACCAAACCGTCTACTTCAAGGAACTGAGTGACAAGAACTTATTCCATACATAAAGTGAATCTTCATCTAGCAAGTAGGAAACACCAGTTCTTGCGATCTGATAAAGGAGAAGATACTTGATTTAACAGTGTTTATCATGGTGATCAATTTGATCTATTGTTCTAGCACTAGAAAGCAAGGTCTAGATAAAAAGTGGAAATCATAAAAATCATTCAATTCAGCTTTACGACAACCACAAAGCTATGGAGAAGGACTTCATACCAGCAACAATAAGGGAAAGTGATTATCCCCCCAAAGAAAAGATTGCGCAAGTGACATTTCTTTCTTTGTCATCATTTGCATCTGTCACTATTCATTTCTTCGACAAGAAAGCCAGCAAGCAACATTAAAACTATAAAATGACACTTGATAAGTTGAGCTTTCTAATAAGTAGTTAACCTCGCCAAATTTTTCCTCCTTTTTTTAATACATAGAGCTCTTACCATTTTTATCTCTAATACCAATGACTAATGACTAGTCAAGTGGGTATTAGAGCTCCCTTATGTAGTCAGTAGCAAATAGTGTAGCTTAGTGGCCAACCCCCAAAACGCTATAGCGGTGTAGCAAGTAACAGTATGACCGCTACGTCGAAGTCTAGGGAAACATTACAAGCAACTTATACCATACACATATACAGGCTAAAAAATAGAAAAGTGCTAGCACTAAATACATATCCATTAGTTACAACTTCAAAGTTCATTGCTACTAATATTTCAAAATAATATAAAGCAAAAGAGGACTGTAAACGCAGAACACAATAATGGGGTACTATGAGAAAGCTTTGAGAAGAAAGCTGTGTTGGTAGGGACGAGAACAGAGCAAGGACGAGAAGACAGGGACGAGTTGAAATCTCTGCTTTGAAAAGAAAGCTATGTTGGTAGGAGAAGAAGCTTTAGAACATAGCTTTCAAATAGGAGAAGTAAGGTTCCATACGATTACTGTACGTCTATACCCTTTCTTATTTTTATACTTAAAAATAACCTAGAAAGAAAAAGAAAAAAAAGAAATTAAAAAACCCTAAATCAGTTTAAAAGGTGAGGGAGGTAAGAACTAGGAAGAAAGGTGATGAGACATGAGCAGTACAAAAAAGAGTACAGGTAGGTAAGAACTAAGAAGAAATGGCAAAGAGATGCTGTGCCAAAGGAGGGACGATCAATCAACAAATTCAAACTTCTAAACAGAGACCGAAGAAAGCTGGGGAATTGTGTTGCGGGGATGATGGCAGATGCTCCCGTTAAGAGAGGACAGAAAGGCTTGAAGAGGATAATGATATTTCCATATCAATCGAATTATAAAAAGGAGAAGATCACAGCAGCTTTCTGTATAAAGGGAAGGTAACTTTAACATATTAAAACTCTTAAGGGAGACTGTAACTTATCCAAAATACTAATTATGGCATTGAGTCAAAATATTTTTCCGCATTATGCTGTAAGAAATTAAATCTTAATTACTTTTACAAGTATTGATAAGTTGGCTCAGTAGGCTCCAATATACCAAAGAGAGACATTCAAAAGAACTAAAACCATCAAACTCATTTCCTTTGTTTTATCCATGGCAGACATATTAGGCAAAAGAAATTGCCACTTATGAAGTACAAACAGACGTAGTCACTAATAATAATTTATAAAATAGAAGTGATTTAATATATCCATATGCCGCAGATAAGACACCCTTTTAATGTAAAGTGTCAGTGCTATATAGATTGCTAATTAAAACTTAGTTAAGGTTTCAAGGTACTATTCCCACATTCCTGTCTACTCTCCTCGTGTACAAAAGCGTCATACTAACACAGGCTCCAGCAGGCTAAAATTGTACTTGGGGATGGGGGCTTTCACATATTTTTCTCACCTTTTCCTTCACAAATCTCTATAACTCCAAGTTCTTATCATCTGAACAATGTTCATGGCATCCCACGCTGTTCTTAAATCCAACCAAAATTGAGTGAACTAATTGAGCCAAACCAATGTTTGGTCCGGATTGCATTATCACACCATATACAAACACACACCATATAGAAGGGAAAAAAAAAAAGAAGCAACTTAAACCACTTAAACATAAAGTCGTAGCATTCATGAACCCATTTGTATCCATAGCAAAAAAGTACCTGTTGAAGTAGTGCAATTCTCTGATTAGTAGCAGCCATAACAAGAGCACAAAAGGGAAACCTCGAAGCCTTCAAACTATTACTCATCTTAAATCCTTCACTAGCACGAATACTACCACCCCAGCAAACAAAATTCTGATTAACAAATTCAACAAAAGTCTCAGAACAAAGCGTCCTCCGACAAAAGGACGGTGTATCAGGATGATCAGGCGAATGCAAGTAAACAAACAGAAGCTTAAACGAATTCCTAGACCGCTGAAGCGCGTCCATAAAACCCTCGCTCACGAAATTAGGCTTCGTCGTGTTTCCATAATCACTCTCGAAAGCCGCAACGAAATCCATAGCTTCGGTAGTCGCCGCCGATACCGAAACCAACGGCGCTGATGCTGAAGAGGATGGGCCCGAGCCCAAACCCATGAAGCCCAAGGAATAAGATAGGACACCACCTGCGGCCCATAATCCCAACCCAATTGCGCCAGTAATTAACCCTAGACTTCCGGAAATGACGGAGACTGGTAATTTGATTAGCTTCCAAGCCAATCCAGGAGGAGGTGGAGGAAGAGGCGGTTCTGATTGGGATGATGATTGAAAATTATTATCGCCACCGCGATGGGTGGTGTCGGTGGTTGGATTCGAAGTGGAAGTGAAAGAAGAGATGGCGAGTTCGAGGTCCCAACCGTGAGCGGCGAGGATCTCGGAGCAGAGGTCGGGATCTTCTAAACCGGTGATCGCTTGGAAATAAGCCAACTTATCGGAAACATCTGCCATTATTTTTTGGTTGGATTTCAAATCTGAAGTGAAAAACCGAAGCACCGACAATAGATAATAAAGAGAAGAGAGTAAGAAACAGTGTGTATGAATCTAACTGAATTGGAATTAGAAGGATGAAGCACGTTTCTATGAATCAATTGAATTGTTGGTCCACCACAACTTCATCTTCTTCTTCTTCTTCTTCTCTGTGTGTGATGTGAAGTTTAATTGTCATTCGGCCTTTTCTTGTGGCCCATTCCCAACATCTTCATTTTAACTAAGGTAATTCACTCTAAATGTAAATCTCTTTTATCTTTTTCTACCTAATATATTTACTAGATTAAGATCTAAGGATTTTCATCTTCATTTTTTAAAAATTCAGGAGTTTTTGTTTATCTTTAACTTTTTAATTAAAAAATAATATAATATATGATATAATAATATTGTAATATATAATATGATACTATTGAATGATTAATATCAATGATATTGCAGTAAAATTTTTTTAAAAAAAATCAATGTTAACTTTTAAAATTTTTTATTTTTATAATTAAATTAATAACACATAATTAATTGTTCTATTTTAAATATTTCTACATAATTAAATTATATATTACGTTATTTAAAATATATAAAATCATTATTTTTTTAATTAAAAATTATAAAAATAAATATTAAAATTGTAGTATTTTAAAATAAAAAAAAATTAAT
>JBBPBT010001129.1:3135006-3146239 GCA_037974875.1 Cicer bijugum
TTTGATTTAACAACATCTTATCAAGTGTTACATTAAATTCGTAATATTTGTTACATCATTTGTAGTATTTAAAAAATGTTACCATTTTACATTATTTGCTATACTTTTAATTGTTACATTATTTGCAACACTTTAACATCGCTCAATTTCTTAATTAGAAACCTCGATTGAAATGACAAAATTGAAGGAGCATAACCATTTGTCAAAGACAATTTTAATTAAAATAGAAAATCTTTGAAATATTTATAACACAATTAAGAAGAAAAAAAATATAGTTTTTAAGAATTGAAACTTCCAAACATTATATAAACATATATACATTTAACCAATTATCATTATCATCACCCAAACGCCTGCTCAATTAAACTATCCAAAACTAAAATCTTCAGCCTTGTTTACATTAGTATCCAAAACTAAAATCATCGACCTTGTTTGCATTAGTATTTACAGAAACATTCCAAACTTATCACGTAAAGATCTTGTTGAATCTTTTCTTGCAGGAATACTAAATTTTAAATTAGAAGAAGATGAAATTAATGAAGATGATGATGGTTGTACAAATAAATTTTAAAGCGTGTGTATCACAATAAGCTTTAGGTTCAATTCACTCTCACCAATTTATGTATACTGATACAAATGAGTTAACTTGTGAATCCCCTTCATGATACTTTGAAATCCTTGAAGTGAATTACACATTCACATCAAATTTATCGATCAATGATAGTTTACAGAATAAAGTTTCTTCATTTACTATTGTATACTAGAGAAATCACAATGTATGGATATCAATGTCATTGGCTTTGGTCAAATTGATATCTCATACAAAAACTTCTTAGTCATTCACCCACAATATTACTACCGACATCTAGAGCAATAAATTATGCAATCATAGTGGTGCCGACAATGTAAGTTTGTTTCTTTGAACCCTACGATACTACAAATCTACCAAAGTTGAAGATTCATCCACTTGTAGAAACATGATCATCAATATAACTTACCCAACTACCATTTGTATATCCTTTCAAAATTAAAAGATATCCACTATGTATTTAACTATAGTTAATTGTTCATTTTAAATATTTTAATACTTTATTAATAGCATGTCAATGTTATTTACTTAAATTGCTTGTATATCGACTTAATCTTCAAACATCACATATATTATATTTGGTCTAATACAAATCACCACTTACATCAATCATCTGATTACTTTTGAATAATCTAGTTGTGTCATATGACATCCTTTATATGATTGTAAACTAACATTTTGATCAAATAGGGTAGAAATTGATTAACAATTAAAATGATCAAATTTCTTTAGCACTTTCTCTATATTATGAGATTGGGATAAACCAAAATTTATACCATCTCTTATGATTTTAATTCTTAAAATCACATATGTTTCAACTAAATTTTTCATATCAAATTTTTTTATAAGAAATTTTTAGTTTTTTCTGTCTCATCTAAATTGATGCCAAAGATTAACATATCACTCACATATAAATAAAGTATAACATCATTTATATATTCTTGATAGTGTTGACCAACTATCACCAAATCATGACATTTTTTATATTTAATCTCTTCACATTATATCATATACAATTAATTAGTGTCTCAATTATCACATACACAAACATTTATGTCATTTTACATTTTACTATATTTAATAAGCATCTCAATTTAAAATTCAAATTCTCTTTTCAATATATTCAAGTCCAATATATAATACATTGAATGCATTAAATATATATTATCACAAGATAATAAAACATGATCATAAAAATTTCTCATAATCAAATATCATAAGGTGAGTTCAAACATGTAAGTCATCTCCTCCTTAACAAATAAAAATTCATTTCATTTCTATTAAAGAAACCATTTATTTATATTTATATTATAACTAATTCATGAATCATGAATTCTATTTGTAAATTCAAATTTCATATTAAAATATGTTTCTATGGCAAATCCAAATAAGTATCACAATAGAAAATAAACAATGAAAAAAATCATTAAAAAAATTATAATTACTTTCTTCTATGAACATTTGTCAACTTAAAATATATATATTCAAAGTATTTTTAATATCAAAATAAACAAAAAATTGACAATTACTTTCATACTATCATGCACATATAATATGAGTTAATCATATAAACTATAATAAATTAAATTTATCACTTGAGTATTAATTCCTCAAAATGGATTTTGTGGATCTAAAATAAACCAATGACTCTTGAGTAAATCAACTTTTAAATTACAACACCAAAAGGAGCATGGCAACGAATTCTGTAACCCACTTCAATTTTTTTTTCTTTATAGCCAGATACATTAATCACTAAATTGTTCAAGGCAACACATACTTTAAAATTTCACTCAAAATTTCAACACTTCAAAACTATAATGCTCACACATAAATTAAACGGACCAAATAATTACACTGCAGTAATTAAAGAATTGTTTTATTCTCTAAAAATTGAATGGACATTTGATTATTAGTTTAACAAAACGAAGAAAACTCAACATTTACAAATAAAATGAAGTCCTTAAATATTACTATTGTTGACAACATAGAGCACGCATAATAAATATCATATTTTCTTAGAAAAATAATTGTGTACCTTTTATTATGGTCATGGTCATGGATAAATAATCATGTGAGTGTTATCTCCTTAAAAATTGTAGTCATAATAAATAAGATAAAGACAAATTAAACCTAAAGAATGTTGAATCTTTTGCTTGATGTATGTTACAAATCTTGAATAAAAAAAAGATGAAACTAATGATGATTAAGGTTGCACAAATAAATTTCAAAGTTTGTGTATCACATTAAACTTTAGATTCAATTCATCTTCATCAATCTATATATATTTGATGTAAATGGGTTAGCTAACGAATCTCATTTAAGATGCTTTGGAATTCTTGAAGTGAATTGTACAATTAAATTAAACCTATTGATCGATCAATGATAGCTTATAAAGTAAAGTTCTTTCATTTATTTTCGTACACTAGAAAAAAGAAAAAATGACTCTAAAATATTTTTGACTGGAATTTGACTCATCTAACATAACATTAAATTATTTAATTTTATTATATTAATATAGATAATTTTAAATATATTTTGAAAAATTTTCTCAGATCACGGACAAAATTTCTCAACCCATTTAAACACATTGTTGCTGCCAATTCGAAACCTACTATGTACGTCTATGCATATTGTTTGTACTAAGTTTTGTTTCCATGAGAAATAACAAACTAACAAACTGCATAGAACTAGAAATGTAAGCTAGTCAGCTTCAAAAAAAATTCAAAGTCCCTAAATAAGAAAATTGAAATAAATTAGCATTGAGTAGAAATAGAAGAAGCTAGGCTTAATTAAAGATAACATAGTTTTAAATTATTAATTCAATAATTAGAAATTCAAAAGTCATACCGATTCAGTATTTAGTAGTCAACTTTATACTGAAAGATGAAGTAGAAATTGTAATATATTTTGTATTCATAATCTATTAAATAAAAAACTCATACTTAGACACAATGGCGTCACATGCACAAATTTGTGAGCTTTTAACGGCAATCCTAATAAAGCTTGAGTTTTCAACAAACTAGATCAAGCAATTAACATCTTCACACCCCTAAGCACAGACATAGAAACTTAAAAGGATCCAAATTCATAATATACCTTGAAGTTTCTTGGTCGATTGATAGAGGATTGAACTTTAATGAATTAGGTCTTGAGTTCTTTTTATTTTATTTTACTACAAAGAAGTAAATAAATATTTTACTCCTTAAAATTGCAAAGTTCAGTCAACTTAGTCTCTCAAATTTTATGAAATAACAATTTAATTTCTTAAATTAAAAAATATCAATTAATTTAGTAAACAAGCGTACATAACTGATCTAAGGATATAACTTCCAAAGACAATTGCTTTAGACCTTCAAGACAATATTTTTTTTTTCACTTAATAAAAAAGTCTCTAGAATTATTTATAGATGAGAGGGTAGAATTTATTTTTTTCATTTAATAAAAATATCTCATTCCAATATTTTTTAAACTAAAATTAATAAAATCTTATCTAAAATTAATATAGTCTAAATAAATACTAAAAAAATTAACTATATATCAATTGAAAGAGAAGTATTGTACAAAATCGATTATATTATTTTAATAAATAATTTTATATTATGAAGTGTAAATAAAAAATCAGTAATCTTACCAAAATACGATTGTAGCATTTACAAAGTTTCAGGTTAGAATACATTTTATACCTCTATATACTTTGGATCGACCCTAGAAGCTTATAATCGTCAAGACTCTGGAGAAAAATCTTACTAGAGTTTAGATCGGACCATGGATTTGTGCTTGAGTCTATGTTAACTCAATTTTTAAGAAAATAATAATTGATGTATTAATAAAATAATGAAGTAATAATAATTAATTAATTAATAATAGTTATTATAATTATTATTATTATTATCATAATAAACGTGACGTCATGTCCCACGTGGATGTCACACAATTTAAAATGTTCACGTGATATATCTAATCAATAAATTAAATATGAAAACATATTTAATTTTTTTTAGTAAAAGAAATTAAATTGACTAATTTTTACGATTCCAAAATCAAAATGCTTGTAATATTTATTTAGCTTTAAACAATTTAAGATAAATGAGGAACGGAATTTAAATGAAGGACCTATAGAACAGAGCTATAGGGAATTTTTCTAAAGGGAGGCCATATGGAATAATACAGTTAAAGATATTTTAATTTTCTAAAAAATATTTTTGATAAATTCTAGTGGGGGAGGTAAAGGAGAGCCAAGTTTAAGGTTGATATAGCTTTTAACTTTGTCACTCCCCTGCTTTTTTTCTTTATCTTTTTTATAGCATTGTGGTATAAAATATTGTAAGATAAACCAACTATCATTAGTATTTTTCACTTCTTTCTCTGGTTACCATTTTTCTTCCATTCCAACTTTAGTCTTAACCTTAAAAAAAAATTGTCATAACCAAAAAATAAATAAACTTTGGCCTTAACGAAGTTAATTTAATATTTTAGTAACAACAACACAAAGAGGCAGCCTGTTTTTTTTTTTTAAAGTTCACTATTTTATTTGCACAATGAATGCGAACCAATTTGTTAGGATTTGCCATCATTGAATATTCTTCAGATATAATAAAATATTTGAAATACTACTATATCTCTAATTATACAATCTTATGTCACCATTTCTACACTTCTTATGTAGGCATTAGTATTGTAAAGCAACCTAACTAAACCTAATAAGTGTTACTATAATTGGAAATCATTTTGGGTGCATGCTGATGAAATTAAACTATATTTAACACTTATTAAGAATTGATATAACAAATCAGTTAATTAAATTATTTGTCATTCTCATATTTAATTTTGTCATATTATTTGTAAATATTGCTTTGTTTTAAACTATTAACTTGAATATTATAAATATATATATATATATATTCATTGTTTTCATTTTTAACGATATTAAATTTGTATTTGTATATGATTTACTTTATCAATTTTGTAAAAAAAAAAAATCTAACAATAAATTATTGAAAATGTAAGAGCTTCATTAAATATTGTTGCTAAGCTGTGTGGATATGCTAGCCCTGTTGATCACTAACTTTAAGCATATATAGAAACACAAAGTTGACATAATGAACCTTAGATTTTTCCAAGTTTTTGCTAACTATATTCTAATCTAAAATCTAAAATCTATATACAAACAAATCCTGTTTCAAGAACTGCATAAAAAGGATGGTAACTGATACTCTTCTTTTCCAAATATTATTAAACTTTCAAAACATTATGTGTTCAATATAGTTCTGAAATAACATAAGGGCGTCTTGATCGCCACTGTTAAGCGATGTTTGCATCAATAACATTGCTATGCTTATTTGAAGAATCAGTTCCAGTGATGTTTGGTTGTTGCAGAAGATGAATAAGGGACCAAAACACATCTATCCTTGTCACATGTCTATTAGCCTGTTACAAAATATGTAAATCATTATTTTTAGCTAAAGTAGAAAAATGACTATGAAAATATTTCAATAATATATATGGCCCTATTTATTTATTTGTTTATTTTTAATATTTCAATCAAATATTCGATTTACCTCGACAATAAAGCGCGCCCATAATTTACTTTTCTTTATTTCCATCTTTGCTTTCAAGATATTCAGCCCAAAACCTTTAATGATGTCAACTATCTCAAGGAAAAAACCTTGATCCTCACAAAGCATCTGCAACAACAGAACAATGCCAATTAATTCAATCACATTGCATAGATTGAGAAAAAATAAAATCAAACCATACATTATTATTTCAAATCTTACCTCTATAAGCATTTGGCCAGGTGGACTCATGTCCTCAACAATAATAGGACATACCATTGTTTGGTTTCCTACTTCAAACGCCCATGTAGCACCGCGGTTTTCGCTATCTTTTGGAACCACTCCATTTGCTTGTTCAATAAGCTAAACATACAAAAAATAGTTCAAAGTTATTTATGATCATGACTAATGAAAGATTAAGCATTTTAAATTAAAAAAATGTTCAAAAATAGTTTGATTAATTAATTAATTACCTTTGGCTCATTAGGCTCATGTATCATGTCTGCATATTTGATGACACTGCGTAAGAAAAGCATGTATCGGATGGTGCGGTCTAACAAAGAATCAATGCTACACTGTCAAAAAAAATCAGGTAAACAATTGTTAGCATGTTATATCAAAACAATTTGCAGCTAGTAAAATGAAAATTGTAGCTCATATGATGAATGGTTTCATGGAACTATCAGACTGTAACCATGTTTTTGGTGCGAAGTATCCACTGACTTTACAAATACATACATATATAAGAAGATTTAGTCCTAGCATAGGTTAGATGAGGTTTCATTTACCTTTCCACCATGAGGGATGATTCCTCTCAACTCTTTCATACAGTCTTGAATTTGTTGTCGATCTTTCGGCCGCGGCCGAGTACTCTCTCCAGGCTTAGCCTTCTTCTTGGTAGGCTTTGTAGGCTCTTCTTGTTTCTTAGGGTGTAATGAAACACCCCTCTTAATATTAATGCTATTTCTATCATTAATCAACATGCCTACTTGTAATTTTGGTAATGTATCTTTCTTAGTTAAAATACTATTGGATTTTTCCAAGTCAGAAACAGATTGCATCAAATTTGGTCTAGCCTCGGCCCCAACAAGGCTTGCAAAATTTACTTGAGTTGTAGTCATGGATGAAAATTCTACCATCTGTCTCTTATTAGATGATAGTAACTCATTCTCAAAATTTGAACTATTAAAAGGATTGTTGTAATTTGCTTCACCCTTCAAAAGCTCTTCAATTCCTCCCAACTCTGAGAATAGCCTCTTCCGATTATCAGTCAGCGTAGTAGTATAGTTCAGCTCCGATATGCATTCGGAAAAGCAGGTATTGGTAGCAGTACTCACCATTGGTGTAAGTAAATCCCCCCACCATTCAGTAGATTGGTCACATCCCAAATCAAATTCCAAGTTATCCAAGAAATCATTTTCAGAACTGTGTATTAGTACAGATGTTTCTTTCATTTCTGAGTTAACTGTTGTAGTGATAGTGTTATGCTCAGCTGAAGTTGGATTAAATTCTGTTGATTCAGGAAGGTTATTATCTAATTGAATCATTGTTGTGCAGATACTATCATCTGTAGAAGGAGCAAACCACTGATAAAGATCATCCAATGAGCTGAGCTTCAAAAATTCTTCTGACATATCGACCGGCTCAATTGAACTTGATGGTAAAACAACATCTGTGACAACAACAGGTTCAGAAGAATGATTGTCTTGAAATGACGACCCTTTGTCCAATGAGGCCAATGCTGAATCATGAACAATGCTGCTATCAAATGAAGTGCAAACATCTACAACTTCTTGTGCCATTATTTCAGATGCAAATTGTTGGCCTAATGAATCAAAAGAAGAATTTTCACCACACCATTCACCAAAAAGGGAGGTTTTGGAAATTAAGTTGTCGTTCATAGAAGAGTCAGGATCCAAATAAGCTTCTATGGTACCCTTCAATTGGTCACTAAGAGATGAGGTTTCTTCACAAGTCTTGTGTTGGGAAGAGAAGAGACCATTAGGACTTGTAGAAGAATAAACTTCTCTTAGCTCATCGTAGTTTTCATCAAGAGTATATTTGAGAGTCCAATCACATGAATTTTCAGTGGAAATGGAAGCCAACAGTCCATTGAGATCATAATTTGCAAAATCCATTGGTAAAAGTTCATTTCCTGATACTTCAATCATGTCCATATCATCAATCTCCTTGAGCAAACTTTGAGTTTGATCCAAAAAATTAATCGTCTCCAAAATCTGCAGCAGTAAAAGTACTATGATCCATTAGTACATTACAATAGAGAATAGTGTTTTTAAATTTTGTATACAACAACACTTCAGATCGAAAGTATGTCCAGTGTCGTTTCTGGTGTTTGTGCTTAAGAAATTTAACAATTGAATGACCAAAGTGAAGCATGAATGTTAACTAGTATCCAAGATAAAGAAATAGCTAATGTCAAGTTGTAGTATCTCAAATAGAAACTCATATTTAGGAATATATGCTATTCCTGATTCTCTATATTATGCTACAATACTTCTCCAAATTAAATCTGATACAGGTTTAGTGTATTTTGGAATGACAGTGAGTTTGGCGAAATTAAGGTGACACTTTGATTTTGTTGAAACTCCAAAATATAGATTTTGTCAAAATCATGGAAGCAAAGTGCGCTTTGGCCAAACTCGCCGCAAATTCAAACAGGCATATATTTTCAATCTCTTCAGATAAAGGACTAAATTTTACACAAGAATTAAACCTTATTGTGAATCAGGTCAAGCTTCAACATTATCAAGAGTTGTTATAATCTTGAATACAGAATATTGAGGCTAGCAAGGTTAAAAAGCTTAAATAGATTTTGGATATAAGATTATCTATATCTGACTTCTGAAACAGTAATCAGTTCCTAACTTTTCAGAAATTCATCGGCATGATGTCATAAAATCAAGTACTTTAACGGTACTAACCTTATTTGTGGATCCAAATTGTACCACTCCCCATGATTTGATAGGTATGACCACAATTGTCTACAAATCAGAATTGATTATCAATATAAATTGCAAACGGCTTTGAACAAGAAATATAATCAGATAATCATACTAAATATGGTATCAGGACACTTATTAAGTTATAATTACAATTGATTTGGTGACTTTAAACACAACAGGTATATTTAGCAAAGGAAGAAATATTGAAAGGGAAGTGATATGGAAAAGGAAATGTATAAGAAACTTGTGAGTTCATCAAATGCATTTCCTTTGTTGATGAATTTTAGTACCTTTATTCCAGAGGAGAATTGTTGATACAATCCAGAATCATCCTACAGAAAGAAAGGAAATTCTCAAGTAATAAGTGAACTAAAAACAAGAGAAATTGGAATATGAAATTAGTGATACCATCCTATGTTTGAATTGAAGATGAGTTTAACAGAATCACGACGTATCATGATAATTTTGACACTTTAGAAATCTGTAATTTCACCAAATTCACTGTGAATCTAAACATGCATTCAATAGTTAAAATTGAAAAGTATACCTCATAGCTGACGGAGTGCAACCAATTGTGTTTGTCAGAGAAAGCAGCTTCACCAACAATTCTAGATAGAATACCAGAATTTCATTAGCCCTTTTTGCTTTTTATTTTTTTGCATTAATGAGTAAAAGTGCATTAAGGGGGTGGAAAATGCATTAGGAAAAAAATCTAACTTTATCTAATTGATTTTTGGTGTAAAGTTATGAAGTTTCTATAAACATGAAAGAAACAATAAATTAGTGTGAAGCATACATACCCTTCACCCAGCAAGTGCACTTGAGGAAGCAATTTTGCAATCTCTTCTCCTAATTGCTCTTCATAATATGATTCTTCCACAGTCAACAACCTATAGGAAAATTAATTTCAAACATGCAACAAAGATCAAATGATAATAAAATGTGGAAAAAAACATGTATTTAATTATAAAAGAGAATTAAACAAGAAGCTTACATAGGATTTGTCTTATGAAAGCGCCAGAAAATTGCATAAGACCAACCATCACCACAAGCACAGAGAGTTTTGAGCTTATTCCTTAAACTAAGAGGCATTGTCATTGCCATTGCAATTTTCCACTTACTAACTATATGGTTATTTATTTATTGATGTATCTATACATGAAGAAATGATTATGAATTAGTTAGGTAAATATTTTGGACTTAAGAAGCAAAGAAATGTGAAGTGTCAAAGGAATAAAAAGGGAAAGACAAAACACTGAACAAGAATGTTGTCAGGTTTGTCTGTTTTGTTTTCACTTGCAATCAAATCCAAATGCACATAGATACAAACATATTTATTTAATAAATACTAGTACTAATCATATAGTACTGTGTATAGGTCTTTGTTTAGGGACAAAACTAACATTCACTACAGTACTATTCCTTTCTATACCTTACAATTTCCAACACAGCTTACGGCATCAAATGGGTCCCACTCACCACTTTTGTTCTTTATTATGTCATCTGCCTATCATTGTTCATGATTTCAAATATTCTCATTCATTGCTAACAAAATAAAAAGATTTGTTTTCTTCTACAATATATCTTCTTTTTTTAATAATATATCAATATTAATTGGTTTATTAAAGTCGTATATCAGTATCAATATATACTTGCAAGTATAAGGCCAAATATTATAATTTTAAAGCTCTTATTTGTTGTATCTTGATATGTATTATTGAGAAAATCTTTAATAATTTAATAGTTTATTAAGAGTTATATTTCTCCAATTATAAGTTGATTTTATGATAATAAATTAGATTTAATATAAAATTCAAAATATATCAATATTTGTTATATGGTCACTGAATATTTTTATAAAATTTCAACATTATGTATCCTACAAATATGTTTTTTTATCAAAATTATTGTATATCCTACAAATATAATACTACTATTAACTAATTGATTGTTCTTTTCAAAATAAAAAAATAAAATAAAATAACTGTTTTTTATTGAAACTAATTAATTACTTAAAACAAAAATGAGAAAAAAAATATATTATTAAATGTTCAAAAATTGGTGGTCATCATTTTTTTTTTACCAAGTAGATACGCATGTATGGTAGAATTAAAAGTTAAGATAAG
>JBBPBT010001129.1:3179459-3195310 GCA_037974875.1 Cicer bijugum
CATCTAGCTGTACTTATCCAGTACAACCTTGAAGACAGTGTCATACATGAATATAAATATATAATATATAGATGTCTTATGTATGAAAATATAATTAAACAACAACAACCAATATTTAATTGGAGTATAATTAAAATATAAAATCATCATAAACGAGGTTTCTTAGGAAGCTATTAGCTATTTCTATATTGGAGATGGAAAAAAATAGTGGTTATTAAGAGAAGAGTACTCTTCAAGCACAATTTTTTATTGATTCCACTTAATAGATATTGATAAAATAAGTGAATGTTGAGATATAATTATACACAGTCATTAGTAAGATTTTTTAAAAACTGTTTTGAAGTGTTAGATTAAAAAAACTAAGTCCTTATGAAATATAAATATTTAAAAAATTATAAATAAATAATGTTTAATTGTGGGACCCATTGATACACCAAATAAAAATACCACTCAATAATAATAATAATAATAATAATAATTATAGTAATAATAATAATAATAATAATAATGATAATAATTAAAATATAGAAATAAGAGTTAGAATAGAATTAAATTTTGTTGTTAAATAAGACTCTCTGTCTCTGTCTCTGTTCTTCTGTTTTGAAGGAAATTGGTTAGAATCACATTCTTTTCATTTTTACTCTTTCACTTCTTCGATCTTCACCTTCAAAGCCACTTTGTTAAATGGTTACCTCTCAGTTCTCTTCTTTTTTTTTAGGGTTCCTTTGATTCTCAATTTGGATTGAAGTTTGGTAACTCTGCTTTGCTCAATTACTGTTGCCACTCTATCTATTCAGGGTAAGACCCATTACCAAGTTTAATCTTAATTGGATTATTGTCCTAAGTTGTATGATAAATTCAGTAGTGAAAATTGATTTTATTCAGCAAAATCAATTAATGCTTTTATAGGTTAGATACTGATTTTGAATATTTTTATACCTTGTTTGAAAATTAGCTCAACCTAGTTAGTTCATCTTATGAATTGGGATGAATTTTGAAGAAAAAAAACTTTTTTTTTTTTGGGTTTGGACGGTGACTAATCCAAGCTTTGAAATACAAGGTTGTGTTTGATTTTTAAATAGTCCAATGGAGCATTTTTCTCATTAATTTGAAAAACTTTTGAACTTCAAACATGGATTAACCCAATGGAGCACAAAGCACGTTTTTCCATCAATTGGTGGAAGGAAAATAGATTAAACAATGCAAGTTTTTTTTTAATTTTCTATTGTTGCTTTTTTTTACTTGTTTGTAAATTCTTTACTCTCAAGTCAATAATTCTTTTTCTTCAATGTTATGATCCAAAAAACCTTTTGTTTGAAGCTACTTTACCTTGAGGAAGTTGTCATTCTGATTGATTTGTTTGTTGTTGCTTGGGTTGTTGATGTAATGGGGTACACGAGGGAAAGATACCTTTTAGTTTTATCATCATCATTCATTCATTTATTCATCACCGTGCATGTTGTAATCTTTTGAAACCTTTTTTTCTATTGTTATTATTATTACAACAATGAAACGTTTACACGGACCACAATTGTCATGTTTCATGTCATTCTTGTGATTTTAGTTTCTTTTATGTCTATATCTTTCTCAACCTCAAACCCTTTTCCTGCCTGTGAATTTTTGGCAAAGAAAATAAGCCTAACTTTTGACTTGTGAAACTGCCAGAGCTAAGGACAAGGTTAGTTAGGTAAATTTTAGGTTCTTATTATTAATTATTAAGACTTTAGATTATGAAATGGAGACATTACAAATAAATAAGTAGGAACCAATAATGCAGCTGCAAAAAGGCCAAATGAAAAAAGAAGAAAAATCAATGCAGATGAATAAAATATTGTGTTATTTTTTTTTTAATTTTTTTATAATAACTTGGATAGTTACAGTACACAGCTTATAGCTAGTAATGCTGCTCGTGAGTAACCTACTACCACTTCTTTATTGGTTGGCATTTAATTAGTCATGTCTTGATGGCTTTTTTACCATTAATTTCCATGTAAGTTGTTGTTAGTATTTTATTTCTGAACTCGTTTTAAGCTTAATTGATATCTTTGTTAGTTTTGTAGAGCTTTTATCTATATCATTTTGTTCCTAAATTTGTTAAGCTTGATGTCTGAAACAGTTCAAATTACTCATTGTCTTCACAGAAACATAAGATTGTTGGAGGTGATTCACCGTGACTTGTTTGTACCGGCAGGTAAAGTAGTACTCAGGACATGGGCTGCATGGTGTCCACCCCGAAGGATTCTGGTGGAAATAGAAGAAGGCCGGGGAGTATCGGGGAAGTTTCTGTCTACGTTCCCGGTTTAAGAATCCCTAAACCAGTTGATTTTGCACAGTCACTTGGCGATTGTTTGTCAAAGAACATAGTGGAACGACTATCTGCTCTTAGAACTCGAATAGTTGTAATGGCTGGCCAAGAAGGTCCTACAATTACACGAACGAAAAGAAAAAGTGCCACACAACACGGTTAGTGTTAACAAGAAGGACAGATCAATTTTTATAATAAATAGTAAGTTGGTCATATTTATTGATGCATCACTCAATTTCATTCTCAGGAGGTTCAACACTGGCCGATCTTCTACAGGCTCTTGAAGACTACTTACCAGTACTTTTGGGATTAGTCAAAGATGGTAAAGCATGTTTTCTCCCGTTTATACTTGATGCAAGTTCTTTCAACAGCAAGCATGTCGATTAATTGGCTATCTTAATTGTGCAGGAAGCCATTTACAATACAAAGTGCAATTTGTTTGGGTGAATCAGGAGGATGAGGCAGAGGTAGTTTCTTATTTGTTTTGCCATTTTTAATGCATACATGTCAGGGTTGATTTGAATATCTAATTTTATACATAGGATTGGTAACCGATTTTTTCTTATTCTCTACTTTTCTTCTTATTTTGGTGTGACCGGCACTTACAGGAAACAACCATGTCTAATGCTTGGTATGAAGTGTTGTCAGTCTTGCACTTGATGGCAACACTATCGCTATCACAGGCTAATTTATTACTTCTTCCAAGACCTTCCACTGATGGTTATCAGCCAAAAGTATCCGAAGGTGAGTAGTACTGAATTTGTTTTGGTGCATGACAATACATCGGTCATATATTGTCTTGTTATTTTGACAGATTAATATGAACTTACCTAGTTTGCTGTAACTTTTGTTCAACTCTTGGTCATATATTGCATTAGTTGATAAACTGGAAAATATATTATTTGTTGTCTTGTATGGTAGTATGCTATAGAACTGTGTTCCTAACTAAATGTCTTCGTTGGTTCCCTTGTGTATATCTCTTCTGCTGTGGAGTTTTAACTTTCGGTAACTACTCATTACTAACAGAAAACAGACGAGCCTCTGTTGATATTTTCTTAAAGTCAGCTGGATATCTTGACTGTGCTGTCAGACATGTTCTTCCACAGTTGCCTGCTGAGCTCAGGTTAGTACTCTTACAATGCAATAAATTGAATGTCATGTCGTTATGTGTAATCTAAACAACCGTGTTCACTGTTTTTTCCAATTACTATTCTCATTGTTGGTTCTGATTTTAGGAGAAATTTACCGGTAGACCTTGCAGAAGAAGTTCTTCAAGCACTCTGTCTACAAGCATTGGGACAGGTATGAATGTTTTATATTGCACACCTACCAAATAATAATAATTCGTCATACGTTTTGTAATTCATTTTTGCATGCTTAAATTGGAATGCACGTAAAAAATGATTTAGAGATGGAAATATCATATTTAATGGATGAAAAAACTAATGCATCTTTTAACTATTTATGGTGGAAAACCTCTTGTATACTATTCTTATCACAGTCATGTTGTGTATTCAAATAATTGACTACTTGAAACCACTTGTTTGATGAAATTTTATGAGGAAGTGGATATAAATACACTTTGCTCATAATTAGGCTAATTATAGAAAAATTTAATTGCATGGTGAGTGCTTGAAACTGAGGCGTTTTAAGCATCCTATTACTATTCTTTCTTTCCCTAATTAAGAAAGAAAGGAGGAAATAACCTTATTTACTCGAAAATTTTCAAGTTGAACTTTTATCTTAGTTCCATATAAAATGTAAATTTTATGAATTGGAGGTGAAAATTAAGAATTCATATGATTCTATACCATCAGGGACTCTCCATCGAATCTCATGTAAAATGGTACCAATGTTGTGTATAAGACTGGAGAAGGGAAATGTTCTCATATCTATTTGGTTGTTTATTTATTTAATTGTTTTAATAGGGTGTAGATATCCAACTTGGAATGGCAATTGATAGCACTAAAGCAACTCTTGCAGTGAAGCGTAGACTTGCATGTGAGATGGTGAAATATTGGCAACAGGTACAAATGCAAAAGATAGTTTGAATTGTGGAAGTATATGGTTGTGTTTTGTTGAACAATTCTTTTTTTTGTTGACAGAATCTTCGTTTCAAATCTATATACTGTGTGCGTGCACACACGAGTGTTCATTAGTGTGTTAACACGGGCATGGTTATTCAACACACATTAATATTGTTTAGACTGATTTTCTTTCAGGCTCAAGATAATATTATGAACCTTCCATTGTCAAATGGTTGGGGTGAAAAACATCGTCTTTATGTCAAATGGAAGTATATTGAATCAAAGGTTTGTGGTTTTTTGTGCCCTCAGTTATTTTCCTCTTGCTATCTGGTTATTATGTCTTATTGCATATATGGTTTCTTTTTCTTTAATCATATTCATGTATAACTCAGGAACTGAGTATAGAAGATGCATTCAACTGATGCAAAATAATGATATGTTTATTGTAATGATTTACCAGGCTGCAGCGTATTATTATCATGGTTTGATTCTTGATGAGGGAAATACAGAGAAATCTCACGGGATGGCTGTAGCCGCTCTGCAAGCAGCGGATGAGTATTTCAAAGACAGTAAAAAGCTCTGTGAGGAATTCAATGCAGCAACTCCATTGTCAAGGTCATCATTACATTTTCTTAAGCTCGTTGTTATGCTATGTGTCTTCTGTATGATGTGATAGTGTCCTTAGTTATATTTAGCTTGTGCTTGGAACCAGTAAGGAGTGCATGCTATATACATGAGAATTTGCATTAACCGTGTCTGCTTATTGCACAAATGTGCATGGCTTATGCGCTAATGACCTTAGTCTTGTGCATCCTTCTTTAGAATTAGAGGGAATGGCATGTGTTTCTCACGATATTTCTGGTGTGTCAACTTCTTATGCCTTTTGCAAACGTGATGTTCTACTAAAATATCTTAGCTGGTGGTGATATAGGTTTACCTAGTTATATTAAATTACATAAACCCCAATTTAGTTTCTCTAAAGTGAGAAAATCATGAGTTGTCGTTTGAACAGACTCATAATAAACTTATAATTTGTTATGGTGTTCCTCTAATATCTATCTTTAATATTTTAATCAGTGGTTGATAATCCTTACTTAACACTCTAAAGTGAGTTGCTCACTTGTCCTTTTCCATATTTTAAGAGGATTCGAGCTCTGTGCAGTCACAACCATATGACGGCACAGTCAAACACACCTTGGTCTTCTGATCAAGATTGAACGTTACTAAAATTTCAAGTTTGGTGTTTTAGATTTAAAAAAAATTAAAACCTACTTAAACTCTGGATTGTCCAATCTTAATCAAAAGAGATGTGTGTGACTGCATGCAATCACACTGCATCCAATCCAAATCTATTTTAAGAGCATTTTTCTGGGCACTATTCTAGCTGCCCTATTTATGAATGAAACCTAGCTCTCTTCAAGAAATATAGTACTTTTGGTAGCATCTTGCTTGTTTACAGTCCACCTAACTTGCAGTCATGATGCAGAAATCCACCGCTATGGGGGACCATGAAATATCTATCTGAGAAAATTCCCAAGGATACTTCAAGCAAGGTGCGAATAAATCGTGATCTATACACATACGAGAGGTAAATAAACTTTACTAAATTCATGATTAAAAGTTACTGTAATAATTTTATTTTGCTTAGTAAAATGTAAAGAAGTATATGGACTAATAAAATCGCGTTTTATTATAAATATTTATTTTATTACAGAATCATGGAAACGGCGCCGACATTGCCTGATTTTGCCTTAGCCTTGAAACCAGATGATTATCAACTTCCTCAAGTGAGTCCCTCTTGGAGAACAGAAAATGTGAAGGGGGAACAAAATGGCTCCCCCAACCATCTCAAGGGTTGACAAATGACAAAAACTAAGCAATATCAACTTAGCTTGAAGAAGAAGCAAGGGTGATTTTTCAAAGCTTGTTAATGTCCACAAAGGAAGCATTCATTATTTTCTGACTTTTTCTCTCTACCTTCTACCTTTTTTTCTTCATAAATCAAATTTCTCATATCCTCCACAACATTTGAAAAAAAAAAAAGAGAGCCTACAACTGGAAAAAGTCTCAAGTTGTGTTCAATGTAAACAAAGGGTTGACCTTGCCAATACCCAAATCCTCCATTTGTTAAACCAAGTTGTATAAGTTGGTTGGTGTGTAAAATTGACTTGTGTCTTTGCATGGAAAGAACGATTTCCTTTTAAGTGTTAAAAATCTATAGAGTTTGATATGCAAGGGAATTTATGATATACTTATTTAAACAAGGTTTATCATACAATTATGTCTTGTGATTTAACAATCAAACCGTTATGTAAATACTATATTTTGTTTTGATTAATATGATTTTTTTTACCAAAAAAAAAGTTCTGATTAATATGATTTTTAAAAATATATTGAAGAAATAAATAACAAAACAAAAATTTAAGATCAATTTGCTTAATTTTTTAAAATTTTATATTTTAACCCTATTGCTCACTTCGTCCTATTACTTATAAAATCAACCAAACTATAGTTTATATAATAATCGCTTCACTTATAATAGTCTTCTTCAAATCCATCCGATCTCAACTCCATATTCATCATTTTTCAGCTTAAAAAAATTTGACGGAGTGCTAGATCATTTGACAAATGTCTTTACTTTTATCTTTTATTATTCATTTTTTCATTTTCAATTATTATTGTCAAGTTTGTGTCTATGTTTATTATCTTAGTTTATCATTATGTTGTAGATAAATAGATAAAAAAAATATGTAATGTTATAATTGTACAAAAGTTAAATGTTAATCAAAATAATATGAATACTAAGTGTTTTAATTATTTTTAAATATGAAATAAATAAATGAACTATTTTTAGCATGTGATATATATAGTATAAAGATGGAAGATTTAAATTTGTTTTTCTTTTAATTTGATTATCCTAATCAAACAATCTTGATCTTATTGGTTTTGTTATGGTTTAGATTTGTTGGAAAAAAAATCTAAGACCAATTAATAAATATGTATGGTTCATATTTTATTTTATCACAAATCCAAATAAAACCAATTATAACCTATTTATACCTATATCAATTGCTCAAACAAATTCTATTGAAAGGATAAAAATCGTTGCCACGTTACTTTGGTAAACTTTGTGGACCCCTTTCTTATATGTGCAAAAGATTATATTGCCCACTACCGCCATAAATGAAATGCGTCAACACAGCCTTTACTCACACAAATTTTAAATAAGTAAACCATCGTTAACATTGAGTACAATATAGTGGCATAGAATAAGATTTCTAAAAAATAGATGGAATGACATTTTTTTTTTTTTTTAAATCATTTCCCCAATTTGAAAGACATGCAATGAAATGAAATATATTAATTAAGTAATTACTCTGTTATTTTTTCATAATGTATTTGGTTTCCTATCTTGTTTCCCAAACCAAAGTGCATAAATAGTGTAGGAAAGTCGTCCCTTCATGGTTCTTTTAAGTAAAAAAATTCATTTGTCATTCTTTAAAGTGATTTAGAATTATAGTTATTGTTTAAGAACATCAAAGTAAAATAGGGAGGAAAGATAAATGTAATCTACTTTACTCTTTTATAAAAATATACTAAAATTATTTTCTTTAGATATAGTAGTGTTTACTAAATAGGAGCAAATATGAAATAAAATAAGTTAAAATTCTTTGTTTCGTCTACTTTCCAAACAATATAAGTAATGAGAATTTTGTATCCAACCAGAGCCAAAGTTTCTGCATGTTTCATTGTCGTGATTTTGTAATAAGTTTTACTTCATATACATTCATAGTTGATTTTAACACATCCTTCTTGTTATAATCAAAAGAAGACTTGCTCAAAATACAAGGAGATTTACGCTCCTGAAAACTTCCAAGACTATATTTTACCCTCAGAATTCACCTGAGGTAGAGCAGTGTTTCAGAAAGATATTATCCTCTTAATTAAGCTTTAAGCATACATTTCTTCGACTCACTTTGACATAACTCCAAAACAAACAACCCAAATCTTTACATATCCGATACTTGAAACTTGGACAATGTTATATATGACAATTTAAACACCCCTTTTTCTTTTGGATTGCGAGAATTTGATTTCTATATGAAAATGTTGCTTCAATAGAACTTCAGTGCAAGAAATTACATCCTAATCTTTGACGCCATTTGTATCATCTCCCTCGGCCAACTGATTTTGCTTCTCTTGTTCCACTGTTGAAAAATCACCAATCCATTATAATGTTACATTGTCAACACAGTCCACATTCATAGAACACAAGCAACTCAAACAAATGTGTATAAACAATTCAAGTTCAAGTCAAACTACTAGGATAGGATCCTGACTTCTCTTATACTACCAACAAGAATTTGTAGACAAGAGAATCTGCACAGACATGGCTGTGAAAAACTATAGCAAGTGGTATTAATAGAACCTGTGAGATTTGAAATTGCCAAAAATTCATATTCATTTGTCAGAACCTGAATTATGAAAGTCATTTGCAAGACAAATACTGACCGGATATTATTGGTTTAAGGCAAAGTCTCAATACTAAACTCCGATTCTGATCACTCTGACATTTTTTAATTAAAAAAAAAATCAGTAACAATGTCACCAATTTTTTACTAACTCTGTTTCATGGACCATCATAAATTGCCTATATGGCATGATAAAAATGGAATGAGTGACGAGGACTGAGTGTGGTCAACTACGGATCATGAAAAATAGCAGTTTGTTAAAATTACACTACACTACAGGGCTATAACTCCGCAATAGCCGCTATTTGACAATATCTTATACTAAAAAGCATTTCATAGAACAATAGTGATATGTTCAAACTTGACTATGCTGCTATAGCACTGCTTTATCGGCTATTTAACAACAATGTAAGAACTTAAAAGACGAAGTGCATATTCAGAAATCTATTGGAGAGTAATATACTTTTGAATTCTCTCCGACAGATTTTGAAACCAACTAGAACACCTGGAATCGAAGAACCAAAATCGGTGGATCACATTTTGACTTAACTCTTAAGTAAATCAGATTCAAAACCTAATGTTCATCCAACGGTTTTGATCCACTCATTTCAGTCAATGCTTGAATTCTTAACTACAGCAAATCCAGGTGGTAGAGTTAATCTATCTATCAAAATAGACAGCATCATATATGATTATATCTAGCCTCCCAACTTTCTGTCTCTTGCAAAACTCCTTAGCACCCATGAAGCACCAACCCAGACACAAACACAAGACTGACACCAGTAGGCAGTAACAATTTAATCAAATAGAAGTAATTGAATGTAATTACACCAAACATGTCTTCAATTTGAAGTGTCAGCATTACATAGCTAACACCAAAGCTAGTTTTCGAGACCAAAAAAGTCTCCACCAATCCAATTCAAAATACCCACTAACCAATTCACCATTAATTTGCAAATGTACCAAACAAATAATCCCAAATAAAAAAAAAAAAAAAGAAACAGTGAAAAATTCATACCCATGAGTTGATAGAGAGCCTTCTGAGTTCGTTTCTCGAGCTTATCAAGCTTCTTCTGCACATCTCTACGCAAATCCCAATTCGGTTTCTTAGGAGCAATATTAAGAAACGGATCCTAAGAAAAAGTAGATGAAACATTAAAGACAATTGAAACAAAAAGAAATAGAGTAATAATTAAGAACCAAACAAAACCCTAACTAACCTCCTTAGGTTGAGTTTCAGGTTCAGGCTCAGGAACAGAAACAGGGTCTTCGAATTTAGGAAGCACTGCAGGTGCAAGCTTTCCTTCTTGAAGATGTTTATCGTGAGGAACATAGTTACGGAACTTCATGCTCGGTTTTTCCTCTTCTTCATCATCTTCTTCTTGGTTTTCAGCAACAGTTGATGGTGGTTGTGATTGTTCGTGGTTGTTGTTAGATTCGGGTTCGGTGGCATTGGATAATTCTTGAGCAGCTCTTAGAGCAAGGAGTCTTTCTCGACGTGAAGCAACGGCTTGCTCGATCGATTCCTCTTCGCTACCCATCTTTCTATCTGTAACTCTGATTCTTTACAAACAAACCCTAACCCCTCTTCTCTTCAAACTCAATTTGCACAGCCCCTATATAACACTCATATTTCTCTGTTTTTTTTAAATATTTTTATTTTTATTTTTATTTTTATTTTTTGCTTGTCTTTTTTAATTTTATGAACGTATTTCACATTTTTTTTAATTGGTTTATCTGACCACCATTTGTTTTCCTTTTTTCAACAGTCTGTTCCAAATTATTTTAAATATATATATATATATATATAGCTTTTCTTTTATAAAAAGCTTAAAAATCTCCAATTAATTTCTTTTTCTTTTGGCGTCTCGATAATTATATATACATACTTTAAGGTTATAAATCACGTTCGTAAAAATCTAACATCTTTTCTTTCGTTAAATTCAATTTCTATTAATAGCCTCCAAATAAATTTAACTAAAAAATCAAAATTTCTTATTAACTATAAACAAAAATTTAATGGTTGTTTATCAATAATAATATAAAAAAAACTAACACAGTTATTCAATCATATTTCATCTGCTAACTTTTTAAAGTGTACAATTTTTTTAATTATTGATTTACTAAAAAAAACTTTTTATGACTGATATACAGCGATTAAACTCTTGACAAAATTCATACACAATGTCGAAATTAAATAAGAGTTTAATAACTATGTAATGAAAATGAAAAAAAATTAAATAAATGACCATGATTATATGTGATTAGATATATACGTGCATAAGACATGATTATATGTGATTAGATTATATATATTTATTTAAATTGTCACATACATGTTGAATTGAATGAATGGATATACAATAACAAAAATTACACAATGAAGCAAGTCCCATGTGTTGTCGAATGAATGTAGTGAACCAATAATAATACAAACAGAAGACAAATACAAAAATATTGTAAGAACTGCTACAAGCCTACAATAGCAGTTTATTATTCATAAAAGAATCAAGTTTTCTAATTCCAAAGATAAAGAAAATCACACTCATACTAAGGCAAACTCTCCCGTGATGATGACATTTAAAGTTTCATTCTGAAGTTACAGTTACTAGCCTTGATGCTTACAAGATTATTAGACGATAAGCTATCAACCACCAACTGGCATTGACCCAACACTTTCACCTTCTTCAACTTCAACCTCCCAAGTTTGATTGCAACCGGTGCGTGAATATCGAGTTCCAACGGAATGCGTCCTGTCTGCTGTTGTTGCTGCAATGCCGCCATTAATGTGTTTCCCGACTGGACTTGACCTGTTAACGACACATTAAGCACTGTTTTGTTCTGATGACCTTGGTAGAATTCAGGTAAAGACCCTTCACAAAGCTCTGTGTTTGTGTACAACACACTCAACTTCCCTCCTTTCTCATAGTAAATACCAATCTTCTTGTTTGGATTTTTTGCTGTGATCTTCACATCAAACTTTGCATACAGACTTAAGTCAAAGTTAAGCCTTAGATCACTTATCCTCAGTGTGTCAACTGAGTAATTTGGAAGCTTTGGTTTGAAGACTATGTAAAGGGTTCCTACAGTTGCTGCTAAGATAATGAGAAGAAGGACTAGTAAGCTTAGTGTCCAACATATGCACTTGCAAAAGCAGCTTCTTTTTGGTTGTGGAGGAGGATGGTGCACTGGTACAGGGATACCCTTTTCTGATCTAGAGGAACCTGGAGATACTAACGGGGTCCTAGGGTGTGGTTTTGCTTCCACATCCATAGGGTGGATTCTCTGTCTCTGATGATCTGACATAAATGATGAATAATAGTGATTTGCTGATTGGTGTTCAATCTAAGATTTTGTGGTTATAACTGGTAAAACACACCCTTTTGTTGTTTCTATATGAAGACATTCCTTATTTGACTTCTAATTGTGAAAATACTGTTGGGGTGGATTGGTTGGTTCTGCAATAGGTACTTTGGTTTGTGGTTACCTTCCTCACCTACAAATAGTGTAAATTACCAAATAAGATAGTGGTAGTTCAGCTAAATGTGGATATTACGTTGACTTTAGACAAGTTTTTGTTATTTTCTGTATTTTCTTTTGTTGTCTAGAACTCCTGTTGTAATATTAGTATGTATGTCAGACACGATTCATTATCTCTATCTAACCCATAACAATAACATTAGATACACGTATCTTCACATCACTCTTGATTTTGCCACTTTATTTTTGGCACAAGGTGATGTATGGAAAAGCTTAGCGACCAAGCATTATTCTTTCAACTAAAACAAACTAATGGCGTGTTGGTAATTATTGGCATATCATGATCAGAAATGCATATTGACAATCTTAAAACCTGCTTCACAATTAAGGAAACCTGATACTTACACATTAAGAATGCGTGAGAAGACACTGGTATAAAGGTAGGGTGAATATTATTGTGTTAACAAAATCTTAGCCTAACAATTTCTCAATGTCTTTAAAGACAAAAGGAAATTTATACAGCAAGTTAAACTACGAAAACAAACAGGACCGAGAAAAAGCATCTTTTGTCTTTGATTATTCCATAATAAAACACTTGAGAATATAATGTAGCTAACAGTAGCAATAGATACAGACTTCACAATACATTTAGCATCTTGAGAAAGGACCAGAACTGTTATGTTTTGTTTGCCAAATGTGTGATTAGAAGATTATATAATTTGTAACCAATTGAACCGGTTTGCGCTGTTGACATGCTGATGCTATGCAAGTTTAAGAAGAGAAAAGTGATAGTTTTATTCAATTTCAATCTCTTGTGGAGCAGCTTCAGTAGTTGACCCTTCTGCATTGGTTTCTTCTTCACTAACACCAGAAGCTTCAACAGTCCTCGTAACCCATTCCTTGAGAGGCTCCTCGTTCAAATCAAGCCTTAAAATGCCCGCAAACATCCCCCCCAAGAATGCCACTGGTTCCTGCAGATTAAAAACAATAGCAAATTTTCAATGCCACCCGATGAACATTCCTGTGGGCTGAAAAAGAATTGTGACAAAATTGAATATAGCTACATCATAGGAGTTAGGGGACAGATAGCAACTCAGACAATTGTTAGGGTCGAAAAGTGTCACATATGGTCTATGGTAGAACGATTTTTGAAATTGCTCAAGACTACAACGACGACCGACATCGCCACCTTTAAGTAAAAGTTCAAGGTCATCCAAGTCCTTACAGCTGAGATAATGACCTGATCGGTGTTGATTCAACAAAAACAAGAGAAAACGGATATAGGTTGAATTTTGAGGCATCGATATTCATTGCCCTTGTTTTTTGTCAGATCAATATTTATTGGGTCATGGTTTAGTTGTGAGGAGCAACACCAATCGTTGTTACTTGTTAGAGTTTGAATGATTTTCAAACATTGTTTCACCCTATAAGTCGCCAACAACTTGTTGACATATAAAAAGAAATGGCAATCCCAATTTCAACCATGCACTAAAATGAACATGACTTTTGCAACACATTTTTCAGTGGTTACATGACTTAAAATCAGAAGATGCGATAGCGATACGTGTTATGTCAATATCTCTTAAAAGTCTTCAACAAGTGGTATCAGATCCATGGTTCTACTTGGTGGAGAAGCAGTAGTAGATCCTAATAGAATGGGTTAAGTTTAGTAATGTGGTTAACCCAATCTTGTAGAGGAGATTGTTGGAATTCAAGTGTCATTAGTTAATTCCACATTCTTTATAGACTAATAAAGTATATATAAGTAAAGGGACACATATTCCCAATGTCATAAAAAGTTTTGGGGGAAAGATGTGGTGTCAACATGTCTTGCCTCAGGCTCAGAGGACTGATAATCAGCCCATTGTTGCTCATAGTGAAAAACAAGACGAAATAAGTTCATGAGATGTGAAGATATTGTAATGAAATTTAATCAGCACATGCAGATAGGTCAAAAGTTGTTTGAATATTTTTCCTGAATGCACCTTCCACTATATCCAGAAAAGTGATTTGTTGATAAATCAATAGTAAGCAAGCATATTGAGTATCTACAGTTGTAAAAAAAGGCCACATGAAACAACTATCTGGAACAACACGATGCTAAATTTTGCAGATATCAAATTACGGTAATAACAAAAAAAAAAAAAAGAAGAATACCTTGAAAGCTTGTTCGACGATAGGGTCTTGTGCGGGATTAAAGAAAAACGCTGTAATCTTGTTTCTATTAGCAGTTCGAATGGAATGAAAAGCGATGGTGGTGGTTCTGGTGATTTGGCCCCGTGAAAGTGATGATGGTAATAACCAACATTTTTGAGTGCGTTGCAGTGGAAGAGGAGAACAATAACAAGTTGAGAGAAGAGACATAGCTTCTTTCTCTTCTAACTTCCAACTAATCCGATTCTTATTGTTGGGCCGCTACTTTTTCCACCATTTATTTGGATACAATATTTGGGGTTTTATTCCTTGGAAATCCAATTGTCTTGCACCATTTTATTTATAATATCTACGTTTTTATGTGCACTTTGTTTTAAGATTATTTTAAAAATGACTTTTTTAATATTTTATTATTTTGTTATAATATTTTAAAAGAGATTTTTAAAATTAAATTTTACATAAAAAATTTATTTAAATTTAAGTATTTCTTCTATTTGTTGTAATTTTTTTAATAATAAAATTTTAAAAAATAATTAAAATAAAAAGCTGTTTTAAAAAGTTATTCATAAAAATTATTGTTAAAAAATATTTTTTTTTTAAATGAAATTTTTATCATGTTAAATTTTTAGTAACAAATATTTAAATTATTGAATACTAAAATTAATTTTTTTATTGATAACAAATAATTCTAAAATAACTTACACTATTTTTAAGTTATGATAAAAATCTTTAACAAAATAACCTGTAAATATTTTAAGTTTATAAAGAACTTTTTTTTTAAAATTAGTGGATTTGGATCTGTCACAGTAGCTGTGTCATAGCCGTCTGATCTGAATGGATGGCTGAGATCGATTTATTATGTAAAATAGGTTTATGTAATAGGAACCATTTGATCTCGTACCAACCATGAAGACAGAATATTAACATGCTGCAATAATTGCGGTCCAAAATTAGTCCGGGTTGGATATAAAAGTGTTTGGTGAAATATGTGCTTAGAATTTGCCTTAATTACAACTCAAACAGGTAAGGCCATCTAGTACTAAGGGTCTTTGTGGTATAGTTTAGATTGATTTTGAAACAAAAATGCATTCCATTTAAAGATAAAATAATATCTACTTTTGTTCTTAGATGACAAGTTTAAAAAAATTGAATTAATAAGATCTAATTTTAAGGATTTAATTTGGATTAATTTTTAGATGTTCAAATTATAATTGTAAAAATTATATTAATATTAATATTATAAAAACACGATAAAATATTAATATATAATATATTTTAATTTAATATTATAAAATGACAATGATCAATTATATTTGAAATATATAAAATTAAATAAATTAAATTAATAAATATGATTAAAAAGAAAAATAAAAAATCAACAAATAATATCCATGTATTATATCAAAATAATAA
>JBBPBT010001129.1:3200160-3213480 GCA_037974875.1 Cicer bijugum
AAATTCTTAGGTATCCATAAACAAGGTAGCAGTTTAGACAAAATTAATTTAAATTTTAAATTTACTTAAATAATAATTTAATTTAAAAAATAGCGTCACACATAATACATTAAATTTAAGTATCATATTCAACAAAATTTTGAAGTATGAGAGTGTTAAAATATATTGCATATGAAGTGTAAGAAAAGAAACCATATCCTATATATTGTTTCGGAGCACCTTTACAACAAACCCAATAATATCCTCGGGTAATTTATTCAAAAAGTACAATTAATTAATAAATAACATTTGAACATTGTAAAATTTTCAAAACTTTATTTTTTCTTTGTATCATAACATCACTAGCATAAGGATCGTAGAAGATTTTTTATTAATCTCAAGTGAGAGTGGTTAAGGTATATTGATTATAAATATTTTTAGTTATATAATTAGTAAAAGAGACTTATATACCGAATTTTAGATAAAAATTTAACATTAAAATCTCTTGTAATCTTACATCATTTGATATATTATTACTCCTACAATTGGGGACTTTTCAATAATTTTAACACCAACTCTCTACGGAAAAACCTTAAAGCATTAATATATCAGTATATTGTTGAACATATATGTCCAAAAATAGATTTTCATTGATGAATGGATTGTATAGATGCACCGGATAGATCGAGAGCAATAAAAGAAAAGCCAAAAGCTATGGATCGAAAATAAAAGCTGATCGATCCGTTTGGGTGGACGAACCAAAACACATTTCCATTTTTGTTAATTTCTATAAAAATTAATGTCTTTAAGATTATATATATATTATTAACTCTAACAAATAGATATATGACAGGTCTTGTATGTTTTTACGTAAGTGGTCATTGGCAGGCACGTTAGTTATTATCTCTTACGTAGTACTCATTAATTTCTTCTTCTTCTTCTTCTTTATCTACTTGTTGGATACGTGTTCTCCCATCTCACCAACCATCATCATCATCATATATATATATATATATATAGCACTATATATGGTTATGCAATCAATCACCTAATTAATTCTCCTTAGGTTGGAAGTAGCTAGGTTAATTAATTAATTAATTAATATATAGCAATGGATAAGGTAGTGGTTGTGTTTTGCATGCTTGCTTGCTCATTAGGGAGGAACAACAAAACCATGTCCACTGCAGAGAAGAGTTATTTCTCAGAAAATGGACTTGGTCAGACACCCCCTATGGGGTAAGATATATTCTTTAATTATATTCTCAACCATGCATCTTCCACTTTTTTTTCTTTAAATTTCATTTTTTTGATAATCCATATAATTAAGTATTTTTTATTAATAAAGTATGGTCATGGTCATGGGTGGTGGTATTTGTAAGCTACTAAATAAATAAAATGACGTATCCCGTTTTACTTTTGTTAATTTCTTTGCCGAATCATATATACCGTTATAGTAGCATTAATAAATATATAAAACAAAGGATAATGTTTAAAAAACATAACTTGTCTTGCTTCTACGTACGTACTCATCATGATAATCAGATGGAATAGTTGGAACCATCTCGGCTGTGATATCAATGAAACTTTAATCCGAAATACAGGTATGTTCATGTTTTTTACAATTTAGATATATACATAATTTACTTAACTTTAACTATATATGTTAATTACTTCGTTGTTTCAGCTGATGCAATGGTCTCAACTGGCCTTGCTGCCTTAGGCTACACATATATTAATTTAGGTACACAATAACGATGCCTAATTATTAACTAAATACATATGTAGACCAAACATGTCTTATTTAATTGATTGACTAATACTCTATATATAATTATGTTTATTTGAATTTAATGAGTACTATACACCAATGTAAAATATTTTATACATATAATATTTTTTTAAGTTTCTTGTCAAAAAATATTAAAGTTTGGAGAAAAAGAAGTACAACAAAAACTTGTTTAGTTATAGAGTATATCTAATATGTATCCCTAAAAATAGTAAGGTCTTGAACCAAAACTATACTAGACAGTCACTTAATTAACTAAAGTTTTGATTATGTATAAACTATTATATAGACCTTTATTTTATTTAATACAAAACAATTTTAATAATATTATTTTGCATGATTTTTAGATGATTGTTGGGCGGAACTTAATCGAGACTCCCAGGTAATTAATATACATCGTCTTTGAATTTTCTTCCTATATTTTTCCTTGTTTGCTTAAAATATATTATATAGGTGAAGTTAATTTAAATTTTAAAGATTATTATACTATATTAGAGTGTCTATTTTGGATAACCTTGACAGGGAAATATGGTTCCCAAGGCTTCAACATTTCCTTCAGGAATCATGGCTCTAGCTTATTATGTTCACGGGAAAGGTTTGAAATTGGGAGTCTATTCAGATGCAGGGTATATACCACTATAATCACATTAACCTCTACTTGATGAGCATGACAATGATTATTATTATTATTATTATTATTATTATTATTATTATTATTATTATTATTATTAATTCGAGCATTTATTTATGATCACTTACAATTTTTATGCAGAAATCTAACATGTAGTAAACGTATGCCTGGATCACTAGGACATGAAGTGCAAGATGCCAAAACATTTGCTTCTTGGGTATTATGATCTATACATTACATTATTTAAAAGTCATTTTTCATTTCTACAAAGATTACATTCTATGTATAATCTCAAGTTGTTGAAAGATATCCGATTTAAATTTTTCTTTAGGGAGTTGACTATTTGAAGTATGATAACTGTGAAGATAATGGTATTAGTCCCAGATTAAGGTATGTAATCTATGGCCTTCAAATGCAAATAGGTATCAGCATACTTAATGTTTTATAAAAACAAGTTATTGCTAGTTTATACATTTTGTAAAAACAGGTATCCACCAATGAGTGAAGCTTTGTTGAACAGTGGAAGGCCAATCTTCTTCTCTATGTGTGAATGGTGAGTCCAATTGGTTATAATGTTTATCATATACAAAGAAATGATTATATTCCATTTGCTATAAATTTGCCTCAAAATTATTGCTTTTTCTGAAACATGTATATACAGGGGACGGGAAGATCCAGCAACATGGGCCAAAAGTGTGGGAAATAGTTGGAGAACAACAGGAGATATTAAAGATAACTGGAAAAGGTCAGATCTTAATTAATCATAACTCTACGTTCATACATTTTATAAGGTCTATGTTTAACACAATAGTTGAGCTGCAGTAAGTATCAGCTCTAAGAATCACTATTATATATAGCATAGCATATTCAGTTACTTTTCTTAATTTTCCATATTGTGATGAACTGATTTTACTCCCTCCACAGCATGACTTCCATAGCAGATGCAAATGATAAATGGGCATCTTATGCTGGACCTGGAGGATGGAATGGTAATTAATATAACCTTACTTGTTATGTTATGCATGCCATTAAACTTTAACAGCTTTGCAAATTACAGCAAACAGCAATATTAAGTCCTAATGTATACCATTAATGCTATTTGGATATTAGATCCTGACATGCTTGAAGTTGGAAATGGAGGCATGACTACAGAGGAATATCGTGCCCATTTCAGCATCTGGGCATTAGCTAAGGTGCATGAAACAATGTTTAGATACTTGTTGACAATTCAATATATCATCATAAGTTTGTTGTTTAACTATTTTTCCTGGGTTTAAATAGGCCCCTTTATTAGTTGGTTGTGATATCCAAGCAATGGATAATACCACGTTTGAATTGATAAGCAACTCTGAAGTTATTGCAGTAAACCAAGGCAAGTAGGCTTTCTTGAAAGATAAATGCGTTGATTTCTTCAAAAAAGAATGCTTTGAAACTAACAAGCTTCTTGTGGTCTTGCAGATAAACTTGGAGTTCAAGGAAAGAAAGTGAAAAGCAACAGTGATTTGGAGGTGATACTAAATGCCTCTCACAACTTATAATGATGCTAAATGTTTTCATATTTCTATACAAAACTTGTATCTGTACCCGGACAGTAAATGCAAACTAATGCTACCTTGTAGTCAATATCATTTGTATCATATACATGTGCAAAATATGTCACAGTTCTTGAACACGGCTTCTTAATAGAAAGCTATGATGACAGGTATGGGCGGGACCTCTCAGTAATAACAAAGTAGCAGTGATCTTATGGAATAGAAGTTCATCAAATGCAACAGTGACTGCATCCTGGTCTGACTTAGGCCTGGAATCAGGAACTACAGTTGATGCTAGAGATTTATGGGATGTAAGATATTTAGTTAGACTTATTTTTCTCTTTACTGTGCAAAGAAATTTAGATTCCTATGGTGGTGATGTTGTGTGATGATTTCTGCAGCACTCAACACAATCATCGGTTTCAGGAGACATCTCTGCTGAGTTAGCTTCACATGCTTGTAAGATGTATGTTCTGACACCCCAAAGCGGTTAGTTTCGAGTGCCAGAGAAGAAGATAAACAGTAGTGGTCAGGTTTTGATAATTACTGTATTGGCAAACCATTCACACATTCACTGCTCCTAAACTAAAGGAGAGCGACAAATAAAGGAGCAGAAAATTATTATTCACCTAGAAATGTAAGAATAAATGTACGAGTCGGTCACCAAAAAAAAAGTACAAGGCATGTTGTCAATGAGGTGGCACTGAATGTAATGGGGTAATTAAAGAAGTGACTGGTGTCCTGACCCCAAACAAATTCTACTATACTGAACGAAGATAGATGATATATATCTGACATGAGATTATCATCTTCGTGTCTAACAATGATGTCATAACATCCAAAAATGCACAATTTCAATATGTCTAATAATAAGCAGAAAATCTAAAAATGCTTGTTATATCATGTCTTACTAACAAACGAAACAAAGCATATGCGTAATCAAACATATCATAAGCCAGTTTATGAAGCTAGACCCAGTGCCAATGCCATGCAGGGCCTGCTTACAAGTGATGCTGCAACTAAGAAATAGCTCTCGGAATTAAGACAGTAGAAGTGGGACATTCATTTCACGTTTCAAACATCAAGCTAATTCTACATTAAGTTGGACAAACTTAGGCAGTAAACGAAAGCATTAATAGAAACTCATATATAAAATAATAAAAAACGAAACATTCCTCAGACATGAGAGTGAACATCTAGGAAATGTACAACTAATATATGACATTCGATGGTTTTCACAAGACCAACATATCATGAACAACATTTATCCATTCTGCCATTTACTTGATTTATATTTCTCATGGTCCACGCATCTTCTCAACAATGTGCCTGCTCTTTTCTTCAAGATGACGCCTTTTCTCTTCCAATTTCTCCCCCATCTTCTTACCCAAATCAAACATCCTTTCTTTTCTCCCCATTTTCTTTGGCAGTTCATCTTCCTGTTCAAAAGTATGATTTTGTTTCTCCATCACCACCAAACTTCCATGTAAAGAGGGGAATTCAGAATTGCTTTCCACCTTGTTTTCACTAGTTTCGAGATGATTGACGTTCTGCAACGAAGATTCTTTCAAATCCCTAGTTCCTTGTGATTTTTCATTCTCTAATAAAGGCATTGTCAGTTCTTCCAAACTCCTGCTTCTCTCTAGTGTTAGTGAACCAGAGAAACTTGGCAGTGCTAAAGAATCTGATGATTTACTAGTTGACTCTTGACAAGATTCGATACTCTTCGGTTTTTTTGGTTTGTCCGTTGGAACATTACTTGAGGTGTTTGCACTAGCTTCTGACCTAGCTTTCTCTCCACCAGAAGATTTAATATTGGTATCAACTGAAGTGGAAGTTTCATTCCTAAACTCTTGGTTAATCCATATGAATGGAGCAACATTTGGAGGAACCCAATCATCCTTCTCTGCTAACATCCATGGGATACTTAGGTTTTCACAATTTGGGAGCACTAAATTTTCCGAAATTGCTTTCTGCAGGACCAAAGTTAAATTTGTTTTCAGCTAAAAGCAGCCTTTATCCTTTCTAAAGAGAAATGGAGTTTAGACACATTTCTTAGTCCACTGATGTGTGCCCAAGATTAAGGATGTCAATGATCTTGTCAAATACTACATCCATTCCTTTTTAAATGTTGTTTAAGATTGTTTTACATAAACCAAGAAAATCAATAAATTTTGTTGGTTTTGATAAAATTAATTTTCTCTTTCCTATGATACCCTTGACTATTTTATTATCTTATAGATTTCTCTGTAATAAATAATTAAGGGTAATATTGCAAAAATAATACTTATGTTGCATTGAATTTTGAAAATATGAACAAAATTCTTCTACAAAAGTGACATTTAAAAAGGAATGAAGGAGTACGTAATATCTATTTGATGTAAACATAAACATAAACATGTCAACAAAAGAAGGCCTTTGTTAAAGTCTAAAGAGATATACAATGAAAAATAGATATTAACAAAGCCTGGTTTCATTGGTCACACACTTAACAGAAGGGTCAACATTTATAATAAGAGAACATTTTGGCAATTAAAGGAAGCCCATGTAAACTGACAGAAGGACGAAAAAACTTTACGGAGTTATCATATTTTTAATAATTACTGATGCTGATAGTATATGTGAAATATTTCTAAAAAATTTAAAGGCCCTTTTAGAAACTTGAAGACACTAAAAACAAGAGTTGCAGGGAAAGAGCAGTCTTTAACTCAAATTGTTGAAACTTATAAATCAAATGCAAAGGAAGCTATCATACCTTTAACCTATTGACCACTAATAAAGCGAAGTACGCACTAGTTATTTTTTGCTCTCCAACAGAAGACTCCAAGTTGAAATCTATGTCTGGCATTGATGTGAAACCATACCACAGTTGATCAGAGGGAGGTGGTTTTATATGCAAACGCAATGTCCCTTTTAGAGAAACTACTCTTATTGCCAAAGAGAGAGGAACCTTTTGATAAGAAATAATCCGTTACTTTGAGAATAAAACCAGGTTAGCTGTTTATAAACTGATCGCTATATAAAAAATAAATAAATAAATAAATAAAACATTTGCACTTAATCTAATATTTAAATGTGTCTGTGTGTGAATGAATAAGAAAATGCTTAAGGTTGGCTTGAACAGAATAATGGAGAGAGTAATGATTTTAGTATTCTACCTGTGAAACTTGTTTGGCAAAAGAATTTAATAGCGATTTCCATCGTGATCCATGATTTGTTGAAGATACGGTGCTCTTAAAGCTCTTTGACGCATCTACTTAGGGGAAAATAAGATACAAATTACTCCATAAATCTAAATAATGTATATAACACTATCTAGGTATGACAACTACTCATTATCTCCCCTCCACGTTTTGGAAGTTTATTATTTCAGGAAAAACTATCCTCTAGGAAAACAAAGGGAAGAAAGCTACAGTGAAAACCAAACAATTTCCTTGTCATTGGAGTAATTAGAAATACTTAAGAATTCATGAAAAGCAGCATTCCATATTATCCATCCACCACTCTGCCTGTAAGCTTAGTTTATAAAATGTGGAAATTACAGTAAAAAAATGGATGTGAAACCAAATTGAAGCAATATTTCACAAAGAAAAACAAGAAGCATAAATAACTGGGTTTGATAGAACTCAGAGTAAATTCATAAATGATTGGAATTGATACAGCTCACGAAGAAAATCCATAAATAATGTTCCACTCACCGTCTTCCTTTTGCTCTTGACAATCATTCTCTCTTTCTTCAAGTTTCAATTCCTTTCCTAAACATTCAAAACCTTTAGAAGGATCTGATTGGACATCTTCAACATTGCTAGGCTCTGAATTTGAGTCATATGTCCCTGCATGGAGCTCAAGTTCACGAGCTTCAAGCCTCGTTTCAATCTCTAATACTGCTCCTCCAGAATATTCAATGTCAACTTCTAAGGACCAAACCTCACTCATTTCCATAGGAAGAACCCTCATTCCTACAATACAAGGTGGAACATTACCGGTATTGATGTCAGTACAGATGATTTCACCAATATAACTGGGAGTCCTCATATTGGACAATGTTCTCTGTGGCAAAAAGAAAGTAAGAAACAACCGTCATTTATCTCATAGAAAATATAATGAAATGTAGTTTTCTAAGCAGTAGTTCTCTGTAAATAAACACTAGAGATCAATATTTATCTCAAGACTACCATAATGAAATGCAGGTTTGCTGAAATGCAAAGACATGGAAGAGAAAACATAGTGGATGTCTTCATAAATAATCAACTCTAATTCAAACAATTAGTGGAATCAACTCTTGCTTTCTCCATTCACTACATTCAAATACTCTGACAATGGGATATCCTCCCTTTTTATCTGGTTGATATGGTGCGATATTAAATCTCTACTGTATCAGTAAAATTTGAAAAACTGCTCCATAGAGACATTTAGAAGGATAGAACCTTCTATATTGATGTTTTAAGCTTAACATGAGATTTTGGAACTATTAGCAATGAAAAAAGTTATAGGAAGAAGATATAATAGCTTGTACCATGTTTTCAGTATGAAATTATCAATTCAAATAACTAAAATAGATAAAGTGCTAGAAATTGAAACAGAAATAAAATGACACCCATTTTCACAAAACAAACATGATAAAAACAGAGCCACGCTAAAACATGTAATCATCAAATGGGAAAGGTTAAACCTGAATCCTTTCTTGCATCGACCTCTTCAACTGCATACTGCCTTTGACATCAAAAAAGAGTCGGGAAATCAGTAAATTCCAACATAATGTTCCCTCGTCAATACCAAACTTCTTTTCAACATCCCCATCGGAGCTGACAGAGTGAATATTCTGGCTACCCAAATAGGGTAACTTTGAAGGTAATGGGGCCAAAACATCATCTTCGCTAGCACAAAGGTTCTCAGTGTTCTTTTTTCCTTCATTGCCTGACAATGAACTCCAATTAGATTTATTTTCCAAACCAACTCGGGAAGTTTTTTTAGCAATCTTTTTCAAAAATTGACGAACTTTGGAGGAAGGATCATCAGGCTTTGTATCCCTTTCTATTGCCCCCTCAACAGTTAATCCTACTGATGGTTTCATTAAACATTGATACACAGAATTTAAGGATGTCAGGTAATTATGAAAGTCCTCATGCAACTGGGTGAACCATTTGATTTTTTCTTCTTCATTGCAAGATGCCAGAAAGAGTGCCTTACACCATGCTTCTTTCTCCCATGAAGTTTCAAGATATACATATAGAGTTTTGCTCCCATTGTATATCACTGAGGTCTTGCTTTCCACTTTGATGGGGAACTTTTTTTCCCTGTAAGATTCATCGCCAATTTGTACCAAAAGACAAAAAAAAAAACTATTCATCAATCAATTAAGAACTTGAAATAGTTAATTTCCTTAATAAATGACCAGCGGTTACAACAAAATTTAAGAGGTTTTTCACTTCCTGAAAATATTTTCAATTTTATTTTTAAGAGTGTAATAGCAGATTTCTTTTCATCACCACCAATCCACCATATGCTCATTTTTCAATTCCATCACCACATGCAGGTCGTGAGTTAAGGTGGCATTTTGGAAAATGGTTAAAAGGACTTTTTACCATTTTCAAAAGTATTGATTGTTTTTGAAATTCACAATTCAGAATAGTTGGACAAACACATTTTTTCTATCACAATTTATTTTAGAAACAAAAACAGGAAATAGAGAAAGTATGTCACAAGTCACAACAATGTTTTACTTGGCAGTGAGATCACTTACCATTTTTTGGAAGAAAGGATTGATGCTGACACGGCTTGAACAGTACAGCCCTTGAGTTCAATTGTTTTGTGCAAACCATCAGACTCTCTTAGAATAAGTGATTGACCCTTGATTTGTCCATACATTTTAATAGGGGAAACCTCCAATAGCTCTTCTTTTCGCTTTGGCTCTTTTGAAATTTGTCCTGATTCTAGGACCCAAACCACACCCTGAAGGCCAAAGCTTTTATGATGAAGAGTTTAATAACAAATAATCTATATCATCATGATATATAGGGAGCTCAAAAGTTAACTATAGTACTAATTTTGGTCGAACATCTTCCTCAATAAATTTACCCTTAGCAGCTCAATTCTTTTTCAAATTTAAAACTAACTACCAATTTTAGTCGGACACTTTTCTATACAAATTTGCCCTTAACAACCACAAAAAATTTAAATTTAAATATAAAAACTTACAACAAACATTGAAACCAGGCAAAATCTATAGTGGACCAGTGCTTAGAAGTCGCTCGAAACTCTAACGACGATCGCAACACCCTAAGAAGTATAAGTTAACGATTTTATTCGTCATTAAGGCTGAGACGGTGATCTAATTGGTGTTTGGTTCAATGAGTTTACTTTTGTAAGACACATTTGCTTTCTCTTATTTTTATCGAACTGGTATCGATCGAGTTATTGTCTTAGTCGCAAAGATCGGGAAGACGGTTAACTTATATATTGTTGATAGTTGTTAGAGTTTCAAATGACTTTTAAGCACCGGCTCTATGATGGGTGAAGGTGCCCCGCCATAACATCCCCTTAGAAATTGTTCTTTCCATTTTATATTATCTATTGTTTTATTTCAAGTGAATTAAATTATAACATATATTGTACAATAAAATTATAATAAAACACACACATATACAAAGAAACACAAAAGAAAAAGTTGATAAACAGACAAGTGAATGCATGCTTCTTTGTCCTAATTATAATAAAATAAGTATTTATTTATTAATTAATTTGATATGGTAATGAAATAGATAATAAAGTTAATAATATTCTATCTAGTTGGAGAAATTCTATTTGAGTATTTTACCATAACGAACCCAATAACAGAAGACAAATAAGAAAAAGGGGGAAATGAAGTTTGAAATAGAGGTGAAGTGAGAATGGACCTGCTTGTTAAAGGAAAAATGCAGAGATTGTTGATGATCAAGGTGGTTTGAAGAAGTATCCAGTTGAGTTTGGGAAGAGAGGTTGGATTGTTCCGTATGGAGTTTGTGGCGCAACCGTTTCATGATCCATAACACTCCCACGGCTTCAATGGCAAAGACGGCAACCACACCGACACCGAATCCCAGTAGAATTAAACCAGAAAACGAACTCATTTTGATTTTGAGGCCAATACAAACTTACTCAAAGTGATAGCATAGTGTTTGGTAAGAAAAGAGATAGTGGAAACTTGAAAACGGTTTCGACACGCAATCAAAGTGAAAGCAAGCGCGTTGATTCATACACTCGCAAACTTACACACCAATTATTATCAGATTAACTAAAAATAGTTAATACTATATATTTCATTCAAAAATATACTAATGAACTCCTTTAATAAAAGTAAATGTTAATAAAAATCCAACTGTATTCAAAAAATTATGTATTTAATTTTAAAACATTTAAAATTTACTTTTTATGAATCTAAAATTTTTATTTTTATATTTTTAATCCGTGTCTTAAGGTTACAATTGTTAGGGTGATAAAAGAAATTAATTGCAATTGATAGATTAAAATATAAATAAAATTTAAATGGATTTCTTTATTTAATTTAATTATTATCAAAATACATTTTAATATAATAAATTTTAATAATAAATTAAATGAAGTAGTTTAGAAAATATAATTATATTTTTATTTCAACAAAAAGTTAAATACAATTAATCAGTATTATTAATATATATACAGTTAGTAACTTTTGTTTATATTTGAGTTATGAGGTAGGTACTACTATATTTCTATTTTTTATATATAAATATAGAATATTTTATTAAATTATACTTTACTCTTTGTATATTAATTAGAATTAGAAGAATGAGAAAGAAAAAAGTCATTATAATAGTTAAAAGTATAATAAAATAAATTTATCATAAAACCAACCACAAATAAAATAGAATAAATTATATTGATAAATTAAGTTATAAATTATAGTATGTATTATTATGAAATGTTGCTCAAACATTGACTAGTTTCAAATTTTGATTCAACAAATAAAATAATTCTGATTATTTGTGTGTCTGTGTCGCTGTCTAAAGCTTAGCTTAGATCACGTGATCATGTCCCTGCCCCCATAATTTTGTATGGCATAGCTATTTTTTTATGTCGAATAAAGGGTGAAACTGAATTATTAGTTGACAATTCATATGACCATTCTAAATTATGGAAACAAAAATATAGAAAGTACTATTCTCAGCTGCGGAACATAAAAATATAATATATAAATTAAATATATAAATAATATTATATAGTATATAATTAAGTTGTAATAAACACAAAATAAAGTATCAAATAATATAATTATATGACTTAAAAATATCTTAAAGTAATGCTCTACGTTCTTTAATTAACTTGAAATCATCAATAATAGACTCAGAACTGATACTTGCATCAATTTCTCTTTCTATGTAAATTGTCATGCTATCTGTCAAAAAGTCGGCTTCCATCTTATTTCTTAACCTTAATTTAATAATTTTTATTGCTGAAAAAGATTTTTCTGTTGTGACACTAGAAACCGGAAGAGTGATAATAAGACGAAGTAATCTATCAATCAAGTAGAAATTTTGCGTCTTTTCAGTTGCAACCAAACATGAGCACTATTCTTGGATAGTTGATAAATTCTTCAAATTTAAATCTTGACGAGTATCAACCAAGAAATGTTGGAGTTGAAATTTCAAATTAATCTTCTCTTGCAAATTGAAATCTACAGGATAATATTTTTCAACTAGAGTGCAAATTTTTTTAATGTTAAAAGCTTTATAATTATCCTTAGGAGTCAAAGCACAACTTAGAGTTAACAAATCCATTACTTGCTCACTAAATATGTTATTCAACTCTTCTAATTGTTGATCAATGGAAGTAAAAAATATATGTAACCTGACTTTGTTGAAGACGAGAGCGTCCAAATCTTGTTGTTGAATGAACGAGATGGTATATTCTTTTAAGAGAAAACAAAAAATTAAAATATCATACATCTAATATATTAATAATGTAGTACGTAAAAAAATATAATTTTAAATTTATAATTATTATCTAATAAAAATAAATTTTTGTTATATAGTTCAAGTATTATTGTAATTTGAAAATTATAATTATTATCTAATTATAATTTTATATTTTATAAACTTTATTTCATTCATCTAATAAAAAAAATTATCAGATACATAAAAGTCATTAATTGAATTTTATTATCAAAAGTCATACATTTTTATTTACAAATTATCTCTTTATTGTTTTAGATCCTATTAAATTCTAATATAACAATACTTAATAATTCTTTATCATTATATTTTAATATAAAAATATATGAGACTTGCAGAGAAAGACGTTTAACATATAACATCAATTTATTTTTTTTATAGGCAAAATTCATATTGGTTTGTTTGCTATGTGTCTTCACGTAA
>JBBPBT010001129.1:3234211-3245171 GCA_037974875.1 Cicer bijugum
ATAAAATAAAATATTGTTATTTTATTTGTTATCATATGTGTATTAAATATATGATATGATAATATCATGGTATCATATATTAATTTATACAACTATATATTCTATTATATTTCTATCCTATGCATTAAATGAGTTTTAAAGATAATTATGATAAAAATTAAATATCTTTAATAATTTAATAACTTGATATAGCAAAAATCTTTTAAACTTTCAGTTATTGGATAAACAATTTTAAAAAGTGGTGCAATGTAGGTTAGTAGTTAAAAATAATTGAAAATTATAAGAGAATACCGCGAGAATGAATAGTTTGTGACTCTCCCATTTTTGAGTTGATAGACTAAAATGTATATTAAAAATTGTGTATGAATTAAATAAATATATATTAAAAAGTATAGTAATTGAATCTTATTTCCTTTGAGAAATGGTGAGATAGTTACCCACTTTTATGGTACTGGAATAAAATTGAGTAAAGGATTGAGAGTCGAGGCGAGGAAGGATTAACATCAGAAAGCGGCGCCGTTTTGAAGTGAACCCTCGTCACCGTTTCCGCAGTTTTCTCTTCTGTTTTCCGCAGCAAACATGTTTCGCATCCGCAGAATGTTGTCTTATCGTGCACTCTTATCATGTACCCGCAACGCACATTCCTCATCTGAAACGCGTTCTCTCATTCGTTCCCATCCCCCCTCCTTCCTAGGTCACTACTACTACAATCATCTTTCACTCCATTTTATTATTGATTTCTCATTTTTATTTAATTTTAATTTTTCCCTCTTTTTTTTTCTTCTTCTAGGAGTTGGAATCACAGAAAACCATGGATCAACAACCTCTTTTGCAAGACTCATTTCTTCAAAAGCATCGCAAGAACAGGGGAAAGGCTCAGAAAAGGTTTCATTTTCACCCTAGTGGTTCATTTTTTGCGATTAATTTAACAGTATGTATCCCTCGTTTACTGATTTTGATTAAGGAATAATATTTAAGTTTAGGTTTTTTTGTTGACTTCAAAAGATTCCGATCACCAACTAGAGTTAACGCATATGTTTGACTTGTATTCAAGTCTTGAATTATCGTCCACTCGGTAGAATATATGTAGATTCTATTGTAATCCTTGTCAGTGTTGTTAAATGGTGGCAGTAATAGAATGGCGCGGTTGATTTTTTGACATCCTTGGCAGTCAATTTGTGTGGCACCATAGGCCACAATGGCGTGTTTTTATGGCAATTTTTTTGCCTTTTCTATTAATAAAATTGAATTTCTTGCTGATGTTGGTGGTTCTCTCTAGCTTTGCATGTGGGTGTGTGCCTTCCTAATCTATTTTTTTTTTAGTTAAGTAAAAAAACCCTCCAATCTATTCTCTATGCATGTTTAGGTGAAGGGTTCATGCTGCATTAGTGTTTTTGGCAGTGTCATTTTATAAAAGAGTAGCCCAATCAATACTTAATAGTATGATTATTTTTCCCTATTGTCCTGTTGTCACAGAATGGCTGTGTTCTACATGGCCTTTTGTTTGGTGTCATTTGCCATTGAACTATGTGGCTTAATTTTTTATATTAACATTTGTTTTGTAGACGAAAAAGGAGTTAGCAAATGTTGAGGATCCCTTTGATTCTTCTCCAACATATAATATTCCAGAGAAGCCGGTAACATTTGTGGAAGGGGCGTCCTACAGTGTGGTCATTCTTGCAGGGCTTGGAGTTGCAGCAGCTGCTGGATATGCTGTTTTCAAGGAACTTATATTTCAACCCAAAGAGTAAAGAGTTCAATCTCCTTGCTCATACTATGTCATCTGAAAGGAAATTGCTAGTATATGGCAAGAGCTTTTGAATGAATGAGTTGCCATGCTTATTGATCGTTGAGTTTTGGGCAGTCCTTATTGCCATGTCTTACTTAACAACCACCACAGAGTCTACTTTGATTCTTTTTGTTTTTTGCTCTGCAGCATTACTCAATCTAAAAATGGCATAATTCATTGTTTTTTCCCCTCTATTATTTTATCTTGCTCTGATTGTTATAAGCTGATGATAGGTACAAGATATATAACAAGGCTCTCAAAAGAATTCAAGATGATGGTCAGGTGAGTGATGCTTTTCTCTCATATCCATTTTTGTGAACACACAAACAACCAAAATAAAGTGTTTCCATTCAAAGGAACTTAATATTTGAAATATTCAGTCCAATAACCTTCAGTTTGTGTTGGTTGGACATGAAATGAAGGTGATCATTCTGCAGATCGCTATTTGTAGGAAGAAGCTATACAAAGACAACTAAAATTGGGTGATGGAATGGGTATTCAAACAAATCTTGGTGGCTTTTAATGTCAAATTTTTATCTTTTACTTTTGCTAATAACAAAATGCTTAATGCTCTGTCATCAGTGTGAAAATAACAGATGCCTCAATGGCAATTAATAATATCTAATATAAATCCACTAGGATTTCTACGTATTGAGTCAGTTGAAGATCCTTTCAGTTCGCAGTAAGCTAGGTATGGGTGTCTGATAGGTTATTGTATGTAGCAGCGACGTTTAGAGAAGGTTTCTTCAGAAGGCCCATCCATATCAGTGTCACTGAGTAGGTGGTTGGAGTTGGGTGAAGGACTTTTGTATATGAAAAATACCAATGTTCCATATTTAACTTGAGCACTTTACTTGTTAAAAAAAAATGAACACTTTACATTGAACGATAAGATACTACCCCTTATACGCATCAGTGAACAATGATTCCTGCAACATTTTTTGGCATATATAAATGAAAGAAGAGTGAATCCATGTCTTATTTTTGTTTTTGTTGTTATTATTGTAAATCCCAAATTCTAAAAAAGAATTGCACACACCAAGGAACTAAATAAAACAATGATCTGAATGTTTATTTTTGGTAGTGAGCAGTAGCTGGTTCTCTACCAAAAACGTTTTCATGTTCACTTGTATTGGATTTGCTTCGTACCAGGTTAGAGTGAGGATTGGCTCCCCTATTACAGGTTATGGCCAGGAGAGTAGAAATCGTGCTGCTCGCCAAAGAATTCCCAACAGGGTTTGGACTGATGAGGAGGGTGTTGAGCATGTAGAGGTAAATTTGTTAACATGTAATGAAATTTGTTTGCATATACATACACATTTTAGGATAATTATTTTGAATACAGCCCTGGGGTCAAAGACCTTTCATAAAGGAGGGAGGAGGTAAATATGAAAAAGGAAAGGGTAGAAGAGGCCAGGTTCTAGTAGACAGTAGTACTTAATTGGATGGATACATTATTGCATTCTTTCTCTGATATTCAAATTCTTAAATTTTCTTTTTGGTGGAAGATCCTTGATATTTAGCAGCTGTGCCATTTCTATTATTAGTATAATTTGCTGCTCTCAAATATATTCATTCGGGTTACAGATTAATTTCTATATCCGGGGACCTCATGGACATGGAAAAGTATTCTCTGAGATGTTCAAAGGAGCTGACAGTGAGTGGAAATACACATACTTGATTGTCGAGATTAGAGCACCAACTCCAGCACAATTAATTCTGGAGTCATATATCCCAGCTTACAACACAAACAAGTAGCCTCGAGTAGAAAAGGTATCATTCTGCACTGTTGCTTGATTACTCAGATTGGTGATGGTAGATTGTTGTATGTGTTTCTGTTAGAATGTTGAGGTAGTACTTTTCACAACACAAATTCTAGGTGATATTACTCAGCTGCATTGTACTTCCTACCTCTATCAAACTTGGATAAGAAGTACTTCCTCCAATCTCGATTTTAAGCAAAAAAAAAAAAAGATTGGTGGTATAAAATATAAGAAAATCTTAAACTAATTTTACTTTATTTAATGATATCATTCATAAAATGTCCCATTCATTTAGAATTTGAGATTTCAATAACCCATTTCATTCCGTGGTACAAGCTTCAATGAAGAATAATTTGGAGAATGCGATTATATTTTTTATATATCATATTAAAAAATTTAAATGAGATTAACTTGTATTCTTAATTAGCACGAGTTATTTCTTTATTATGCTTATATTCTGAAAAAGAAATGAAGTCAATCTGAAGTGGCAAAGCTTCAAAATGTTAACCTAATTATCTTATGGTCACATGCAATTAATTGGTGTAGACCAACTAGTAAATACTAAGCATGCAGTGATATATCTTTTAAACCGTGCACTTGGTCCTTTTCCTTCATGAATGGCTCAAATATTTCACTCAAGCCCTTACTTCATTGCTTGTTTAAATTTTTTGGGTAATAGGCGCTGGTCAGTTTTTTCCCGTGTTTTGGCTGGGTATTATTATCTTGTACATGTCAACCTTGCATAATCTAGCCTGAATTCTTTTTGCTAGATAGAAAATTTCCTTTTAACCATTGGTAATTTAGTGTCTGTCTGGATAATTTTCTCAAAAAACACCTATGGAGAAAAAAATATTAAAAAGGATTAGTAATAAAGTTGAATCTCTTATTAATAACTCATAAGGTCATATATCAATGTTTCCAAAAGCTCTCCCATTTAAATTTTCCATAAATATCTGAGCTTGTAATGTGTTTTTCACAAGAACAAAGACCATAAAAGCTCCCATAAGTTGAAGTTAAATCCAAACTAATTGGGATTTGGTTTATTACTTATTACTCCCTTCGTCGCACAAAATTGACCATTTTACAAAAAAAGTTGTCCCAAAATTATTGACACTATCAATTTTCAATGTAGTATCAATTATATTTTTTCAATTGTACAATATAATTAATACTACATGCACCACTCGTAGTTCAATAGCTTCCACTTTACATTTATGATTTATGTTAATGGTAGATACAATAATACTTGAAATGGTTCGATTAAAGTACTATTCTCATTTTATTTATACATTTTTCTTAATCTGAATGAAATGATAAAATATGTCTACTAATTATTTATGGGACATGGAGAGTATCATGTTGGATTTTATTAATAAGGAATCTACTAATTTCATTACTCTTTACAGGTCCTTGATATTTGGTCGTCTAGTCTGTAGGCTGCATTTTTTGCTTTCAGCATTGATCACCTTAGTCAGTCAGTCCATGTTCCGAAATGGGTGAAAGTTGAAAGAAGGAAAGACAATTAAAGTACCAAATAATAGGGGTCAAATCTCAGGTTCAGTATTTTTTTTACTTTCGTTAAGAACCTGCAGATGCAAGGAAGAGTTTTGGGAAGGATCTTAGTAACGGCGACGAGAGTGGTTACTTTGTCATTGATGAGGATTGAGAATGCCATGTACACTTCTAATTCATTGTTACTGCTGACAATTTCATATAGCTTGGTTTGTAAACTATTACATTGAGTAGCCTGAAGGAGCATGCTAATTTGTTAGGGATGAATCAAAACGAAAATTAATAATGGATATATGAAGGTTAAGGCTATTTTCTACAATTTTAACACACAAGAATCATAGTGCTATAATGCTAACAAGTTGGCTTGCTTGATTCGCCTGCTGAAATGGTTTATTTATTTATTTTTATTTTTTAATAATACTGAAATGGTTAATTTAATTGTGTTTACTCCGCAATTGAAAGAGAAAGAGAGAAAAATAATTTTAAATTTCTCCAAAATTTCCAAGCTTAGTTCTTTTGAAGATAATTGCATCAGGTGGTTGTAGATAGAGGTGCAAACGAGTGAAGCCGACTACTTGAATTTTTAGTTTGGCTTACGGGGAAAAAAAGCTTGAACTTGGCTCATTTGGTTTTATGGGTTTTGCTAACAATTATCTTAAAAGGATACTTGTTAACAAATTCAAAGAAAAAATTTACATTGAAAAAAATCTTAAACTTTCAATAAAATAAAAATTCTATTTTCAATTCAATATCAAAGGCATTTGTTAGCATTTTAAAACTTGAATCTGACTTTTTTAGCTTATTTATTAATTTCTTTTTTCATTTATGGACACTGTCCTTACTTTTTTAAGTTTATGAATTTAGTATTATATAATTTTTTAATATTATTATATGATAATCTCAAATAGAAATTGATAATTATAGGGTTTATGCAAAAGTTGTAAACTATTGTATTTTCATATTAAAAGACCATTTAAAGCACAAGTGAAAGATTATTATGGATGATAAAAGAAGGAGGAGCTCGCTTAAGCTAGTTGATTTTGTTGGAATTTGAAAATTCAGTTTTTATTTGTATGGAAAAAACAAGAGCACCTAGATGCTTTAGCTTTTAGTTCATTTTTTGTTTTGAGCTTAAAGTTAGAACCTTACTAATATAGTAATAATAAAAGGTAAAAATTCATTTTGACCCTAAGTATCATGATTATACAATTTAGTCATTTTTTGATCACTTTTGATCCTTGAAAGATGATGAAATAATTTTTAATTAAGGTTTCAAATATGTGAAAATACTGTGCATTTTTCCTCCCACAATCATCATGGGACTTACGTGTTTTTCTCATAATGCTATTGTCAGATTTAAAGTCGCAGGATTTGATAGTTGTTAACACCGCTCATGGTTGTTGTTGATAACCGTGAATCGCGGTCCGATAATAAGAGTTGGTAGAAGATTGATGTTCATGAATATTTTTGGAATAATTTAAGATTTTATGGTTTTTGATTTGCGAAGAAATTGAGTTATAATAAGATGGAGAATATGGCTTTGTACATCCACTTCTTCTTCTTCTAACTTTTTTATTTAAAAAATTAAGACAAAGAAGAAGTTAATATATCAAACCATAGATGATATTTTAGTGGATCAAAAAAGTGATTTTTTATTAATTTATGTTTGAATAGTCCTTCTTGAGCCGGAGGATTTCTAAGGTTTACTCATTATTTGTTTGGAAAAAGCTCATCCGCTCCTAATTTTGTTTAACCGCCCCTAATACACAATTGGAACCTAGAATCCGATAATATATTTCCACTACCCTACCCAAAACTAAAATTCAATAAAAAAAAACCTAAGAGGTTAAATGAACATCTATTTTTTTTTTTTTTTTTAATATACTAGAAGGAGCCTAAGCCCATAAGACAAATTATAAAGGAATGAGACAGGGAGGACTAACTCCAAAAATATCACAAAGTAAAACCTGTCACAAAGCAGTAGCGGTTACTCATACACCATCAAATGGCTTCTTGAAGATAGTAATTGTTTGCTAGAATATCAACCCAAGAATCAGTCTCCCAATATTGATGCACAACACGAACTTCCCAATATTGATTTAAGAGACTCTGGATTTTACGAAGGAGACTCCTTGCATTCATAGAGATATCTTCCACCCTTTGAATGGCCGCAACAACAATAGAAGAAGCAAGAGCCAAACCTTCTACCACTTCCCAAAGTTCCCCAATAAACACATTGCAATATCCAAGATTCTTGGAGAAGCCACAAAGTCATCTACCATCAGAGTCACAAATTAAACCACCGTACCCAACAATCCGATTATCCCTCTTCGACGCTCCATCCATATTCAATTTGACGAAACCGTTAACAGGAGGACACCAATCGATGTTCACCCAATCATAGATTTTCTTCACACAATGCACATCCAGCCTTGACACCACATTATAACTAGAGACCAAGTGGGAAATCAGCTCCCACGGTCGAACAGGTCAAATAAAAGCATATAATAAGTTGTGTCCCAAATGGCATTGCCAATTCCCATTAACATCACAAGTGAAGTGGTTTTACAATTTCAATATACACCAATCGTGTAAATTACCAAAATATAGCTGCCCAATTATCTGGAATGATCCATTGATTCCAATGGTCATTGCAATGGGACAATCTCTAACAAAATGGATTGCTTTCATACCTATTTCTAATGAGTTTCAGACAGAAAATAGTCATAGTCAAGCTATAATTTGATTTATGTAACATACATTGAATTTTTAAATGATAGAGGACGTTCTAAGATTCCCCAGTGAATCCTTCGTTATTCCATGTGTTGACTTAGGTGCGTCTTGGTTACTGATAATAGACCAAATGTTAAAGAAAATGAAGTTGTTCTGCTTACTCCTTTCACAGGAACAACATGAATCAACTGTAACTCATACAACACTACTGTATTCTTTAAATTTAACACACTTGCTGAACATAAACAGAAATGCATAGTAAGTACTATACGCTTGATCAACAGACCTCTCAGTAAAATGATCAGATGGACTGGTCCACTCAATACTCAATAAGTTTTAGGACATCTAATATCATTGGATGAAAACCACTCTTCTGTCACCTGCTGAATTTCACACAACAAATATATGAATATGAATTTTAGGGTATGATTCTATCATAACAACACATAATAGTTTTTTTTTATACACACATAATAGCTGACCCTGAATGAAACTGCGCATATGGAAAAATCATCCAATCAACAAATTAAACCTTTTCTTACAATCAATTATAGCACTACTAGCTTAATGTTTCATTAAATACTTATAGAGTATGTCAATTTAAATCACAAACCATCAATTTAAAACCTTTTCCGAAGCCAAACGAGTAGTGTGGAAAAAGATACAATGAAAACTGAAAGTGAAAAAAAAGGAAAAGAGAAAGTACAATATCCATCAACCTCGTGAACAAAATAATCCAATCAAAAGAAAATTAATTTTATCATCTTTAAATACATTGCATAATGAGAGAGAAAGGGAGCACCCTTATTATCATGTTACCTGAATAGATCTCGAGGTGATTGTATTGATTTTACGTCACTGAGGAAGACTGAAGCTCAACCTTCACCCCCTGAGGTACAGAAGATGCCCGAAAAGGAGAACCATTTACGGTAAAAGAAATTAGTTTCGGCGTGGATATCACATATTTGTAAGTTGGTTCAGGTCTCATGTTTTTTTGAGTTAAAGTATCCTTGATAGTCAAATTGGAAAGTGAAGCATTGATTACATTGAGGATTCCTTCCACATCGCGGGAGAGAGAGCTAGGGTAAACTAAGACACACTCATCAATGTACAGATTGGTTAACTTTGTACAAGCTGAGAAGGGTTCAGCATGGCCATTTTCATCTGCTTGAATCCCAACAAAGTCAAGATGCAAACTTTTTAAAGCTGGAAGGTCGAGATGCTTAGGGAGGCTAGTTCTTCTCTTGACATCATACCTTGAAACCGAAATGTAAATAGAGGTCAAAGAATGACAAGAAAAGATAGAATAGGGCAAACCAATATTGGATGGGACAACTATCTTCAATTGCTGGAGATTATGAGACATAGCATGTGTTATGAGATCAGTGAAGATCTTATGTTGAAAAGAACCATGGCGATTGAAGTCAAGAGTACGTAAAGGATAATCGCCTTGACTACGAGATGACACAATACCAGACACACATTCAGTGAAAAACCAAGGCTTGCTAAATTCAGAGGTATTTAATTTAAGATCAGGGAGGTATTTCCATAGATTCTTCCACCTTTTCGACAAGACACTGGTCTTAACAACATCTTTTATCATCATATATGACATTATATGAAGCAGAATTTCATTGGGCAAGTCATTGAGACTGTCTCTCTTCATCTTCACCCTATCACTCATTCCGCCTTGCTGGCTCTGATTACTCTGATTCTCTTGTAGTAAGATCAAAAGCAATGGGTTCAGATAATATTTGATGGAATATAGTTACTCACTAAATTTCTTGCAGATAACGAAACTACACACAAAACAAGCTGGGAAACCTATGCTCCATTTAAGTGACTTTTGAAGATTACAATTATTCTAAAGAGAATATGAAATGTTAGTCAACAAAGACGCAATTTCGAAAATAATAATGAAAACAACTTTTTGACATTTTCTAGAAACTTAGAAAATTGTTAACTTAATTAACTTAAAATGAACATAAATTTTAGAAAATAAAAAATAATCTGCAATTTGAGTGGTGATTTAGGTAGTAGTTCGAAAATTGGGCGAAAAACATGAAATTGATGTAAAAAAAAAAAACATGTTAAATTGAATTAGAAGCAAGAGTTGTTAAAATACCTAGTGATTTGAAGAGGATAGTGAATGAATAATTTGGTAATGAGGTCACTCGTGAGCAGTAGCGTTTCCAGAAAAGAATGAGTGATGATGGAGGTGGCGATGCAATCCACTCTCATCTGATCTACCAAATCTCAAAATTGCACGATTGCATTCATGTCTAAATTCATTTTTATTTTTTTTACATTTACTGTACCTCTCAACCATTGGGATAATGGGATTTCATTCCGTTTGCTCTTTCATAGTTAAAATATATATATTTTTAATTTTTATTTTTTATAAATTTTCAAAATATTTTACACTACATTATTTAATAATTTTTGAAATTATTAAATTATCATCTTATCTTGAATCTAAACAAACTTAAAATATATGGTTGTTTTGATTTCAATTATAAATACAAGTATATATTTTACACTTATTTAAAAAATGATAATTAAGTACATTTAATTTTATAATAACTAATTTATCTATAATTGTTATGATCATTTTCAACAATATTAAAGAATTAATGCAAATAAAGTATTAGATTTAGTACCTCAACTAAAAAAATTCTCATCAACATAGAATGAATCTTCAAAAATAAATTTAACGAATGTAGAGTAGTACGAAATAAAACAAATTTAATTGCTCAAAACTACTCACCAGAGGAAGATATTGATTTTATTGAAAATTTTGCTCTTATTGCTAGTCTTGATGCTGTTCTTATGCTCTTAATATATGTTGCACAAAATAGTATTTTTCTTTATCAAATAGATGTGAAATTTTCATTTATAATGATTTTATAAACAATGAAATATTGGTGAGACAACTACTTAAAGATTTTAAATTTTTAGATCACGTCTTCCATGGTTTTAAACAAACTCTAAAATTTAGCATTGCAAATTTAGTACCTTTTTAGTGAAAAATGATTTTACAATAGAAATGATATATACTATTTATTTTAGAAAATTATCTAACAAATATATGTTGATGATACTCTAAACAAAAACACTTATGATAAGAGTGTAGATAAAAAACTCTACATAAATATGATTGGTT
>JBBPBT010001129.1:3247127-3259269 GCA_037974875.1 Cicer bijugum
ATATAGTTGCAGTATAGAGTTCACGAATACAAAAAATAACATTTAATGTTATTGAATACAAAAAATATTACATCAACCATTAAATAAATAACAGTTGTGAATATTATTTTAAAAATGTTTTACCATAAAAACACACTTAAATTTGTTTCTTAAAATATTTAATATTCAATTTGAACAAAGTTTACTTTTTTATTTTTTGTATTTTTATATTCTATCAAAATTAATTCGTTCTTATTTTAACCTTTTAATTTGAAACTGCAATACGTTCAACAATATTAAGATCAGTTTACCTTTTATTATATTTCTCGGTATTCTTATTTTCTGTTTTTATTAATCTACTTTTAACTTTATATATTTTATTTATAAAATCTAATTACAAATAACAATATAAAAAATCCGTTTGAAACAGAAGTACGCAAAATGATTTGTTGAATGGTTACGAAACATAGTACGAGGTGCTTCACCTTAAAATGGGCGTGAAAGATAACAACTGCAAATTTTACATTACATTTGAACACAACACATGTCTTTCATGTAGTTAGAAATGATTCATTAATTCACGATTAACCCAAGAAACAGCTACACAAAGTTTGATCTTACATCATTACTTTCACTTGCTCACAAATTACCAATCTTTAAATCAGGGAGTTAAACCACCGTCTTTCATTTCCTTCAAATATATCACTTCCATTCCAAACTAATCACACATCCATTCATAATTTCTTCAACTCACAAATATATATATATATATATTTTTTTTTTAAATCGAAACGACCAGTGCTGAATCTTATTAGAAAAGCAAATGGAACCACCTAGGAGGAGTGAGAGGCTGAGACAAAAAAGAGACAGATTAAGTGACTTGCCAAACGCAATTCTGCTTCATATAATGTCATTCATGATGATAAAAGACATTGTCAAGACTAGCACACTCTCAAAACGTTGGAAGAATCTCTGGAAACACCTCTCCAATCATCTAAAATTAAGTACCTTTGAATTAAAAAAACCATGGTTTTTTTGCAGAATGTGTCTCTGATATTGTGTCATCTCGTAGTAAGGAAACTATCCTTTAAAAACACTTGATTTCAACAGTTACGGTTCATTTCAACACAAAATATTTAGTGATCTCATTGAACATGCTATCATTCGTGGCGTCCAGAAATTAAGAGTAGTTGTCCCAGCGAATGTTGGTTTGCCATATTGTGTCTTTACTTGTCATTCTTTGAGTTCTCTTTATATCTCAGCTTCAATTTATGATAAAAGAAGAACTAGACTCCCTAACTATCTTGATCTTCCTTGTTTAACAAGTTTGCATCTTGATTGTGTTGGGATTCAAACGGATGATAATGGTTTTGCTGAACCCTTTTCAAGTTGTAATAAGTTAAAGAGTCTTTTCATTAAGAATTGTTGTTTTGTTCATCCTAGAGATATCTTTTTAAAGGTGGAAGGAACCCTTAATGTAACCAATGCTACACTCACCAATTTGACTATCAACAATTATGACCCGACTTACAAATATGTCATATCTGCACCAAACTTAACTTCTTTCATTGTCATTGATTCTCCTTTTCACCCATCTGATATGCCTTGGGTCAACATTATTCATCAGCTTCACTCTTCTTCTTCATTCATGTAATATCAATATCAACCTTTAGATCTCTTCATGTAAACATGCAATATAATAACCCTTTTATTCCCCCTAACTGTTGGCTTTTATTTTATTTTAATATTTAGATAACTTGCTCTCCAAAAAATTGATTTTTAAGGGGAGACGTTTTATAAAGAAAAATAATTAATATGTGTGCATCTTTTTTATACCTTAAGAAAAATAGAAATAGAGAGATGTGATATATTAATGACATGGTAAGAAGAAATGATCCAAATTGATAATACATTAAATTTTAATATTAGATGTATTCATCTTTACAAAATCAGATTTATGATATCTTTTTAACTTTTTACTAATAGTTATAGTTTATTGAAGACACTTTATTTATTTTAATTAGTGTCGATAGAAGGAGTTAAGATTTACTTATTTATATTTAAACAATCTCAACCATCGAAGTTCAAGATCAGGTTGCTGAAATCAATTATGTAAGTGTGTATAATCCAATTCTCAATTGAAGACACTAATTAATAGCAAGATTGTCATATGTCAATATCATCTTTCTAACCTGTTGCAAATTATTTTCTCAATGCACATATAATTAACAAATTTGACATAAATATAATACTTTATAGTGAATGTCATGTTTTGTATTTCTATAATTAATCACCTAATAATTTTTTGAAATTTTTTTAGCATAGGAAGTCTCAACTCATTTAAGCACACTTTTCTTCATGGAGTACACGTCTATATAGTTATTTATCTAAAAAATTTAGTACCATAAAATGATGAAGTTACATAACTCTCTGTATATATATCTTTTTGGCTTCGGAGGAGGCAAGTGAATCTATGACTTGTGATTTAAATTTGTATAGTCTAATCAATTATTTAATTAATGAACCACTAAGCTAGTACTGCTATTATTGATTATAGGAATATGTTTAATTTGCAAATTGGAAAATACTTTCCATGTGTGCAGGTACATTAATAAGAGTAAGCTACTCTGCATTGTTATGATAAAATATTATATTTATATATTTGTTGTCTGAAATTTTGCAGGTGACAGAAGATTGGTTTTCGTTTGAGTAGAATGTCAATAGACTTATTAAGTGAATATTAATGATGTATATTTGATATATGACTGAGGTATTTTGTCAAGTGTAGTATGTATTTCTGTTCATGAGTGTTATTCAACAATTGTGTTGATTCATAGTTGTTCTGTTCCTGTGAAAGGAATAGTTGACTATAAAGAAGAACAAGTTCTGATGTTATATTAATTCTTTCTCACAAGACAACAATCTTATCACTGATCAAAATCTAATTTGATAAATAATTTCATATTAATTAGTTGTATTTGTGTTAGTATCAATTAGAGATAGCAGAAGTAATGCAAGACCAGCCACACCAAATGATTCCACTCACCCCCACAAGCCACAAACTCAAACATACTTTTATTTTATTTTGAGTGTCTTTCCCTTTTATATTTATCAAGACACAATAAATTGAAAGAGTCATATATATTTCGTACTTCGTAGTAGGTCGGGTGACAAAATTCTTAAATTTAATTAATTTGTGAACAGAAAAAAGTACAAAATTTAGGATGATAATGACTAAAAAAAAAGTTACCATAATTCCGAAGCATTTTCAAGGGCCAAACACAAGTGTTATAATATGCAAGTATTGATGAACCACACTGTTAATTGAACCGCCGTGCACCCACATCAGACCCTATAGTGTGATTGTAATTCACATAAAAACTGCAATGTGCTAGCTGCAACAATTACTCTAAAGAACAACGAATTATGTAGCAATGAAATAAATTATTTTTCTATTTTACTTTGTTCTTGTAACATAAATTTAGATCGTATTTTAAAAGATTATATATGTTTAAATGATAAAGAGTTCATAATAACATATTTATGATATATTAAAGATAAAATAAAAAATATGAGTTAAAATATTAGTAATAAATTATAATATTTTGTGTTCATAAAAAATAAATTCATGTCTCAACACAATCATATGTATCGCAACAGTTGCAATGTTCGCATTCTGTATAGAAGGACAACTACATCTACAATTTAAAATCATAAACACAAACATAAATATGATTGCAAATGTTTCATTAATTGAATGATTTGGTTGATTTAATATCCGCAAGAAGCCGCATCTAATAGGTTGGCTCACTTTTAATTTAACTACCCTTGATGTGCATGCATGCATACTATTTGCTCATGGCTATATGGGCAGCCCTAAGATAAATATGCATTCCCAACATGTAAAATCCATAAAATCACCTTGATAGTTATTAATGTTAATATTGATCACCTTCTACTCTATAAGAAAGTTTCCTATTTCTCTTCACTCTCAGTTTAAGACTTAATTTAACTCTCATCAAAATGTGGTTGTCATTGTTGAAGCTTCATTTTTCAATTGGTCTAAGAAAATGACATGACAAAAAAGAAATAATGCACATGTAAAAGATATGTTTGGTTTGAAAAAAAAGTTTTTTATTTTTAATTTTCCCTTTTAATTGTAAAACTAACACATTGTTTTCCTTTAAATTTGAAAGTGGGAAAATGAAACCAAGTGAATACAACGTAATAGTTTTGTAAAAACGTGAAAATAAAAAGGCATTATCTCAAACCAAACACACCCTCCATTTTCAGACTCACATATCAATATAACACTTTGGTTGAGAAAAATAACTATCAACAAAATTGTACTTATCTTATATGAAGTCATGGGAATGCTCTCTACTTCAAAATGGTTGAGCCTAAGTGTGGTACTTACATGATAAGAAGAAAGTCTAATATAGCCAACGACAACTTGCCGGTAGAGGGATAGCCATAAACTTGTCTGGTCGCCGGCAAGTCATCCTTGGCTGCACTAGACTCTCTGCCTCTTCATGTAAGTTCCTCTTAGGAAGGGGCTAAATGCTTATTTTCTTCTTCACGAAGGTAATTGATCACCATGGTTGCTGTTTTATCATATAGGTTGATATGATATATATTAGAATTTGCATTCATCTATATTCTAAAAGTAGCAAGTGGCCATATGATATCTGCCAACCAAAAGTAGAGCTGGATTGCAATTTTGCCAAAATTATCCAAAACCTTGCTTGATTGGGCTTAGAAAATAGGGACCAATTCAAGCAATTTTGGCCCACATTTCCCCCCTTTAAGTGTCATCTATATCCTATAAATTATTATGAAAGAAAGATAGGAATCTTGCATTGCCCTTCAATTTGTATGGGTAAAGATGGTGACTTTTATTTCTTATTTATGTTTGTGTGGCTTGAAGCATGTAAATTGTAGTAATTAATTGGATAACCTACTATTTTAGTTCTAAATAATGAGCATAATGCAATTATTTTAGTATCCGACTAAATAATATGTCATATCATAAATAAAATAATAATTTAAAAATATGTTATTCACTTGGTTTAGTGAAAAACTAATTTAAAATTTTGCTAATTAATTGGTTATTAATAAAGCAAGATAATGGTTTACCGGTAATTAAATGGTTATTGAGAAGATGTGAAAAAAATGATACTAAGAGCATAGGATTTGATAATGACCCGTGAAAAATTGGAGAATCCCTAAAATGGAGGGATATGAGACGATTAACAGTGATGCGCATTTAATTTTCGTGGCCAAGGATGACATCTATGTCGGTCGTTATATGTAACAAAGTAGTATTCTTTTCTATAACAAGTCACACTTGGCTTTAGTAGATTAATTAATTAATTAATCATAATGTTTATGGATAAAGTTTATGACAAAACGTTTCCTTTTTATTTCATTTTCAGATCATTTTACATCACCTTTAGGAAATTGGATTCCACATAGTAGTTATCGTGTAGATGCGGTAAATGATTTTTACCATTCAATTTGAAATGCACGACTGGGATTTAATATCGTATAAAACTATTGAAATAAACGTGGTTGTTGGGTTACAAATTATCGATCGAGATTTTATTACAATTACAAAGGATCTAGATTTAATTTTTATTTTTTATTTTTCATTCACTTGAGATAATGTTGGTTGAGCTATTATTAAACATTAAATGTAAATGTTTTTTATAAATCGGAATTAGAATTATAGTTTACTATAGAGTAATCCAAATAGGCTGAATCTAGCATATCATATAAGAGCCGTTTATAGCCAAGCATCATGTGATGATTAATTATGATAGTGAAAACATGAGGGACCCGTGTAAATGTTGGTTTATAATCCCTTTTGTTGACAAATCCATTATGTGAATCGCAGGTGTATTATATTGTCCGTTTGTTGAATCATCCATACATATCTACAACTTTATACCCCAAAATTGCTTTCACCCTTTAATTTTATAGTGCTCCAAAAAGTTTGAGGTCACATACCCGTTAATAATTACAACCTTAAACACAGGACCATACCTTTCGCCGCTGCACATTAGTTTGCTCCTTATGCAATATATATTGGTTTCAATATCTATATATTCAAAAGCACAAAAATACACAAAGTACCTCTTCTCACATGACATGCTTTCGGTGGTTTTGTCTTGTTTTTCTTTTTTTTAGATTAATATGTTTGTTTTATAGTGAAAAAAGAGGTGAAGATTGAATGCATGACAATTAGATTTTGACCTACTTGTATGGTTGGAGCAGCCGTAGAGATATTAATAGCATAGAAATAGGCAGACAACTCAGATGTATATTAATAAAGTTCCACATATGAATTTTTATAGCAAAATGGAAGATCTCATTTTGGTTTTCGTCATAGCAATTAAGTATATGAAATTGAAAAAAAGTGAAAGTGTAATTAACTATTTAACACGGTTTTTATTTAATTAATTAAGTATATTTTCCAAAGGTTTGTACGTGGCTTGGAGTGACTCAACAATAGTAAACATAATATATATCTAAGACTACTTTATTATAGTACTCAACAATAGATAAAGTCCAAGGTTAAAAAAAATGCTGAGTTTGGAGTGACTCCCAAATTGGAAGAGGGACTATATTTTGTATAGTTTGAGGGGTTCAGATATGGAAGAGTATTTTCTTTTACTGCGTTTAACGATGATGCTGTTTCTAAGAATGTCTATTTGATGGTGAAACAAGTGACCAAATTTACAAAAATGGTAATGTTGCTTAGGAAGAGTGTTTATCTCTTGTAATTTTCGCTAGTACTTTGATTGCTGTCATGTATAACATGTGCCGATTAAGTCATTATTGAAAATATATGTGTATATCAACTATCAATTTGGACAACTCATACTCTGTCTTCAATTGGATGTATCAAATAGTACACTATAAGAAAACATGAATTTTGTGAGGGCCAAAAGCCCTCACAAAGGGAAAAAACGACCACAAAAGTGGATTTTGTGAGGGCTTGTGAGGGCAGCTACGAAAGACAGACATTTGTGAGGGCTTTTGCAGTCACAAAAGTCTGCCTTTGTGGGGGCGACCGCCACAAAGGACATGCTGAATTTGCTGACTGGACCTTTGTGAGGGCTTTTGGCCGCCACAAATGCGAATGTAATTAAAAGTTAATATATTTTGTGAGGGCTTAGGCCGCCGCAAAATAATTCGTATTTAATAAGTTAATTTTTAAATTCAAAATTAATAGTTTATTATAATATTATATATAATAAATTAATATAATTATAATATTAAAATTTAAATTATAATTAAATTAAAATTTAAATTAAATTTAAAATATAATGTAATTATAAATTAAATGTAATATATAATAAACTAATCTTAATATAATTAAAATTTTAAAATAAAATATTTAAATTAAAAATAAAGATTAATAATTACATTAAAGATTAATTTAAATAATAAAATATTAATAATAAAATATTTAAATTAATAAAAAATATTTAAATTATTAATAATAAAATATTTAAATATTTATATATTTAAATTAATAATTATAATTATATTTAAATGAAGCTTAAGAGTAATTTTGTGTAGAGAGAAGGATGAGAGAATAGTTAGAATGAGGTTTTAGAGAGAAGTTGGATGTGAAAAAATGAAGTAGAAAGGGGAGAAATATATATAGTGTTGCTTGAGCATTTGTGGCGGCCTTTGCAGCCACAAATTTCACGTGCTCAATCCTTTGTGGCGGCTTTTCTAGCCAAAAATTCCACGTGGTCATTCCTTTGTGGCGGCCATTTGGCCCGCACAAATGCATTTTTTGTGGCTGTAAAAGCCCTCACAAACTCCTTAAATATTTAACTGGATTTTGTAACTGCCTAAGCCCTCACAAAATCACAAAAATCACAATGTTGTGATTTTGTGAGGGCTTAGGCAGCCACAAAATCCAGTTAAATATTTAAAAATTTGTGAGGACTTTTTCAGAGCCACAAAGACCAATTTCAATTTTGGCCTTTGTGGGCTTTTTCGGTCACTAATTTGTGAGAGTTTTATTCGGCCACAAAATATTTATAAAGTTGGCCACAAATTTAAGTTTTTCTTTTAGTGGTAGCAATTTCATCCTTATTCTAATCTATATAGTTGTTCATTTCCTCCTATTCCAAATTCACTCATAAATTGCTTCTATTTCAGTACTATAATTTTTAAGTTTAATTAAAAAGAAATGGTAAGAAAATGAATGGTGGAATGCAAGCATCAAATTTTATTTGTATGAAAACTTGATGCATTAATTCAACCGCCACCAAATCAAAAGATGAAACTAACAAAGAAGTAAAATTGAAAATCAAACTTCATTCACAATTCAAAATACATGAACAAAATTTTCACACATGTCCTCAAATAAGTTCGTAGCTGAAAATTAAAAACACAGATAACAAATAATGCAATTATTATGTAAAGGAACTCCGTGTCTAGGATGCAAATAGTGATCAATCCCAAAATATTCAATTTTGTTGGATTAAAAACATATAATTTTATATGCAATGTAATATATCATGTATATAAAGTACCTTACATGCAAGGTTAACTGTCACGTTGCTATTAATTAGAGTTAAGTCCCAAACAAATCAAGTGTGATAATTACACTATTTTATACAAAGATTAAGTACGTAAGAACGAAAATTGCATGAATAATGACAACAAAAATCAAGAGAGTTAAAAAAGTTAAACATAAAATATGGGAAACCACAACTTAAAATTGAAATTTACCTCAAATATCATAACTTCACAACCATTTAATGGATTAATACCTTCTAAGTCCCAATCTAAGCAAATATGAAGTAGACAACATGCCAAAAATAGTTGATGAGAGCATAAACTGATATAAAATTTAGGGAGTAAAGAATGAATCATATATATGAAAGATGGAAAAAGAAATAGAAGGTGAAAAAAAAGACAAAGAAAAATGTGGTTGATAGAAAAAGAATAATGTGAAAACTGTACTCAAAATTCAATAAATGATACTCAATTGAGAAAAAGTAAAAAATAATTATATCGGTCGGTAACTCTATGCAAAAAATGGAGAAGGAGGATATGATTTTGGGAAGTCGAAGGGAAAAGAAGAATAAGAAAGGTGGTTAAATTTCAAATTTAAAGGAATATAATAGGGAATTTCAAAGAATTTAATAAAAAATATAGAATTGGTGGGAAGAAAAAAAGTTATATTATTATTGAAGTAAATGAGATTCTAACAAGAAGAAATAAAAAATAAAAAGAAAAAAAAGTGAAAGGTATAAAAAAATATATTTATTTATTATTATTAATTTTTGTTAGAAATGAAAAAAGGAAACTGAAGAGATGAATGATTTAGACTGTCTTTTTGATACTTTAATACTACAAGCTTGTATATATGTATTTTTCTCAAGTAATATTTATACAAAAAAACCACTACTAATGTCCAAAAATTTAATAATAAACTAACAAAAGTCAAAATAATAATTTCATATTTCTATTAATAGAAGAATTTTATTAGTTTAAACATTCTCACATTATATTGACATTTGTGAGACTTACTCCAATATAATGTTTGTGTGTGTGAATGGTCCTTAATTAATCCATTATTGAGTGAAATAAAAGGGAATTTAAACCTCCACAGTGACTGCGCGTTCATGAAAAACATTAGTCGCATGCAATCCATATATACTCTGTTTTGTATAAGATTTTAATTTTAACATGTTTTATTGCTAATTTGATATAATTCGTGTTCACTTTTTTGTTTGATTATGTGGTGCTCCCTACTGCTTCTAGAAAAATTCTTGATTATACATTTACATACTGAAACTTTTTGGCTTCACTAACTCTCTTGATTTTTATTATTTCACATTGAGAGAAAATTTTTAATAAAAAATTTGAAGTTTTTAGTTTTTATTATTATGTGGTGTTGACTTTACTTTGTAATTTTTTTACCCAAGTTTTACAAGAAATAGTAATTTAATGTATTTTTAATATCTCGTTGTATACTCTAATCCGGACAACTATATCAAACACAAATGATTTAAATACAAAGAGAGATAGAAGTGGAAAAACTAGAAAGATGTTGATTTTCATTTATTGATTTATAGCGCAACTTCATTTGTAACATACACAAGAAAAGAGGGAGAGAATAAGAGATATTGAAAGAAAATAAAGGAGAGTTTTCGGTCGTAAGAAATATATCAATTTAATAAATTAAATTTTTGTGTTGGATAACGTTGGTGTTTGCGGTGCCCATACGTGCCATCATATGTGTGACAACCAAACACTTAATTGATATGTTGTCCCTTCTTAACTATTAATTTATTAATTGGTTGTTATAAAAATAAATTACTAATTGACTAAGACTAATGAATAAAAGTTAGTTTTTAGAATATTGATAGACTGTATTAATACCAGTATCCAACTTCATGGTTGATTTTGGATATTTATTTGTAATTTATAAATATGGTCTATGTATCGTAACTTTAGTGGATCATCGCCTAACACATAGGTTCATAATATATCTCTATATTCTCTGTTCGTTCGCTTCCAACTCAAAATATTTGTTGCTTTAGGATCAGTTGCTTTTTAGGAAAGGGTTTTGAACAACTAGTTCTATATTTATTATATATTTGAGATTTTAAAATAATATGACATATAAATATTTTTATTATAATATTGTAAAAATATTGTATAACTTGTTTAGATCCTTTGTCTTTAAAATTTTAATATTCAATTAAATTTTTCATTTTTTTTAAATTTATAGAGAAAAAGCATTTTGATATTTTACATTCACCAAAAATTTTGATTTAAAAAAAATAAATTAAAAACTTACAGTTCAAAACTTTTAAACTCAATTAAACTTTTGAAGATAAAGAAAAATAATTTACTTACAATTTGAAAATCTTCCAAATTATTAAAGAGGGCAAAAGAAATGCATTTCTATATGTTTTAGAGGTGTAAGATATTAATGAAAAAGGTGAAAAGTTGTAAATTTCTTTACTCTATCGTTATTACTTATAAGAAAAAAATAATCAACAAAAGTTGATAAATTTAAATCAACTATATTAATTTTTATTGACCCATTTTTTTTATTATAAATAGGAATTGAGTGAGTATTGTAATTTTTAAAATAAGTTAATTATGATATAATTATATTTAATATATACTTTACTCTAAAAAGGTTGATGATATGGTAATCACAATCAAAGCCACGTCAGGAAAAGCCAGTTCATCAAAAGTAAAATGGTGGCTGCTTAGGTGAGTAAAACACAAACACCTTTAGTCCTTTTCAATTTGAATGTAGTAGATGAAACAAATATAATTATTTACTTGCATACATGGCCTATATATTTTTTTAAAGAGTTTTAATAGCACATTTTCCAACACGTATTACTTTTATATGATTATTTTTTTATTTTCTAACACTTTATTTAATTAATTAAAATTAATATTAATTTTACTTAATTATGTAAATTTTATATAAATTTAATAAAGTTTATATAATTTTAACTTATAAAAATATGTTAAAACTGTATCTTAAAAATAAATTATTAATATTATTTTTAAATTTTAATATATATGTTAAATTTATTTTGAATTAAAAAAAATTATATTTGTATATGTTAGTTATAGTTGAAGTTATCAGATAAAAAAAGAGAATTATCAGCATTGATTTGGAGCTAGGAACACATTTCGTAGACACCCAAATTTGGGTCGAGTACGCTGCATTCTCAATCCAATCCATTAGTTCCATTGAGCCAACTTTTGAAGGAAAAAAAATTAAATATATTTTTAGCAATTATAAAATATTACATTTCAATTTTAATTTATATAAAATAAAATATATTTAATTGTCCTTTAACTTAAAAAATTTCAACGATTTTTTTGTAAAATGTTGTTTATAAATTTAGAACTTTTTTTTTACGATTAGATGAATTAAATATGACTTTTTTAAATTTATAAAATTCATAATAAAAGTAACAAAAATATAAACATAGAAATTAAATTTTGAACTTATTTTTTGTGTGAAAAAACTTTTTCTATTGTTGTAAATATATTTTAAAAAAATTATTTAAAAATATGTGTTCACTTGGCAACAAAGACTAAAACTGTATGGATAATAATTTTGTAAACACTAAAAATTATATTTATATTTGAA
>JBBPBT010001129.1:3267864-3299287 GCA_037974875.1 Cicer bijugum
ATATACATGTGTACCGATATTTTAACTTCTAACTTAATCGATCAAAATATTAATATTATTAAATTGTAATATGTTCTAAATTTGATATATGAGATTGTGCGAATTTCTAGTAAAATTTACTATTTTATTTACAACAAAAAACACTAACTTATGATTAACAAAAATAAAAATTACTCTATAATCATAAATATATATGTTTTAAATTATTAAACATCTTTAATGGATTCTTTTAGAAAAATGCTAGCAATACATCAAATAATATAATCTCATTTGAATTTAGTTGGATTTATAAAATAGCATGTTGAAAAGTGTGTTAAATAATATATTAATAATATTATTTATTTATTTATTTAATATGTGTGATGAAATTTAATGTGATGGTTAATATAGATAAAAATATATTATAAAAAATGAAATGAATATAGTTTACCTGCGATCATAAAATATACTAAATTCATTCTTAGATATTACATGTTCTTGAGATTTTTTCTTATTTATTTATTCATACGATTTCTTTCAAAGTTTCATTTTCACTAAGCTTTTTACTAAAATACCTAGTATTTTGGACCAACTTTTACTAAAATACCCATAAATGAATATGCAAAGAAATAGAGGATATTAGAGCCATAATTATGTTATAGTAATTTTCATAACTAAAAAGAACGACAACCTTCTTGAAACAAACTTCCGCCCCAGCACCACCGTGCGGGAATTGTGGGACCTCCGTCGTGCTGTTTTTCTTTAAGGGTGAGTTTTCTTATTTATTACTTTGCTCAATTTGTGCTTAAAAATTGAAAATCCACAAATTTATTTTTGAAAACCCTAACTCTCTTCTCCCTCTCTATTCCGAAATTCACACCGTCTCTAAGATAGATTGATTTCGTTATGTTCATTTTAGATGTAATTTGATTTTTTTTGTTTTTTTTTGTTGCCGTTTGACTGTTATTGGTTAGGTTCCTCATTTTTCCTTCTATGGTTGTAACTTTATCATCATGATGAATTTTAAGATGACCATCAAGGAAAATAATGAGCATTACTTTCATGGTGAATGAGTTACATAGTTCAAGCAACAATGTTTATAAAGAAATTATTTTGGCCATCCGATCTTTCTACATCTATTTCAGTTCTTGAACGATTGCATGGATTTTTGTTGTAATATTCATAGGATTACCAAGAATTATAAATAGCTTTCCTGACTCAAAATTTTAATAAATTTAAGGCCAAGTAATGAATGTTTATCAGAATAGTGTATAGGGTTTGACACCATTATTTCAATTTTCCATATAGTTGTTTTTTTTTTTTCACTTAGCTTTCCTTGGTTTTAATTTTTGTTCGATTTAGAAGTATTATTTTGTTCGATTTTTTATAGTGTAAGATTTTTATGAGGAAGAAGTATTATTTTCATAAAGCTAATGGGTTACGTTGTGCTACTCAGTTTATTATGACTTGTAATACTTGTTGATGTACATGCTCATGAGTCATGACTATGCTCCATAGTATATAGTCTATAAGAATGAACTTAGTTTGTTAAGACTTTTAATGTCAGTGATTTCTTTCCCCTTTTTTGCCATCATTTGGATTCTGGAGTTATATATTGATGACTTGGGAATTCAAATGCAGAGCCATCTCCCACGTCTGACTTTTTTTGTGTGCTCTACTGTTGAGGGCAGAGTTCAACAGATAATATGATAGTGTTATTAATTTCTTGTGAGGCATGAATTTGTTTTGGTGAATTTATTCTTTGAAGAATTTGGTTGCTTTTTTACTTCCCTTGATGCTTGATACCTGGCTAATTATTATGTCTGGACAGACCTTTTTTTTGCGTATAATTCCTTTTTGAAGTGGCTGAACTTTTGATTTGAAGATTTTGGTGTTCATGTTTGTATTTAATTTCTACTTTCTAATTTCTAAAGTGGCAGAATTTTATATCTGATCTGAACAAATTAATAGTCTATTTACATTTGGGAGTGTTGATATGTTGTAATCTTGGCATAATTACCTCCCTTTGGATTATTGCCTATTAAGTCATCTAGGCTAATTATCTTTCTTTGGAAATTTCTAGCCAATAGTCATAATCGGTCTGAAAAGATCAGCAAGATGAACCCTGTCCTTATACTGTAATTGTATCTATATATTGTTTATGAAAGATTGAACACATAGAGATTGGAAGTTCTAACAGTTCGATGTGATTGAGGTAAAATCAAATGCATATTTATTCTAGAACTGTCAAGTGCTGATGTGTGTGATTGTTTTGAAGGCTTTTCATGGTTGTCTCACAATTTGCATGCTAGATTATAATAGTGTAAATTTTAGGTTGAGATGAAATACTTCATCTTGCTCTCGTTGCTTTTATGATATTTGGGCTTTTTTTATCAGATGCATATGTTAGTTAATGTGAGAGGCTTCAGGGCTTCAGGGCTTGTGCATCCGTAGTCCCTGGTTGATCACTTAGCATGATGATTTTTTATGGGGCTATTTTTTATGCTCCTGATAGTTGTCTTGTTTTTTTCATTCCCAGGTTCGGGAATTACATTGAAATCTTAAGATGCCGGCTACAGCTGGTAGGGTTCGCATGCCTGCGAACAACAGGGTTCATAGTAGTGCAGCCCTTCAAACCCATGGTATATGGCAGAGTGCCATTGGCTATGACCCTTATGCACCCAATAAGGAAGACAAGGATTCTTCTCAAAGTCGGCCTAATGCGGAGCCTGATGCTGAGAATGCATATGCCAGCTTCCAAGGGCTTCTACAGCTTGCTAAGATTACCAATGCTGAAGTGGATGTCTCCCGCGGAGCTTGCAAGAAGTGTGGCCGTGTTGGGCACCTCAAGTTTCAGTGCAAGAACTATGTGAAAATCAAAGATGACAAGGAGGAGAAGGATCCTGAAGCAATGCAGCCTCTGGGGTTGGTTGGAATGGATAAGTTGAAGGGAAAGGCTGAGAAGGTGGATCGGAGAAGCAATGTTGAGAGCTCAGAAGAGGAGGACGAGGATAGTGAGAGTTCAGATTCTGAAATTGACTCAGAGATTGAGAGAGCTATTGCTGAAAGGACAGGGAAGAAAGTTAGTGAGAAGGGAGGTCCTTATAGAAAGAAGGGGGATTCAAGCGATGACGTTGAGTCAGACAAATACTCTGGCAGAAAGAGGAACAAGAGAGGTAGGGCAAAGAAGAGGAGTGTTAAGAGGGAGGCTAGTGATTCAGAGGATTCCAGTGAGAGGAGGAGGAGGAGCAGGAGGAGGAAAAAGAGGGAGCACAGGAGGAGTAGGAGGGACAAGTCTCCAGATGATAGTGATGAATATAGGCACAAGAAAAGGAAGAGTAGGAAAGAGAAGAGGAGAAGGAGAAGCCGACTATCAGATTCTGATTCTGAAACATCTGATGATTCAACTTCACGGCACAAGCGAAAAAGCAAGAGGACATCGTCGTCAACGGACACTGATTCAAGTGATGGATATAAAGATTCAAGGATTGGTAGGGATGTCAAAAAATCAGAAAAGAGGAGACGCCGCCATGGAGATGATGATTAGTGAGGCAACTCTGTAGTCAATCATATGTCCATTGATGATGGATTCTGAACTTTTATGTATCATACACCTATATGCTTGTTCAAATATTGTACCTTGTTTTGGTGGAGCTTCAGTATATGGTTATCAGTCCGACTTGACGAAAACTGCAGGCAAGTATATGCTCCTATTTACGGTAGTTATGGCCGGTTCAATTGATGATCAAAACTAGACTGGCCTGTTCAACTGGTTGGACAGGGACTTCTACAGCCAAAATTGTAATTAAGTTTAAAATAAAATTAAAATCTTCTTAACCTCAAGGCATTATCTTAGTGAAGCATGACATAGTATTGTTCGACGTGTTGCATGTTCAAAGCCCCATTATATATATTCCTTCAAGTGAGATTTCCCGTTAATTTTTTTTATTATATTTGGTGATTCATATGTTTTGTTTTACTATCTACTAAATTGTAATTTGTTTGAAATAAAATATGATAAAATAAACATTTCTTGTGTGGTTTAATTTTATTTTATTTTTTTCTAAAGAATTTAGCGGTAAATCTCGTTAAATTGTGAAACAGGGGTATATTGAATATCGTAAGAGTTATACTTTTGGAATGAGTAACTATCATATGAATTATACTTTTGGAATGAGTAGTTAAATTTTTTTAGACAATTGTGTCGTTAAAACTTAAAATCATTATATATTTGATAAAAATATTTCAATCTTAATGGAAGGAATGTCCATTTTATGTTTTTATTATTTAAAATCTGATGGAAATCTAATCCATTCTCAGAATATTTCTATTGAATTCGAATCTCATCCATTCTCGGTATGCTCTTATTCGATGTACAAATGCTGCAAATAGTGCAGATATTTTATTTTCAAAATACTCTTCTTGCTTTACAATTTTGAGCAAATGTGATGAAACTAAATACATTTAACCATATTTTCCAAGTTCTGTAAAAAAAAACCATATTTTCCATGCCAACAGGCAACAATAATTTTCATTCCATTGACAGGGCATCATTCCACTTTGTACTAAAGCATCACTATTCTGCCTTTGGCATCTTATTCTTGTTAGTAATATAACACCAATAAATAATTGAGGTTCCAATAAAGCATAAAAACAGATTCCCAAATAGCTAAGGGTTTATTTGGGAGGAAATTTGGAGGAGAGTACTTTAGAGTTTTAACTTATATATATACATCTTTTAGATTCTTTAAAAACTTAAATAAAAAAAAAAACATAATTTATTATCACATGACATTTTAATTCACACTTTAATCACTCTTAAAAATAATTTATAAATTGGTTAATTTGAAACAGAAAAATAAATCCCCTGCAAAAATCCCTTCCTAAAGAGACCATAAAGAAATTGGAAACAATTCTTATGTGTCTCTACTTTCTAATGATACTTACAAGTCACAACCACTTTGAAATTTCATAAAAAAAGATAAGAAACTAATGCTTGGTTCTAATAATGGAAACATACTTTCATTACTTTGGATTATGCTCATTCACAAAAGAAGCAAATTATTCTGATATTGAGAATGATGGTAGATTTAATGCGTAAAACGTTATCTTATTAGCACTTTATTTGACGCATCCTAATTCAAGCTAGAGAATGGGAAAGGAATGAGAAAAACATGTGGTGAGTTTTATATGTTCCTAATCCTTAGGTTATTGTCAATCAATGATAAACAAATATTACTTCTCTCCGACAGTTTCTAATAGATTTATTTTTAACTTGAAATTCATTAATTATTTAAATTTATCCACTTGATTATTATTACACTTATTTTATGTATAACATAAACACTTATGTAAGTATTAAGGTCAACTTCTAAAATAACTTACAACAAATCTATATTTTGTTTTTCACATGACAAATTCTAAAAAAAAAATATATATTTATAATATATTAATCTCTCAACAATTTAACTTTATTTCATATTAATTATAAAAATAACTTATAAACAAATATTAATAAAGTTGAGGTATTTTCTAAAACTACAGACAATTGTCGATTTGATTATGTAATCTAAACCATTCAATTTCATATCAAACACCGAGATCATTTACTAACTGCAAACAATTCATATCCAAATTTGCGGCTGACATAGTATGTCTCCGTTTTCTCTCTATCCTTGTGTGGGTAGTTGTTCTTGTGAGGAATAAAGAACACACTTCTAGTTTTGTACTAATATTTTTAGAGGAATCACCAACACCACTTTAAGAGTCTCTTTTCAACCCTCTCTCTCTCTTTTACCGTGGGAAATTCGCGTAAGTTCTGTTTTTTTAAAAATGAATATCACATGGATTAATGAAACCTAAATGAATTCCTCCAAATAAAATATAGTGTTAACAAAATTGTTTTAGGAGTGAGTATTAATAGCACTTTTCATATTTTTAAGTGTAATAACTATGGTCTATGTTCCTCATAGTTTAACAAAGAGATATTCATTTTATTTGATTGAGGCAAATGAGAACTAAGCCCTTGAAAAATGAATTGGATCGATTTCAGCATTTTTAAAAATTAAGAAAAAGTTTATTTAAATATAAAATCAAACACTTAAGAAAAATAATATGTAATGATTAAAACAATATTGGCTCCTAACAATGATTGTCATAGTATTCAATAAAGTACAGGCATACTCTATGATTGTCATCTACGCAATTTCATGTTCTGGACAAATGTCAAGGTTCCAAAAATTAATGAAAGGTTTAAAAGGGTCGCCTTGTGCTTGCTTGAAAACTCATAGAGCTTACCAGTGCCAGAGAATATGCATGATGATATCAACCTCTGCATCACAAAAAATAGACAACTCTTTTGCTTTCTTAATCAACCCATTTGTCTGCTATTAAAATTCTCAATCTTTCCTCTCCCCGTCCTCTTCTTTTTCTTCCTCATCTTCTCTTCCACTTTAACAATTTCTTCCCCTTCTCCACACCAGACCCCAATTGTTGGATGATCCTCCTCTAAGAACATATTTAGTTTTTGACATTTCTTTTTTTTGATTTTTTTCTCTTATAACTATTAGATATAATTTTCTAAAAAATCTCATGAGAATTTTTTGATTAAAATTTCTAAAAGTCATAAAGTGTTTGACACGTAGAAACAAATATCTCAAAACATGTGTAATTGTTTTTTTCAAAAGTTATTATATAATTTTTTTATTGATATACGGTAATAGTTCAAATATAATTATTACCGTATAATTATCTTTAAATTTTAATTTAATCGATAAAAACATTGATATTATTACATTATAATATATTTTGGGTTTGATTCCTAAGACTTATTATCTTATTTAAAAAAAAAACACTACTTTATGATTAGTAAAAATAAAAATTATTCTATAATCATAAATATATATTTTTTAAATTATTAAACTTTTTTTAATTGAATTTTCTTTTAGAGGAGTATTAACAAACACCAAATAATGTAAATCTCATTTAAATTTAGATGAATTTATATAAACTTAACCAATAAAAAATAACATGTTAAAAAGTGTGTTAAATAATCTATTATTAGTATTATTTATTTTTTTAATATGTGTGAAGAAACTTAATGTGGTGGTTAATATAGACAGAATTATGTTACAAAAATGAAATGATTTTTCATTTTACTTGCGATAATAAAATATACTAAATTCATTCTTAGATATTAGATGATCTTGAGATTTTTTCTTATTTATTTATTCATACGATTTCTTTCAAAATTTCATTTTCACTAAGCTTTTTACTAAAATACCAAGTACTCTGGACCAACTTTTACTAAAATACCCATAAATGGATATGCAAGAAATATAGGATATTAGTCCCATAATTAATGTTATAGTATTTTTTATAATTAAAAAGAACGACAACCTTCTTGAAACAAACCTCCGCCCAGCACCACCGTGCGGGAATTCTAGGGCCTCCGTTGTGCTGTTTTTCTTTAAGGGTGAGTTTTCTTCTTTGTTACTTTGCTCAATTTGTGCTTAAAAATTGAAAATCCCCAAATTTATTTTTGAAAACCCTAACCCTCTTCTCCCTCTCTATTCCGAAATTCACACCGTCTCTAAGATAGATTGATTTCGTTATGTTCATTTTAGCTATAATTTGATTTTGTTGTTGCCGTTTGACTGTTATTGGTTAGGTTCCTCATCTTTTCCTTCTATGGTTGTGACTTTATCATCATGATTAATTTTAAGATGACCTTCAAGCAAAATAATGAGCATTACTTTCATGGTGAATTAGTTACATAGTTCAAGCAAAGCAACAATGTTTATAAAGAAATTATTTTGGCCATCCAATCTTTCTACATCTATTTCAGTTCTTGAACGATTGCATGGATTTTTGTTGTAATATCCATAGTATATAGTCTATAAGAATGAACTTAGTTTGTTACGACTTTTAATGTCAGTGATTTCTTTTCCCTTTTTTGCCATCATTTGGATTCTGGAGTTATATATTGATGACTTGGGAATTCAAATGCAGATCCATCTCCCACGTCTGACTTTTTTTGTGTGCTCTACGGTTGAGGACAGAGTTCAACAGATAATATGATAGTGTTATTAATTTCTTGTGTGACATGAATTTGTTTCGGTGAATTTATTCTTTGAAGAATTTGGTTGCTTTTGTTACTTCCCTTGATGCTTGATACTTGGCTAATTATTATGTCTGGACAGACCTTTTTTTTTTTTTGCATATAATTCCTTTTTGAAGTGGCTGAACTTTTGATTTGAAGATTTTGGTGTTCATGTTTGTATTTAATTTCTACTTTCTAATTTCTAAAGTGGCAGAATTTTATATCTGATCTGAACAAATTAATAGTCTATTTACATTTGGGAGTGTTGATATGTTGTAATCTTGGCATAATTACCACCCTTTGGATTATTGCCTATTAAGTCATCTAGGCTAATTATTTTTCTTAGGAAGTTTCTAGCCAATAGTCATAATCGGTCTGAAAAGATCAGCAAGATGAACCCTGTCCTTATACTGTAATTGTATCTATATCTTGTTTATGGAAGATTGAACACATAAGTATTGGAAGTTCTAACAGTTCGATGTGATTGAGGTAAAATCAAATGCATATTTATTCTAGAACTGTCAAGTGCTGATGTGTGTGATTGTTTTGAAGGCTTTTCATGGTTGTCTCACAATTGTCATGCTAGATTATAGTAGTGTAAATTTTAGGTTGAGATGAAATACTTCATCTTGCTCTCGTTGCTTTTTTGATATTTGGGCCTTTTTTTATCAGATGCATATGTTAGTTAATGTGAGAGGCTTCAGGGCTTGTGCATCCGTAGCCCCTGGTTGGTCACGTAGCATGATGATTTTTTATGGGGTTATTTTTTATGCTCCTGATAGTTGTCTTGTTTTTTTCATTCCCAGGTCTGGGAATTACATTGAAATCTTAAGATGCCGGCTACAGCAGGTAGGGTTCGCATGCCTGCGAACAACAGGGTCCATAGTAGTGCAGCCCTTCAACTTAGTCTCCTGCGCTGGTTGGGTGTCCTGCGTTCTGTCTTTAGGTCTTTCAAATTGCTTTTATATCATTCTCAAAGCATCTTGTTTGATCTTATCATCTTGAAAATGTCCTTGCAGTGTGTGTTATAATATTGAAGGCTATGTTCCAACGGGATTGTTTTTGTTATAGATATAGTTTTCTCTTAGTTATTATCCTTAAAGGATCATTATGTGCTGCTGGTTGAATAATTTGCTATTTGTTTAACACTTTTGAGCAACTTTGAAGATAAATTATATACGAATGCGAAGGAATAGACTTGTTGTGCCAATGATGCCAATCCTCAAGAGTGCCGGGGAGAATACCATCCCAAGCAAGCTTGACAGACATTCTAGAAAACTCTTTTCTATCTAGAATTCAGTTGGAGTCCTATGTGACTAGGATTATTAGTACATTTATATTACTGAAGTACTAGACTCGGTTGTTTGATTGCACTGTCTTATAGAGTAATGTTTAACTAAACTGCTTGATGATAATTGAGACTAAAGGGGATAACTTGTTACAGTTATTGGAACCTCAGAGAGCATGGACACTCAAAAAAGCCAAGCTGAAAAGCCATCTTCATCAGCTGCAGTTGCCACTTCATGTCGAAAGAAAAAGCATGAAGAAGCTGGTTTCTTGGAGGATATCAAGGATCACATTGATGAGTTTATAAATGCTTCTATGGATGAACACAAAACCTGCTTTCAGAAAACAATTAAAAAGGTTTGTTGTACTTTGTACCTAAGATATCTCGTTAAAATTTATTTGCACCACATGCTTTGTCATTTGCTGATATAGTGTGGTTTTTTGGATTGATTTCAGATGTTCGGTTTGTCTAAGGTAGTTGCTGAAGCAAACTCCAATGCTGCAAAAGAAGTTGAAAGTTCTTTGCCTCTTCAGACAGTTTTAAAAGATTAAATTTATTATTTTTGAACAACTAGGTTTAGCCGAGGTATGTGGCAATAACCTACACATATTTTGTTATACTTATATCAGGATTTGAATGAACGGAATGAAGCTGCTTTAAACAACAAAATTTTGATTGTAAAAATTCCATTTAGGAGATGTCCTTTCGCTAGAGATTCTTTGTTTCTCCAAAGAAATGGATAATTCTCATTATAATGATTTCATATGTATGAAGGTATATAGACACGTTACTATTGCGATGCTCTTCCAACCCCTCAAAAATCTTGGTGTTTTTTGGATTTTAGAATCTGGTAATGTAAAACACCAATACGGTAGTGAAAATGGGATAAATGATGTTACTTAAAGTTCCAATTCAGTAGTATATTTTACACATACTGAGTATACAATAGGGGTGGACGAGCAACCACCCATTACTATTCTCCTGACATATATTATGTCTTTGTACATCTCTATTTTTATTGAGAAATAGAGATGATCTCTAGCTGTCTTTTTCAATACGGTTGTCGTTTTAAAAATCAGCTGAAGATTGAACTGACAAGATCTCTGTGTTATCGTTGTTGCAATTTCTTATGTTTTATCTATTATTTATTTATTTCCCATTCATAAACAAATGGAAGGAGTAATAGAGTCTCATCTTTAAATTTGCACACTTTCTTTGCCCTCACTAAGAACGTTGGCATTGGAAATATCTCGACATTACATCAAAACTTGAGGCCACAAATGCTAGCATTGAAAACACAAACCTACTGTGCTTGTTTCCCATTGTTGAAACATTGATTCCAAGAATGGAAGGAAAAAATGCTTCAAAATAATGTGGGTTTATTTTAGGTAGTGTTTATAACATGAAAAAATTAGAATAAACAATTTTTTTTATTAAAGAAATTTAGGGTGAAGGATTGGTACTCAAGTCTAAGATAGAGAAGAATTTAAAACTTACTGAATACTTACAAATAGATTCACTTATAATAAAATAAAATAATTATATTGATTTTAATTTACATTTTTAATAATAAAAAAAAAGTTTAATAACTGTGGATTTTACACATTATTTCTTCATATAACTACATAGAAAAGTGTTGACTAAAATTTAGTATTCATATTTTATTTATTTATGAAGGGGATATTAAATTTTGGTATAACTTCTAATTTCAAGAGTAAAAAAAAAAGTAAAATGTGCTTATACATAGAAATAGAGATAATAGTTCAAAACACAATGCAAGGTAGACATACTAAGAACGAAGTCGGCAAAAATGAGTATATTTAATAATTTGTAACAATTATTTCAAAGACCAGAAATAGTACTATGAAGAGAGAATACCCAGACACGTGACATGATTGATACATGGGTTGTTCAACAAACCGATCTAACAAAATCTCAATGGAATCTGATTTTATTGTTTTGCTTTCCGATGGCCTTACCAAAAAATCTCTCTCCTTGTTTAGTATTCTCTCCATATTATAAATATTATAAGAAGTGTTTGTTTTATTTATAATTTTTCTTTATCTCAAATTATTTATCCGATATTAATATAATGTTTATTATGTTTTTTCAATAGTATATATTTATGGCTTATTCAATGTACATGATATTATATAAAATATGATAGAGATATAATAAAATTAACAATATATTTTGTGTTTAATATACACATGATATTGAGACAAAATCTCAAATTAATGTTTTGATGATAATCAAATAAAATTAACTAAAGTTTTACGTATGATTATAAAAATATATACACAAAATAAATTGTCGATAATAAAAATTTTAAATGAACTATTATAGACAAGACAAATAGTCACTAATAAAAAAAACATATCTTTAAAAGAAAGCTTAAGATTACTCCCTGCTAATTAAGAATGTAATTGAACTTTGTATTAGATGCGTTATGTTTCCAAAGTATTTGTGTATAATGACTCAAATTTTGTTTAAGCTACTAAGAAGTACTATCCATTCTTTACACATTCCTTGCATGTTTTAAATACATCCTGATGTGTTATGTTTTGTGACTTGTTTACTCCTAGATGGGTGTGAAGCAACATGTGAATTGTTTTTAGAATTTTTTAATATTTTTATACTAGTAAATAAAAAATGCTTTAACATTAAACTATCAAATTTTTAGTCCATATCAACGAAGAAAGAATGAATCCATGTATTTGAATATCTGAACTTTTATCTATATATATCATATCATTATTTGAATATCGATCAATTAATTAACACATAGCTCTCATGGTTAGAAATGAAATAAAGTATAGCTATGAAAGTACTTGTTATGATATTGTTCATATGTTTTACCTTTCCACCTCCAAGTCTCGCTGACTATCAGTTTTTCAAAATGGTCACCCGCGTTCTGTAGGAGTAATCATTGTACTATAATACCACATGGAAAGTTCATAATCCATGAACTGTGGCCTTCTAATCGAACTTCGATTTAGTCGTATAAATGTGTTACGAAAGATCTGCAACTTCAATCATTCAACAAGACAATGGTGGGTATTGTATGTATAAAAATATTATATTACACTCAAAGAGTTACACTCATTCAATGATCTATATAACATTAACTTTCAATCCAACGGCGGGTTTTAAAAAAAATTCATCTAATACAATGTTATGAAATAAGTGTAACTCTTTGAGTGTAATTTGTTCATCCTCTTTATATATATTCAGAATAATAAAAACTTTTAGTTATTCTTTATTATTGTTTACTCTTCAATATATAAGATTATTTCTTATTTAATCATATTAGTACAATAGAAACTCAATTCGATCTCTCTTAGTCAAATTTAAATGGACAATCAAATAAACGTTTTTTGACTTATGAGTGGAACGCGATCTCTCTTAGTCAAATTTAAATGGACAATCAAATAAACGTTTTTTGACTTATGAGTGGAACGCGCATGACATATGCTCTTCCAACATGTTTAACCAGTATTTTGAGTTTGCACAAAATATTTGGAACGGATATGACCTTTTCGGCATTCTTAGACAAGATATTTCTCCGCGTATTGATGTTCCATATGTTACAAAAGACATTCATATGACCATAAAGAATCACATCGGTGCTATCCCTCAAATTCATTGTGCAAATTATGAGTTACTTGAAATAAGGACGTGCAGGTCGTGCATTGATCAATCTAAAATTAATTACATGCACGGCCCTACACCCGACAATTGTAGAAATGATGTCTTATGGAGCCATGACTTGTATATACTCACATTGCATAACAAATGAAATAAATCAATAATAAATACAATTCCAACATTTTTAAAATTTAAGAAACTTTATTTAAAAATAAAATCAAAGACTTAATACTTTTATAACTAATAAAATTAAAATACAATAAGAAAAATAATATGTAATGATTAAAACAATATTGGCACCTAACAATGTCTGCTAGTCATAGTTATTTTCCTGGCAATACTTTTTTGAGTTTGTTGGTCCGAAAGGCCAAGGACATTATTAAACAGCATGTAACCTACATTTTACATGGACTTCTAAACTTTTATGAAGACGCTTTGCTAAAGACAAAAACCAAAAGGATTTTGATAATAATTACATTGAAATCTAGGTCATGCAATAATTCTTCCAAAACAAGTGTTAACTGCTCCAAACCTAAATGCAATTCTACTCAAAACAGTGTCAAATCATCTTCTATTAATGTATCATTCAAAAAATTCTCCCCTCGATTGTCTTGGCGAACACCATGTATCATTTGATAGACAACAAAATTTAGCATAGAATAAGTTTCTTCCGAATCAGGATGTGTTTTATCATGAGCAATAAATCTATGAAGAATCCCAGATATTTCAACAAAACTAAACCCAGGTGATTTTTTCACCCCTCTTCTCTCCATCGATTCTCTCATGCTTCTTGCATCATCCCAACGTTTGACAACTGCGTAAACATTTGACAAGCCAATATATCTCCCATCATTGTTTGGATCAAGCTCAATAAGCTTCTTGCCAACTATTTCTGCAAGATCTAAATTTCTATGATTAATACACCCACTAAGAAGAGCACCTAACATGGGAGCCGTTGGTTCTATCGGCATTTGACAAATAAATTGGTATGCAGCATTTAATTGACCTGCACGCGCCAGCACATCTACCATGCAAGCATAGTGCTCACTTGTAGGTGTCATGCCACATTTAACAAGGCTCTCAAAGAAGTACCATGCTTCTTTAACTAGTCCTCCATGGGCACACGCAGCCAACAAGCAGAGGTATGTGATCTCATCAGATCGGATACCAACCATTTGCATTTCCTTAAACAATTTAAGAGATTCTTCCACTAACCCATGTGTTGCAAGACCTCCAATGATTGCATTCCAAATGAACACATCAGTTTGACTCTTTGAGACGCTATGGAATACAAACAAAGCCTCCTCTATTGCCCCACATTTGGCATACATGTCCACAAGAGAAGTCTGTAAGACCATTGTCATTGGTAAAGCATTGTTAACAATGTACTTGTGCATCATTCTTCCCTTTTCTAGAGCACCTAGATGTGCACAAGCAGACAAAACACTCACCATAGTAACTTCATTGGACTTGGGACCAACAACCCGCATCTTTTCAAAGACGGCCATAGCTTCCCTGTACTCCCCGGCCTTCACATAACCATCAATCAAAGAGCTCCATGACCGAACATCCCTCTCTTGCATAGACTCAAAAACTTTATGAGCCAAAACCATTTCTCCACACTTAGCATAGCCATCTAACATGGAATTCCATGATACCAAATTTTTTCCCTGCATACTATCAAATACTTTGTGGGCCCCAATAATATTCCCACAAGAGGCATACATGTGAATCAAAGAGTTTTGGATAAATATATCAGACTCGTGCCCAGTTTTTATAATTTGGGCATGCAGAGATACACCACTTTCCTGGTTCGAAAGGCGTGCTGAGGCCTTCACAAGAAATGGGTATGTTAGGTAGTCTGGTGCAACCCCAAGTTGCTGCATTTTTAGAAAAATGGATAGGGAATGAATTGGATTCTTGCTATTTGAATAGCCTCTTATGATTATATTCCAGCTAAAAATTGTTGGACTGTAAAGCTGGGAGAAAACCCTGTAGGAATAATCAATGTCTCCTGAATTGGACACAGCAGAAAAATAAAGGATTTTGCATATAAATGAGTCTTCTTGAGACAAACCAAAAGAGATCCCAATAGCATGAAGCTTCTTCAGTTCAAGCATTGATTTGCATTTGCCAAGGAGGCTGAGCAGAGTTTGGTATATATTTGCAGTTATACATGATGATGACACCCCAAGCATTTATAGATATATCTTGTCACGCCAGCAGATGCAACACTTTTAGTGTATGTACCATCCGAGAAACACCTAGAAAAGGCAACATAAACAAGAAGTCAAATTATGATATAATAATGGTGGTAGTGATGGACCAAGCCTAATCAAGCCAAATATGCAAAACTATAAAACCAATAAAGAGATCAGGCCAAGAACTAGGAGTGTACATGGGGTCGAGTTGGGCCAGGTTTGGTCAAACCCAATACCCGACCAATGAAGTTACCATGGGTTGGGATTGGAGTAAAGGCCGGTCATTTAGACTTTGACCCAATCCAACCTAGCCCACTCATTTCCGGATCAGATTGGGCCGGGTAAAGGGTCTGTAAGGTAAGTTGGAGTAAAACTAATATTTGTGAAGTCCAAATGTAATCCAATGTTTTTTGGCCTAAAACAAGATTTTAAATACCAGTGCTTAAGATAAAAAAAAATACACAAGTGCTAAAATATATTGGAGAAATTAATTTGAGTCATTGCCAAGAGTTGCTGCTAATAATTAACACAAAAATGAATTATTAAATCAAAAAGCTTTTAGATTTGGCCATTGAAGCAAGTTGCAACCAATCAACTTTGTTCTAAATAATAACCCAATAGCATTAACAGTGTAACAAAAGAAGCATAAAAAAGAGTAACAAACAAAACAAGAAATGGAACAAAAAAAAGAAGAAAAAAATAGAAGCAGAATCGAAGACAGAGGGACTCCTTCACCAGATTGAGCAAGAATAACAGAAAACCATGGACTGAGGGGTGGGTCTCAAACCGTTGCAGGAAAGACAGTGACGGTCAGTGGCGTATCCAAGACCCTGGTCCAGGAGGTGCAAACTATTTAACTTCAATTAATAATTTAAAAAATAAAAACATAAATATTAAAATCATAAAATTTTGATACACAGTATTAAAAAAAGTACAGGCATACTCTATAATTGTCATCTACGCAATGTCATGTTCTGGACAAATGTCAAGGTTCCAAAAATTAATGAAAGGTTTAAAAGGGTCGCCTTGTGCTTGAAAACTCATAGAGCTTACCAGTGCCAGAGAACATGATGATAAACCTCTGCATCACAAAAAATAGACAACTCTTTTGCTTTCTTAATCAACCCATTTGTCTGCAGTTAAAATTATCAATCTTTCCTCTCCCCATGCTCTTCTTTTTCTTTGTCATCTTCTCTTCCACTTTAACAATTTCTTCCCCTTCTCCACACCAAACACCAAAACTAAACCCACCAATATTCATTCAACAAAAGAGAAAAAGGAGGGACATTAAATTAAAGAAAGACAAAGAGAGGTTTTTTTTTCATAACATAGTACACATAAACATAACTATTTTGTTTGTTAAAATAATTAGGGCTCTGCATAGAACACCAAAGAAGGAAAGAGTGACCCAAATTAGGAGTCTACAGGGAAAGGTTACAGATGGATTACTATGTGTGGCAATGTCTCTTAAGTTCTAGGTCATTCAATGATTATTTCCTATTAAAAAGTTTCTCCATAATTTCTTACAACAACAACAATTATTTATCCATAATACAAACAATTGATGATTAAGGTATCCACGATTTGAATAAGGGGTAACCATGAATTCGTCCCAATTAACAGTAGCTATGAATTTGCAAACAAATCCAAAGTGTATAATTATAACCATGTTCAAAAAATAATGGAGAACCAGTGGATGAAAAGAGGTATCATCATTTAATTAGAACAATGCAGAACCAATTGTGCATTAATTATAACAATGATATTAAGTTCCTGATGCAGCAAACAATGCAGAGCCAATTTATGCAGCAACCAACCATTCTTTGTTGAAGAGTATCAAATATACAAAATCCACAAATTTGAAGAATAACACAAAATCCCTAATTTTGAACATATGAAAAACCCTAGCAATGATTTCAGAACACAAATATATTACTAATAGTCTCAATCGAATAATGAATCAACCAAACCACTTAACCCTAAGCAATGGAATTTTACGATACCTTACCTTGCTGAGTTGATGATTGTTTACTGTAGTTGGAAGCCGAACAAGGAGGTATCGGTGACCCGGTTAGCGCCTTCGTGGACGGAGGAGGGCGGTGGAGGCCCTGGTGGTCGCTATTTGCGGCGGAAAGAGAAAGGGAAATGAATCCGCGCACCAAGGGAGAAAGAAGAAGAGAGGTCTCGGCGGCGAGATGGCGCCTGGGAGGCTGCCGCCGGCGAGCAGTGATGACTGATGTCAGGAGAAGTTGAGATTTAGAGTTTAGGGTTTATCAAGATACTATGGATTTGCATATATATATAGATTTGAATTTATCAACCTTTTTTTTTCTAACATTATAAATGATATTACTCTTTTAAGGATTAAAATGATAGTTAATTACTTAAATGTAAGTGAATTTTATTAAACAAAAAATGTCATATTGAAAAAGGGACGATATTTGGAATACTGTTAATTTGTAAGTTATTGTTTGTGTTACAGTAGTGTAAGATCTGGAATTAGAAAATATAGTATTATTTCTATTAATATGGATATGATGCGTATAGCAGTGTACTCTCAATATGATATGATTATTGCGTAGAGTAGAGAAAATAGTGGTATTTTCTATTAATATATTATCCATTAGTTGTACTTCAAGGATTTCTTATTTTATTAATTTTTTTTTCTTTTTTTTTCATCTCCTTCTCCACTTCTCTAGCACAACAACGATAGTGCTAATGATGGAACTCTTCCCTTCGCCACCACTCTTCTCCCCATGTCTTACTAATTACATGTATCATACAATTGTCACTAATGATCTATAAACGCAAACTTCGAGTGGAGGAGGAAAGATCGAGAGAGTGACGCCATCACCGGAGAATAAGAAGCAAACACCAAGTGGAAAAAATGAGAATTAAATATGGCCGGGACAAGTTGAAGCCGAATTTTTCAAAGAACATTGCCCCTCAAATTTGAATTTTGGAAAAAGTTGCACCCACACCCAATCATAATGTGTTTTCTCTATCAAAGTGAAAATAGATTTGAGCAAATATTCACATGTAGTTTATATTGTCTTGCATAATTAGAATCAATAAATATATTATTATATGTTCGAACAGATCAAAATGTCGAAATAAAAAAGAGTTTTCTAACTGCCACCCACCCCAAGCTACGTCTGTCACCTCCAAAACACATGAAAAGACAATGTTATTTTTTTAATTATTTAAAATAAGTTTCAAAATTAATAATTTCGAAAGTTTTGCAATAAGCAAAATTTTGAAATTTTTAAAAATTAAATTTTTGAAATAAAGATATATTTCGAAAATTTCAAAACTTTAGAATATTTTAAAATTTTAAGTTAGTTTTTTAAACTTTCGAATAGTAAAAAAAAAATAGAATTTCAAAAGTTTAAAATTTTTTAAATTTCGATATTTCTAAATTTATCCTACTTCAAATATTTTACATTGTTCGAAAATCTTGAAAATTTCTTATTTCAAAAATATTTAAAAATTTTAAAAATTACATTTTAAAAGTTTAAAATATTTGAATTTACTAAAATTTTCAAATAGTGAATGAAAAAATGAGAACTAAAAATATTTCAAAATTTTATATTTGATTAAAATGATAAAATTATTTTTTCACTTGGAAGTGACATATAAAAAACTCAATAAAAAATAGTTGCCTTCTTTTGTGGACCACCGAGTGCCCACTGTAGCCGGAGCCTTAAATCAATGCATAGACATAGATGAGATAGAGAACTCAAAATAAGACACACTTATACTGTGCACTCCCTTATGAGAGTTACGTCCAAAGGATTTCTACTATACATTAGATTTACACGTTTCTTTTGTTTTTCTTTATCAATACACATTTCTTTTGTAGATCTTCAATATAATCTTTTTTGAACACCTTTTTCTTGGGAATAAAAAAGAAGTGATAAATAGTACAACATTTATTCTATAAAGAGATTTTTATAATTATTTTCAAAGGAAATAAACTGATTTAGTCAAGAGGACAAAATGCAAAATGATGGTTTACTGACTAAGATGAGAGAGTTAAAAGGTTAATTGATAATATTGTCTCAAATTTAATTCTCACCTCCATTATTTACTAACAAATTAACCGTTTCCATACTAACTTTAACCATTTCAAAAAAAATTATTTATGTTCGATGGTAGATACGTACACCTTTTCAACACTTCGATCCCTTATTATAAAAAAATTGGTAGTTAAGTGGTTGAAACTACAAAGTAAAATAATCAATTATGTTTGAAACACATAAGTAAAAACAAATTAAGCTAATAAATATTAAAGAATAAAATTTAAAACTAATACAAATTTAATACTAAAACTACCAAATCCGAGCGATTTTCGCAAAATGTGCAATATATTATGTTTGGTGTGGGTTTTTTTTTTTTTTTTTCATTTTGCAATTTTTATTTGAATTATTTTGGATGTGAACACTGCTACGACCCATAACACAGAAAATGGCAAAAAGAATCATTAAATATTAGAAAAAAAAATGATGGCATAGAATCACAATTACAGCTGAAGCTAATTCTGCCCTATTATAGAATATGAAACCAGCAAAAATTTAGGTAGCACACTAAACACAACTCCCAGTCCCCATCTACGGTCAGCACATTTTACTTGCAGCAGACATTTTTCTGCAAAATAGCCGACTTTCGCTTACTTGTTAAAGAATAATAATCCCTTCCTCCTTCCCCTCTTTCTGTCCCCAGCCTGCAGAATCAAAAAAACAAAATACTTGAATATAATGGCTACTCGCTGGAACAATACTTTGCATAAAAAAGCTATACTGGAAACAAATTTAAAACAAATAACAGCAATTAATGCATAAAATGATGTGGATCAATTCAGGGACAACAAAGGATCACAGCCTTCAATTTACAAAGCTCAATGGACTTCAGAAAAAGAGAGGTAAAGTAATCTAGTAAAATAATCCCATACTTTCCAAGCAGAGAACATATACCTATAACAAATGCAAGAGATAATTTCTACAGACATTACAAAGAGTTCATCGAAAATTATAATGATTGGTTAAATAGAAGTTTGAACAGATGTTGAGATTGTAATGTTGCCTTTGTCTCTGACTATTTTTATAACATAATGACATGCCAAGGAAACAGAATCGGAAAATGAAAAAAGTCTAATATATAACCATGGCATTTATATTATTAATCGGCAAAATAAAAAGTAAGGAGAAGATTCATATACCCTTAGGATAAATAATCTCAATGTGAGCACAATAGTGTCTCTAGCACTGCAGAAGGAGCAACATAAACAATTTCATTAAATGCAGAAACCAAAATAGAAAAAAATAAATAAATAGACAAGAATCAGAAATGCGACCTATAGCACAACCATTTGACAACTTAATAACATGGGGTACTTCTTTTTATCAAAAAAAGTATCTTTCTTACTTGGAGATTACAGAGTAATAATTCCAAACGCATTGTGAGCAAATAATATATTATAAGTTTGTTTGGTTCAACTTCTCTAGCTCTCTTTAGTTAACAGCTTAAGGTAGTCTATGTAGAGTCCAACACTAGGGATAGGGAGCAGGGACTTGACCGGTGTTAGTTGGTAAATATAAATAAGGATTCGTTGATCCTAAAGAAATACTCCCTCCGTCTCACAATAAGTATCACTTTAACAAAAAAAAAAGTCTCAAAATGAACGTCATTCCCAATTTTCAATGCTAATTTTAATTATTTTTTTTCTATAATGCCCTTCAATGATTATTATATACAAAACTTCCAAAACACTATTATACTTTGCATTGATAATAGTGAAAAATCCACCAATAGTTAAGTTGGACAGTTTAATAAAATGGCTTATCTCTTTCTTCTAATTATAGCATTTTTTAATGTGTGCAAAAACTTTAAACGACACTCATTGTGAGACGAAGGGAGTACAACCTAAATTAATTCCAATAGTTTGTAGCCAGAAAATAACCCATCATAGCCCAGATAAACATTTTATGCCTGTGTTATCCATGACAAGCAAAAACCAGAGCCAATGAACTTTGAAAGAAAAATATTATTAAAATACATAAGGACACAAGTACAATAGAAAACACTAATCTTCAGCTTGTGATTTTTTTTTATTGCATTTAAAATTAACAAAGAGAAGCAACAACAAACAATAAGGCATTCAGGCTACTGAAAATGAAATCCAATTTATTGACCAAGGGCACTAAACCAAAGGACTACGACTGCATCCAAGACTTCCTTCCAAAAACAATTCCATATCCATAAATTAATGACCATACATAAAAAAATGAAAAAGAAAATGGTTTCCATTTAGGGTCAGCGTGGTTGGAGAGCTTTAGAGGGGAGAGGAGGGGATATTTTAAAAAATGTGTTTATTTAGGGTCAGCATGGTTGGAGAGCTTTAGAGGGGAGAGGAGGGGATATTTTAAAAAATGTGTTTGGTTCAATTTTTAAGAGGAGAGGGTAGCAAAATCCGTCCTACACTTATTTTTGCTCTCCCTCCATTTTGGGGATTTGGAGGGGGGGAGGGGAGGGGGCCAAAACAATTTATAAACCATTTAAAATTCCTCCTCCCACCCTTGAACTAAACACAATCTCCCTCCATTCTGGGGATTTGGAGGGGGAGGAGAGGGGGCCAAAACAATCTATAAACCATTTAAAATTTCTCCCCTCCCCTTGAACAAAACACAATCATTCAAAATCCTTTCCTTCCTCTCCTCTGTTGAACCAAACATATATCCCTATTTCTCTTCTTTCCCCTCCCCTCCCCTCCGATGAACCAAACAAACCTTTAATATGAATATTTTTCATTTAGAAGAGAGATAACTAAACAGCACAACTAGATAAGGGATCATTATTCCATTCAATATCCACATGAAACATGATCCCATTGGCACAACTTAATTCCTTTTGTCAGTCAGTTTGTGTAACAAAGCAACAGTAAGAATACTTACCCACTGACATCTGCTGAGTTGTTTTCTGCTCTTAAAAGATGTTCAGCCCCAGTGGAACCGATTATAATAAATTCGGAAATATGACCATATGGAATCACAACCTACAGAAGTAAATAAAGAAGAGAGATAAAATTATTCGCCATTAGCTGAATACTAAGTCTTTTAGAGTTCAAAACATTCAAACAACTGTTTTCATAGCATATCACAAGAAACTGATTTATGAAGTACTGATACTTGCACTTTCTTTGCATATCATATCAGATGCATCCCTATATATATATATACTTTTTGGGCTACTCCACCAATACTTATTTGTAAGGTATTCAGGTCATTTTAAAAACCAGAATTTTGATAAGGCTGGGACACTTTAGATACAGCTCAAGAGGTTTTAATATAGTTGGATCCTTTCATTTGAACAGATAACTATTCAATTTTTTTGGCACTAGATGTCAATATCAATACAACATTTTCTACTTTCTGTCTTAGTCCATTTCAACACATGACTTTTTTTGTTGTTGCAAACAAAAGAATTTACAAATTCATTGCATATATTTCTTGTTTACAGCATAATTATATTTTCCATTAGTTAAATTTACCAAAATTTAACATGCATCGTCCAAATGAAACCACATGCTAGTTTTATAAAGTCATGTTCTATGAAGTATGTTCTTGCTTTGAATTTTTAGAAATTCAATTTTATATTATGTTGTATGATTTTTTTTTAAATATTATAAAGAATTTTAGCATGAAAGAAATATAACATAGAGAAATTTATGCTCAAAGGCAGAGAGGAACAATTCACTTAATGACTCCCAGAATCTGTGTTTCTTTATTTTTCTAAACCAATCAATAACTTTCCCACAGTTCCAACTAGCTAAAATCTTAACACAGAATATCAAAGAATAAGACGTACAGTGGTGGATGGAGAAAATTTTTCTGTGATTACAACTCCATTTGGTCCACTGCATTTGATACTGTAACCTTCCTTCTTAATGGCCAATGAAGCTGGCTCCCATATATCAAGATATCCAGTCTGTAATGTTGAGAGAGAAAAAATTACTAAACTGTTGAAATTCTTTGTAAAGAAGCCTGGCAGTAAAATAAAAATTTAAAACTGATATTCAAAGGACTCATAACAATTAAGAAAGCTACTTTCATTGAATTACCGAAAGAGAAACTTTATACGAAGCATGTCCGCTATAAAAACTCTTCTCTATGTGGCTCTGCATTTCAGGATCTGAGAACAAATAACAAAAGAGAATGACTTGATAAACTATTTTAGGAACTCCCACATTTGCAGCCCAAAAAAAATAAAGAAGGAAGACCAGAGGAAACCTATATCAAATAATTAATATCAAGGAAACCAGTATGGCACATCGTCACATCCAAGGCAGATAAGTTGGTAGTTTGGTATCTAACTTAAACTGTCTGTCCCTTCTAACTCTTCTATTTGATTGATATTTATTCTCCTTATTTGTAATACTTTTCTATCTGATAATTATTTTAATTAAAGTATTTACTGTTAATTAAAGTTAGTGGCAAAATGACTTTATTTGTCCTGTAATTTTATTAATAATAAAGAAAGGATAGCAAGAGCGAATATGCTCTTCAAGGGCGAATGCACCCTTCAACCAGAATGCCAGTTGATGAAAAATTAAAAGTTTGGCAAAAGATCCTTTCTGAGGGGAAGAGAACATTTATTTATAGGTTCTATATACAATAGGATGAAAGGGATAAGGATCAATCAACTCTAGCCTAAGAAACAGGAAAACATAAACAGAACACTAACAAACCTAAAACAGAAATAGAAAATAACTGACAGACCGATAAAAGCTCCTATCTCTTAACTACTCTAATTTCCCATTATTCTATATCCTAACAGCACTATATCCCTACAAGAACATAAGGTGCTGAATTGTGAATCAGAAAAGTAAACTTCACAAAGAATAAGTCAGAATACTGGCTTTAATAGATGCTTTGGTGGATTAAAACGACACCAATTTCTTTCTCGCAACAACAATCGTACCCTTTTTTACTTTTTTTCTACAGCGCAAGTGACAAGTAATATGAGCCTAATTTCAAAAGGACTACAGCAGATAAGACTCATACACAACACTTCAAATTTCTGAAATATTCACAGCAACTTTTCTAATCATTTGCAGTTTATTTCACAAGTTACATGGAAGGCAGCAACAACTAAACTTCAAAAACATTAATTATTATACAGGTACTCACCACAAATGATCTTCTTGCTATCATTGGCAAAAACTTTCACTGGTTCTCCCTACAATAACAAGTAATGCATGAGATTTCATGAAAAATAAAAACTAGATAACCATAATCAGAAAACCAAACTGAGTCTAACTCTTACAAAGTACACATTTATGATTCATATTTTACTTTCCCCCTTGGCATCGGAAGTTACTTAATGGGCATAGTGCACTATTGTGCAAAGGGCTCGTTGATTTGAACCATTGCATTGCAAGGGAAAGATTAAAAATATAAGTACAGAATTTTTTTATATGAAAAACACAGCATATATAACATTAAAAATATTAATGTAATTCAAACATAACAAAAAGATTAAAAAATAAAAATATGAAAAGCTTAATTAGCAAAGTGAAGATTAACAGCAGCCACTCAATGTTCAAATTCCACAATAATACTCCTTCAAATTCATAATTCCTTGACAAAATGCTTGCTTTATGACATGGGTCATGGGTTTCATATCAGGGAAAGTCCATAACTAAATAAAAGCCACTTCATAAGAATTCCATTCCAGTCAATTTTCACATAAATGTAAAAGACTGCCATTATGGTCAATTCAAAAAAGTACCTTGCGCTTCCTGTTATCCAGAGGCTGGACTTCAATGGCAAGTAACGTATCAACATCATCGGCACTGACAAGATAGTTGGGTTGCTTTGCCCCTATATTTTGGACAACGACTACAATAAGTTTATCACATAAGAATGCAAGAAAAGGGCAACATAAGCTCAAACAGAAGCTTAAAAACACCTTCAATATAATTAAAAGAACCGTCTTCCAGGTGCCGAATCCACTGGAAGTCCAACAAGGGACAAAAAAAGACAATGTTAAATGATCAGAAGATATCTAACATTGATACCATAAAGCAAAAAAATCTAAAGAAATAAGGCAACAAGAAACAAGTTCCAAATTATATACATAAATGCACCTCAAAATTACAACTAGTGGTGCCATGGATGGAGTATCCGCATGCCTGAAGTTCCCTTCCTGGAAAGGCTTCTCCGGAAATTTGAAGGTTCTCTATAGCTGGTAATGGATCTTCATCTGCAGCTGAATTTAGGCGTTTTAAATATGAATGATAATAACTTGATAGTAGCTTGATAGCAATTTGATACAAAAGACTAAACACTAACCCATATTTATAGGGATAAATAGACTCGATCCTAAATAAATAGGAAACACGTCATAATAATATATAAGTAAAATAAAAAACTAATCCTATGAGATAAGCTAAGATGCTCTAAGATTATAAACTATTCTTAGAAAGTAAACTAAGATACTCTAACATAATATCAAATATATTATATGATATTTTCTTATATTCTAATACTCTCCCTCAAGCTAAAGTTTACTAAGCTTTAAGCTTGATACAAATGTACCCTTTGACATAGATAATACAAAGCCTGACATAATCAGACCCAAAGATGATATCTGGGTAACTTGATAATAGCTTTATAGTAAAAACTAAACCCTAATCCCTATTTATAGGGATACATATAGCCTCAATCTTAAATAAATATGGAAATCAGGAAATAAATAATAATATCTTAAGTAATATAGAAACTAATCCTAGTATAATCTACTAATCTAGGATACTCTAAGATTATAAATTGATCTTAGGAAATAAACTAAGATACTCTAATATAAATATCAAAGATACTACAAGATACTCACCTATATCCAAACGTTGCTCAACTTAATTCAGCCAACATTAAAGCTTCATATGTTTAGTAAAGCTTAAATGAAAAATAATGGCAGCTTAAAAATGATTGTACACTCCACTTTTTTTAGAGATCCTTCCAGATACTATTACTTTAGCTTCCAAAAAATCATAAAAACAACTTTACGAGGTTTTTGCTTTTCTTTATTAAAAAAAAAAAAAAAAACTCAATTATTATAATTTATGAACAAATTAGAAGTGTTTATAAGTATTCTGGCAAAGAGAAAACAAACCAACCATAATTATCACCTTCAGAAAATGAAGAAGAAGGTTCTTCAAGAACTGGTGGTAGATAAGGAGAATATGAGGAACTGGGATCTTCGACAGTTGTTGTATAAGGAGGGTTGCCTGAACTCCAGTTAGCAGGTGTCTCTCTCTCACTATTGTCCCCATCACCCTCCGAATCATCTACTTCATTGTTGCTGACAGGCGCACGAAATTTGACATGTTTGTTAGACATCTCTTCATAGTATTCATTCTGAGTATCACCCTGAGTGACCTGGTGATTGGGTACATCATGGGCTGAAGAATTCCTGTAAAATAACCAATATATTTGAGCAAACATGCCATTGCCTAACGGCCCATAGAAATTTTACTTTCATCACCCGTCTACCATTGCTAGATGAAGTATAACAAAACTCAAATATTCATATTTCCAGTCTCCTAGTGGTGAACTTTAATGGAATATAAGGAACTAATGACAGCAGATAAATAAAGAGAGGGAAATCACACCAATCAGTACTTGTTCAATGAAAAGAACCACTAATGGTTTACATTCCTTCTCAATTTGAATTTTGAAATATACAAAAACCAAGAGAGAATTTATATTATTTGACAAACTTAAACAACAAGCTGTGGGAGACCAATTGGACTCAAGTTGATATAAAATAAGCCAAGGTAGTTAAATATGGTAACTCAATCAAGCAAGAACGCATTTCATCTATATCAGAACACCCCAGCAATTACAACAATATGCATACTTAACCACCCATTGCAATTGGAAGTCAGTGTCATTGGGAAGTGAGGTACCAGACTCTACATGGAAGACTCTGCAAAAGTTGTTATCGAATGCCAACTTGGAACTTAGATGCTACTACTATGTCAATTATAAGATTAGTTTATTCATTTCAGTCTATCAGAAGAGAACAACATTGCATGCATCAGGACCGCTTTTAACAAAAATTTCATGAAAACAGAACCCACCAATACATTCAGTTCAGAGTAGCAGTCTCCATTTGATCAGGCTCACCTGCTTCCAAGAGGTGAATATCTCCCCAAGTCATCAGCATCCACATTCGATACCAGCCCACCACCCATGCCGCTTTGGTGGCGACCCATTGCCTCCCATTCAGTGCCTCGCTGAGCATCAACAAAGGCCTGAGTATTAACTTGAGAGTATGTATGCTGAGGTACCAATTCAAGGCCATTTTTTTTCTGATAAAAAAATGCATTATTTAGGATTTTATTTATGCATAACAAGGAAAAGTTTGAAGAAGTGAACATACTGAAGTTGTCAAAGGTGCACCAATGGAGTTCAATGGTGATTGCGTAGCAACATTTACATGGTTCAAATCTGAACGCCAAGGTGTCAGTTGATACTGTGACTCCTTTAGCTTCGACTGTAACACAGCAATAAAGAGCAAATATAACTAATAAAACCAATTCCTCTAGCAAAAAGGGAAATATAAACTGTCAATATTTTGACAATAGCTAGCCAGTTAAACTTCAGCATTGATTCTATTAAACAATACACATCAATTTGTATTTGTGTAAATGCAAACAGACAACCCAAGTATCTGCCCAACATACCTCAGTGCGAAAAAGTTTTTCCTGCAAATGTTTAAACAAAACCTGCCAAAAGCAAAAATCACCGTGAATTCAAGATGGGCGAGGCCCTATAATTTGGATGTAAACCGAGGTATAGGTTTCAGTATTGCTAATATGACCTTTTATACAGAGAATAATAGACTTTTCCATGTCAGATTGTAGAATTTGTAAGCTTATAGATAAAATAAGAGGGGGAAGAGAAAGAATGAAGAATTTTGATTATTCAAAAGACAGAAGTCACTTAACACAAACCCTTATTTATAATAACAACAGACTCTTAATCATATTTCTATAAGAAAATAAACCATGAAATAAGGAAGCCAATCCTAAGAGATGATATATGATATTCAAAATTACTCTTTCGTTGAAGTTGTGGGATTTTAGAGAAAAGAAGGAGAGAAAATAATAAGAGTTTGAACATTATTGATAATAATTTTATGTTGACTTGATTACAAAAGGCTCAATACAAATCTCTATTTATAGAGAAACATAGACTCAATCCTAAATCAAGAACAAATCATAATAATAAGAAATATTATAAGATATCTCTATGATTATAAATTGATCCTAAGAAATAACTCAAGATACTCTAATATAATATAATAGTTATTATAAAATATTTTCAAATATTCTAACACTCTCCCTCAAGCTAAAGCTTACTAAGTTTTAGCTTGTTACATGCAAATAATGTTTTGCTCCGCAAAATAATAAAAATGGATGGAAAGGCAACTCGAGGATGCAGGTGAAATCGGAGAGAATTGCTATAGATATAGCCTAGCCAGATAGCTGGAATGATCATCAGCATGAGAGAAATTCATGTCAAACAATTGAACAAAGCAAGGTTCGTTCTTCAAAAAATTGCATTTGGAAGCTTCCAACTAATAATATCGGAGACCGAAAATATTTAAACTTGAATTTGCTTTAGGGAGCGAGAGGTGTACGTCAGGGAGAGAGAGAGAGAGAGAGACTTGCTTCAAGGAGTGTGAAACGAGACCAATACATCTAGGACAAAGATAGGGCCGGTGCATCTGGGATAAATTATCAAGCTAAAGTGAGTCATGAAAATAAAAGACACCGTCAAAATAACCATCAACGGAAGAAAAAGAAGTCGTCACTAAGATAATTCATATGTGGAAAAAGGGACACCACTGAAAGGATCGTCAATGGGAATAGAATCCACTGTTATAATCTATTAGTAAAAACTAAATTGCATGACTTACATCGAAGAAGAAGCAGCACAACTCTAATGAAACAAAGCCATAATCGATCAACAAAGTGAGAAAATGTGTCCAAAACAAGAGAGATAACAGTTGTTTGAACAAGAACGCATATTTCCGTTGATCAAAATTGGAAAGTAACGCCAGATCTGGAACCGTGAAGCCAAGGCTAGACAAACCGAGAAATGTCGCGTCATAAACGGTTGCCAAACACGCAATTCTGGTAAGAAACTAAATGTAACCGTAACTTGATCCTCCTTTAACCTCCTCTACAAGGGCAAAAACGCAGTTCTGGTAACAAAATGCATGTGACCGTAACTCGAAACTGAAAAATAAGTGCTGGAATCACAAGGTTGTGGCAAGAGCAACGAGACAGGCCGCGTCGTAAACGGCTGCCAAACGCACCGTCTTGCGCGGTGGAAGATAGTTGTGCATGTATTGGACGAGCGGAGGAGGAGCCGGCGTGTGTGGGCGATCTAGAAGATGCGAAGGTGATGGAGTGGTCGTTTGTCAGAAACAGTGGCAACAGCAGTAGCGAACTGAACGAAAAATGTCGAAACAAAGGAGATCATATCAAAAACGAGAAACTATACATTCCCAAACTTCTGGGAACTCGGCAGCGGGATTGTTCAAGGAGAATCGAAATAGGCTCTATATACCATTTTGAAGTTGTGGGATTTTAGAGAAAAGAATGAGAGAAAATAATAAGAGTTTGAATATCATTGATAATATATTGATAATAGTTTTAAGGTAACTTGATTACAAAAGATTCAACACTAATCTCTATTTATAGAAAAACATGGGATCAATCCTAAAACAGGAACAAATCATAATAATAATAATGAGAGATATTCTAAGATATCTCTATGATTATAAATTAATCCTAAAAAATAACTCAAGATACTCTAATATAATATAATAGATATTATTAGATAGACTTAATTAAAGTTTTAGTCCCTCTATTTTAGCTAAATCACGAAAATAGTCCTCTCATTTTATTTCTCCTCAGTTTTGGTTTCCCAAACAGAATTTTGATCCAAAACTTAATGAATTGTCACTTTTTTGAGCTTATTTAAGTCACACCATACCTCTAGATCTCGTGGTGCAACAATTGTACTTGAAATCTATGATCATAAATGGTGTGGTGTGGCTTAAAAAAATGACACTTCATCAAGTTTTTTACCAAAATTCTGTTTGGAGGACCAAAACTAGGGAGAATTAAAATAAAGGGACTACTTTTGTGATTTAGCTAAAATAGGAGGATTAAAACTGCAATTAAACCTAAATATTTTCTAATATTCTAACGATATACAACCCAAATATTATGAGATATTTTTTGTAACAGGTATCACCAACTGCTTGAGCAAATGTGAAGTCAAAATTTAAAATCTTTTAAATCCACCACAATCAAAGGAAGAGAAACAAATATTCTCCGCAATTTATTCATTTCTTCAAAATCATTGTATCAATAGAGAAGATTGAAACAAATAAAAAGTAAGAAACTACCAAAATTGCTAAACCCAGCTGAACTAATGACTTTCTAAGTACCCTTTCTACCTGAGGTAGTAGATAAACACAACTTATCTAGCAACAATGCAACATAAACTCATATATAGATAGAACATTCTTAAATCTCTTTTGGCTTCCAAAGAGGCTGGAATTTGTGCAACCAGATCCTGGTGCTAGGCTATGTATGTAAAGAACATACAACACGAACACCTTCACATATCTCTTAAATTCTTAATAGTTGAGCAAATCACAATCCCATCATCCCACAATAATGCTGTTTTTTTTCTTCTAAAGAGTAAATTAGGCTCCGCTGCATCTAAGGTTTGTGAAATGAAAATAAATACCAAACTTGGTCATAAATTACACTCTACCCAATTCTTTTTATTTAACACAGTTAAGAAAGTCAAGAAAAAATTTCACCATTATTAATATTATTGACCGCTATAATACAAAAACTAACACAATCATTTATTTATCACCAAACCAATTTGCCTTGAAAAAGTAACACCATGTCTCAACAATGGCGGAGCATCTCTACGACGGGGAGGAGCCGTTAAATATAAAATTTGACACATATGAAACAACTATTTCAAGTGGAGCAATGGCTAAACACTAGGTTTGCTAATGATAGGTCCTGATGTTGATTACTCTTATGTTTTTTTTTTTTGCACTGTCACACAAATGTTTCTCAAAATATCGAAATGAGAGAGAGAGAGA
>JBBPBT010001132.1:0-105428 GCA_037974875.1 Cicer bijugum
TGGTTAAAAACCCTAATCGAACAAGAATAAGCCTTGGGAGGACGAAAATGACCAAATTATTCATCCAATGACACAAACACACCTATTGGATGGAAAAGATTGGTTAAAAAACCTAGTTGGACAAGAATAAGCCTAGGGAGGACGAAAATGACCTAATTTTTCATCCTAAGACACAAACACACCTATCGGATGCACAAGATTGGTTAAAACCCCTAATTGGATAAGAATAAGCCTAGAGAGGACGAAAATGACCTAAATGTTAATACAATGACACAAATGAACTTATTGGATGCACATGATTGTCTAAAAACCCTAATTGCATAAGAATAAGCCTAGGGAGGACGAAAATGACCTAATTGTTCATCCAATGACACAAACACACCTATTGGATGCACAAGATTGGTTTAAAACCCTAATTGGACAACTTTAAGCCTTGGGAGGACGAAAATGACCTAATTATTCATCCAATGACACAAACACACCTATTGGATGCAAACGATTGGTTAAAAACCTTAGTTGGACAAGAATAAGCCTAAGGAGGACGAAAATGACGTAAATGTTCATCCAATGACACAATCACACCTATTGGATGCACAAGATTGGTTAAAAACCCTAATTGGACAAGAATAAGACTTGGGAGGACGAAAATGACCTAATTATTCATCCAATGACACAAACACACCTATTGGATGCAAAAGATTGGTTAAAAACCCTAGTTGGACAAGAATAAGCCTAGGAGGACGAAAATGACCTAATTGTTCATCTAATGACACAAACACACCTATCGAATGCAGAAGATTGGTTAAAAACCCTAATTGGATAAGAATAAGCCTAGAGAGGACGAAAATGACCTAAATGTTAATACAATGACACAAATGAACTTATTGGATGCACATGATTGTCTAAAAACCCTAATTGCATAAGAATATGCCTAGGGAGGCCGAAAATGACCTAATTGTTCATCCAATGACACAAACACACCTATTGGATGCACAAGATTGGTTTAAAACCCTAATTGGACAAGATTAAGCCTTGGGAGGACGAAAATGACCTAATTATTCATCCAATGACACAAACACACCTATTGGATGCAAAAGATTGGTTAAAAACCCTAGTTGGACAAGAATAAGCCTAGGGAGGACGAAAATGACCTAATTGTTCATCTAATGACACAAACACACCTATCGAATGCACAAGATTGGTTAAAAACCCTAATTGGATAAGAATAAGCCTAGAGAGGATGAAAATGACCTAAATGTTAACACAATGACACAAATGAACTTGTTGGATGCACATGATTGTCTAAAAACCCAATTGCATAAGAATAAGCCTAGGGAGGACGAAAATGACCTAATTGTTCATCCAATGACACAAACACACCTATTGGATGCACAAGATTGGTTAAAAACCCTAGTTGGACAAGAATAAGCCTAAGGAGGACGAAAATGACCTAAATGTTCATCTAATGACAAAATCACACCTATTGGATGCACAAGATTGGTTAAAAACCCTAGTTGGACAAGAATACGCCTAAGGAGGACGAAAATGACCTAAATGTTCATCCAATGACACAATCACACCTATTGGATGCACAAGAATGGTTAAAAACCCTAATCGAACAAGAATAAGCCTTGGGAGGACGAAAATGACCAAATTATTCATCCAATGACACAAACACACCTATTGGATGGAAAAGATTGGTTAAAAAACCTAGTTGGACAAGAATAAGCCTAGGGAGGACGAAAATGACCTAATTTTTCATCCTAAGACACAAACACACCTATCGGATGCACAAGATTGGTTAAAACCCCTAATTGGATAAGAATAAGCCTAGAGAGGACGAAAATGACCTAAATGTTAATACAATGACACAAATGAACTTATTGGATGCACATGATTGTCTAAAAACCCTAATTGCATAAGAATAAGCCTAGGGAGGACGAAAATGACCTAATTGTTCATCCAATGACACAAACACACCTATTGGATGCACAAGATTGGTTTAAAACCCTAATTGGACAAGAATAAGCCTTGGGAGGACGAAAATGACCTAATTATTCATCCAATGACACAAACACACCTATTGGATGCAAAAGATTGGTTAAAAACCCTTGTTGGACAAGAATAAGCCTAAGGAGGACGAAAATGACCTAAATGTTCATCCAATGACACAATCACACCTATTGGATGCACAAGATTGGTTAAAAACCCTAATTGGACAAGAATAAGCCTTGGGAGGACGAAAATGACCTAATTATTCATCCAATGACACAAACACATGTATTGGATGCAAAAGATTGGTTAAAAACCCTAGTTGGACAAGAATAAGCCTAGGGAGGATGAAAATGACCTAATTGTTCATCTAATGACACAAACACACCTATCGAATGCACAAGATTGGTTAAAAACCCTAATTGGATAAGAATAAGCCTAGAGAGGACGAAAATGACCTAAAAGTTAACACAATGACACAAATGAACTTGTTGGATGCACATGATTGTCTAAAAACCCAATTGCATAAGAATAAGCCTAGGGAAGACGAAAATGACCTAATTGTTCATCCAATGACACAAACACACCTATTGGATGCACAAGATTGGTTAAAAACCCTAGTTGGACAAGAATAAGCCTAAGGAGGACGAAAATGACCTAAATGTTCATCTAATGACAAAATCACACCTATTGGATGCACAAGATTGGTTAAAAACCCTAGTTGGACAAGAATACGCCTAAGGAGGACGAAAATGACCTAAATGTTCATCCAATGACACAATCACACCTATTGGATGCACAAGATTGGTTAAAAACCCTAATCGAACAAGAATAAGCCTTGGGAGGACGAAAATGACCAAATTATTCATCCAATGGCACAAACACACCTATTGGATGGAAAACATTGGTTAAAAAACCTAGTTGGACAAGAATAAGCCTAGGGAGGACAAAAATGACCTAATTTTTCATCCTAAGACACAAACACACCTATCGGATGCACAAGATTGGTTAAAAACCCTAATTGGATAAGAATAAGCCTAGAGAGGACGAAAATGACCTAAAAGTTAACGCAATGACACAAATGAACTTGTTGGATGCACATGATTGTCTAAAAACCCAATTGCATAAGAATAAGCCTAGGGAGGACGAAAATGACCTAATTGTTCATCCAATGACACAAACACACCTATTGGATGCACAAGATTGGTTAAAAACCCTAGTTGGACAAGAATAAGCCTAAGGAGGACGAAAATGACCTAAATGTTCATCTAATGACAAAATCACACCTATTGGATGCACAAGATTGGTTAAAAACCCTAGTTGGACAAGAATACGCCTAAGGAGGACGAAAATGACCTAAATGTTCATCCAATGACACAATCACACCTATTGGATGCACAAGATTGGTTAAAAACCCTAATCGGACAAGAATAAGCCTTCGGAGGACGAAAATGACCAAATTATTCATCCAATGACACAAACACACCTATTAGATGGAAAAGATTGGTTAAAAAACCTAGTTGGACAAGAATAAGCCTAGGGAGGACGAAAATGACCTAATTTTTCATCCAAAGACACAAACACACCTATCGGATGCACAAGATTGGTTAAAAACCCTAATTGGATAAGAATAAGCCTAGAGAGGACGAAAATGACCTAAATGTTAATACAATGACACAAATGAACTTATTGGATGCACATGATTGTCTAAAAACCCTAATTGCATAAGAATAAGCCTAGGGAGGACGAAAATGACCTAATTGTTTATCCAATGACACAAACACACCTATTGGATGCACAAGATTGGTTTAAAACCCTAATTGGACAAGATTAAGCCTTGGGAGGACGAAAATGACCTAATTATTCATCCAATGACACAAACACACCTATTGGATGCAAAAGATAGGTTAAAATCCCTAATTGGACAACAATAAGCCTAGGGATGACGAAAATGACCTAATTGTTCATCCAATGACGAAAACAAACCTATTGGATGCACAAGATTGGTTAAAAACCCTAATTGGACAAGAATAAACCTATGGAGGACGAAAATGACCTAAATGTTCTTCCAATGACACAAACACACCTATGGGATGCAAAAGATTGGTTAAAAACCCTAGTTGGACAAGAATAAGCCTAGAGAGGATGAAAATGACCTAAATGTTAATACAATGACACAAATGAACTTATTGGATGCACATGATTGTCTAAAAACCCTAATTGCATAAGAATAAGCCTAGGGAGGACGAAAAAGTCCTAATTGTTCTTCCAATGACACAAACACACCTATTGGATGCACAAGATTGGTTTAAAACCCTAATTGGACAACTTTAAGCCTTGGGAGGACGAAAATGACCTAATTATTCATCCAATGATACAAACACACCTATTGGATGCAAACGATTGGTTAAAAACCTTAGTTGGACAAGAATAAGCCTAAGGAGGACGAAAATGACCTAAATGTTCATCCAATGACACAATCACACCTATTGGATGCACAAGATTGGTTAAAAACCCTAATTGGACAAGAATAAGCCTAGGGAGGACGAAAATGACCTAATCATTCATCCAATGACACAAACTCACCTATTGGATGCAAAAGATTGGTTAAAAACCCTAGTTGGACAAGAATAAGCCTAGGGAGGACGAAAATGACCTAATTGTTCATCTAATGACACAAACACACCTATCGAATGCAGAAGATTGGTTAAAAACCCTAATTGGATAAGAATAAGCCTAGAGAGGACGAAAATGACCTAAATGTTAATACAATGAAACAAATGAACTTATTGGATGCACATGATTGTCTAAAAACCCTAATTGCATAAGAATAAGCCTAGGGAGGCCGAAAATGACCTAATTGTTCATCCAATGACATAAACACACCTATTGGATGCACAAGATTGGTTTAAAACCCTAATTGGACAAGATTAAGCCTTGGGAGGACGAAAATGACCTAATTATTCATCCAATGACACAAACACACCTATTGGATGCAAAAGATTGGTTAAAAACCCTAGTTGGACAAGAATAAGCCTAAGGAGGACGAAAATGACCTAAATGTTCATCCAATGACACAATCACACCTATTGGATGCACAAGATTGGTTAAAAACCCTAATTGGACAAGAATAAGCCTTGGGAGGACGAAAATGACCTAATTATTCATCCAATGACACAAACACACGTATTGGATGCAAAAGATTGGTTAAAAACCCTAGTTGGACAAGAATAAGCCTAGGGAGGACGAAAATGACCTAATTGTTCATCTAATGACACAAACACACCTATCGAATGCACAAGATTGGTTAAAAACCCTAATTGGATAAGAATAAGCCTAGAGAGGACGAAAATGACCTAAAAGTTAACACAATGACACAAATGAACTTGTTGGATGCACATGATTGTCTAAAAACCCAATTGCATAAGAATAAGCCTAGGGAAGACGGAAATGACCTAATTATTCATCCAATGACACAAACACACCTATTGGATGCACAAGATTGGTTAAAAACCCTAGTTGGACAAGAATACGCCTAAGGAGGACGAAAATGACCTAAATGTTCATCCAATGACACAATCACACCTATTGGATGCACAAGATTGGTTAAAAACCCTAATCGAACAAGAATAAGCCTTGGGAGGACGAAAATGACCAAATTATTCATCCAATGGCACAAACACACCTATTGGATGGAAAACATTGGTTAAAAAACCTAGTTGGACAAGAATAAGCCTAGGGAGGACAAAGATGACCTAATTTTTCATCCTAAGACACAAACACACCTATCGGATGCACAAGATTGGTTAAAAACCCTAATTGGATAAGAATAAGCCTAGAGAGGACGAAAATGACCTAAAAGTTAACACAATGACACAAATGAACTTGTTGGATGCACATGATTGTCTAAAAACCCAATTGCATAAGAATAAGCCTAGGGAGGACGACAATGACGTAATTGTTCATCCAATGACACAAACACACCTATTGGATGCACAAGATTGGTTAAAAACCCTAGTTGGACAAGAATAAGCCTAAGGAGGACGAAAATGACCTAAATGTTCATCTAATGACAAAATCACACCTATTGGATGCACAAGATTGGTTAAAAACCCTAGTTGGACAAGAATACGCCTAAGGAGGACGAAAATGACCTAAATGTTCATCCAATGACAAAATCACACCTATTGGATGCACAAGATTGGTTAAAAACCCTAATCGAACAAGAATAAGCCTTGGGAGGACGAAAATGACCAAATTATTCATCCAATGACACAAACACACCTATTGGATGGAAAAGATTGGTTAAAAAACCTAGTTGGACAAGAATAAGCCTAGGGAGGACGAAAATGACCTAATTTTTCATCCTAAGACACAAACACACCTATCGGATGCACAAGATTGGTTAAAACCCCTAATTGGATAAGAATAAGCCTAGAGAGGACGAAAATGACCTAAATGTTAATACAATGACACAAATGAACTTATTGGATGCACATGATTGTCTAAAAACCCTAATTGCATAAGAATAAGCCTAGGGAGGACGAAAATGACCTAATTGTTCATCCAATGACACAAACACACCTATTGGATGCACAAGATTGGTTTAAAACCCTAATTGGACAACTTTAAGCCTTGGGAGGACGAAAATGACCTAATTATTCGTCCAATGACACAAACACACCTATTGGATGCAAACGATTGGTTAAAAACCTTAGTTGGACAAGAATAAGCCTAAGGAGGACGAAAATGACCTAAATGTTCATCCAATGACACAATCACACCTATTGGATGCACAAGATTGGTTAAAAACCCTAATTGGACAAGAATAAGCCTTGGGAGGACGAAAATGACCTAATTATTCATCCAATGACACAAACACACCTATTGGATGCAAAAGATTGGTTAAAAACCCTAGTTGGACAAGAATAAGCCTAGGGAGGACGAAAATGACCTAATTGTTCATCTAATGACACAAACACACCTATCGAATGCACAAAATTGGTTAAAAACCCTAATTGGATAAGAATAAGCCTAGAGAGGACGAAAATGACCTAAATGTTAACACAATGACACGAATGACCTTGTTGGATGCACATGATTGTCTAAAAACCAAATTGCATAAGAATAAGCCTAGGGAGGACGAAAATGACCTAATTGTTTATCCAATGACACAAACACACCTATTGGATGCACAAGATTGGTTAAAAACCCTAGTTGGACAAGAATACGCCTAAGGAGGACGAAAATGACCTAAATGTTCATCTAATGACAAAGTCACACCTATTGGATGCACAAGATTGGTTAAAAACCCTAGTTGGACAAGAATACGCCTAAGGAGGACGAAAATGACCTAAATGTTCATCCAATGAGACAATCACACCTATTGGATGCACAAGATTGGTTAAAAACCCTAATCGGACAAGAATAAGCCTTGGGAGGACGAAAATGACCAAATTATTCATCGAATGACACAAACACACCTATTGGATGGAAAAGATTGGTTAAAAAACCTAGTTGGACAAGAATAAGCCTAGGGAGGATGAAAATGACCTAATTTTTCATCCTAAGACACAAACACACCTATCGGATGCACAAGATTGGTTTAGAACCCTAATTGGACAAGATTAAGCGTTGGGAGGACGAAAATGACCTAATTATTCATCCAATGACACAAACACACCTATTGGATGCAAAAGATAGGTTAAAATCCCTAATTGGACAACAATAAGCCTAGGGATGACGAAAATGACCTAATTGTTCATCCAATGACGAAAACAAACATATTGGATGCACAAGATTGGTTAAAAACCCTAATTGGACAAGAATAAGCCTAGGGAGGACGAAAAAGACCTAATTGTTCTTCCAATGACACAAACACACCTATTGGATGCACAAGATTGGTTTAAAACCCTAATTGGACAATTTTAAGCCTTGGGAGGACGAAAATGACCTAATTATTCATCCAATAATACAAACACACCTATTGGATGCAAACGATTGGTTAAAAACCTTAGTTGGACAAGAATAAGCCTAAGGAGGACGAAAATGACCTAAATGTTCATCCAATGACACAATCACACCTATTGGATGCACAAGATTGGTTAAAAACCCTAATTGGACAAGAATAAGCCTTGGGAGGACGAAAATGACCTAATCATTCATCCAATGACACAAACTCACCTATTGGATGCAAAAGATTGGTTAAAAACCCTAGTTGGACAAGAATAAGCCTAGGGAGGACGAAAATGACCCTATTGTTCATCTAATGACACAAACACACCTATCGAATGCAGAAGATTGGTTAAAAACCCTAATTGGATAAGAATAAGCCTAGAGAGGACGAAAATGACCTAAATGTTAATACAATGACACAAATGAACTTATTGGATGCACATGATTGTCTAAAAACCCTAATTGCATAAGAATAAGCCTAGGGAGGACGAAAATGACCTAATTGTTCATCCAATGACACAAACACACCTATTGGATGCACAAGATTGGTTTAAAACCCTAATTGGACAAGATTAAGCCTTGGGAGGACGAAAATGACCTAATTATTCATCCAATGACACAAACACACCTATTGGATGCAAAAGATTGGTTAAAAACCCTTGTTGGACAAGAATAAGCCTAAGGAGGACGAAAATGACCTAATTGTTCATCTAATGACACAAACACACCTATCGAATGCAGAAGATTGGTTAAAAACCCTAATTGGATAAGAATAAGCCTAGAGAGGACGAAAATGACCTAAATGTTAATACAATGACACAAATGAACTTATTGGATGCACATGATTGTCTAAAAACCCTAATTGCATAAGAATAAGCCTAGGGAGGACGAAAATGACCTAATTGTTCATCCAATGACACAAACACACCTATTGGATGCACAAGATTGGTTTAAAACCCTAATTGGACAAGAATAAGCCTTGGGAGGACGAAAATGACCTAATTATTCATCCAATGACACAAACACACCTATTGGATGCAAAAGATTGGTTAAAAACCCTTGTTGGACAAGAATAAGCCTAAGGAGGACGAAAATGACCTAAATGTTCATCCAATGACACAATCACACCTATTGGATGCACAAGATTGGTTAAAAACCCTAATTGGACAAGAATAAGCCTTGGGAGGACGAAAATGACCTAATTATTCATCCAATGACACAAACACATGTATTGGATGCAAAAGATTGGTTAAAAACCCTAGTTGGACAAGAATAAGCCTAGGGAGGATGAAAATGACCTAATTGTTCATCTAATGACACAAACACACCTATCGAATGCACAAGATTGGTTAAAAACCCTAATTGGATAAGAATAAGCCTAGAGAGGACGAAAATGACCTAAAAGTTAACACAATGACACAAATGAACTTGTTGGATGCACATGATTGTCTAAAAACCCAATTGCATAAGAATAAGCCTAGGGAAGACGAAAATGACCTAATTGTTCATCCAATGACACAAACACACCTATTGGATGCACAAGATTGGTTAAAAACCCTAGTTGGACAAGAATACGCCTAAGGAGGACGAAAATGACCTAAATGTTCATCTAATGACAAAATCACACCTATTGGATGCACAAGATTGGTTAAAAACCCTAGTTGGACAAGAATACGCCTAAGGAGGACGAAAATGACCTAAATGATCATCCAATGACACAATCACACCTATTGGATGCACAAGATTGGTTAAAAACCCTAATCGAACAAGAATAAGCCTTGGGAGGACGAAAATGACCAAATTATTCATCCAATGGCACAAACACACCTATTGGATGGAAAAGATTGGTTAAAAAACCTAGTTGGACAAGAATAAGCCTAGGGAGGACAAAAATGACCTAATTTTTCATCCTAAGACACAAACACACCTATCGGATGCACAAGATTGGTTAAAAACCCTAGTTGGACAAGAATACGCCTAAGGAGGACGAAAATGACCTAAATGTTCATCTAATGACAAAATCACACCTATTGGATGCACAAGATTGGTTAAAAACCCTAGTTGGACAAGAATACGCCTAAGGAGGACGAAAATGACCTAAATGTTCATCCAATGACACAATCACACCTATTGGATGCACAAGATTGGTTAAAAACCCTAATCGAACAAGAATAAGCCTTGGGAGGACGAAAATGACCAAATTATTCATCCAATGGCACAAACACACCTATTGGATGGAAAACATTGGTTAAAAAACCTAGTTGGACAAGAATAAGCCTTGGGAGGACAAAAATGACCTAATTTTTCATCCTAAGACACAAACACACCTATCGGATGCACAAGATTGGTTAAAAACCCTAATTGGATAAGAATAAGCCTAGAGAGGACGAAAATGACCTAAAAGTTAACACAATGACACAAATGAACTTGTTGGATGCACATGATTGTCTAAAAACCCAATTGCATAAGAATAAGCCTAGGGAGGACGAAAATGACCTAATTGTTCATCCAATGACACAAACACACCTATTGGATGCACAAGATTGGTTAAAAACCCTAGTTGGACAAGAATAAGCCTAAGGAGGACGAAAATGACCTAAATGTTCATCCAATGACACAATCACACCTATTGGATGCACAAGATTGGTTAAAAACCCTAATTGGACAAGAATAAGCCTAGGGAGGACGAAAATGACCTAATTATTCATCCAATGACACAAACACACCTATTGGATGCAAAAGATTGGTTAAAAACCCTAGTTGGACAAGAATAAGCCTAGGGAGGACGAAAATGACCTAATTGTTCATCTAATGACACAAACACACCTATCGAATGCACAAGATTGGTTAAAAACCCTAATTGGATAAGAATAAGCCTAGAGAGGATGAAAATGACCTAAATGTTAACACAATGACACAAATGAACTTGTTGGATGCACATGATTGTCTAAAAACCCAATTGCATAAGAATAAGCCTAGGGAGGACGAAAATGACCTAATTGTTCATCCAATGACACAAACACACCTATTGGATGCACAAGATTGGTTAAAAACCCTAGTTGGACAAGAATAAGCCTAAGGAGGACGAAAATGACCTAAATGTTCATCTAATGACAAAATCACAACTATTCGATGCACAAGATTGGTTAAAAACCCTAGTTGGACAAGAATACGCCTAAGGAGGACGAAAATGACCTAAATGTTCATCCAATGACACAATCACACCTATTGGATGCACAAGATTGGTTAAAAACCCTAATCGAACAAGAATAAGCCTTGGGAGGACGAAAATGACCAAATTATTCATCCAATGACACAAACACACCTATTGGATGGAAAAGATTGGTTAAAAAACCTAGTTGGACAAGAATAAGCCTAGGGAGGACGAAAATGACCTAATTTTTCATCCTAAGACACAAACACACCTATCGGATGCACAAGATTGGTTAAAACCCCTAATTGGATAAGAATAAGCCTAGAGAGGACGAAAATGACCTAAATGTTAATACAATGACACAAATGAACTTATTGGATGCACATGATTGTCTAAAAACCCTAATTGCATAAGAATAAGCCTAGGGAGGACGAAAATGACCTAATTGTTCATCCAATGACACAAACACACCTATTGGATGCACAAGATTGGTTTAAAACCCTAATTGGACAAGAATAAGCCTTGGGAGGACGAAAATGACCTAATTATTCATCCAATGACACAAACACACCTATTGGATGCAAAAGATTGGTTAAAAACCCTTGTTGGACAAGAATAAGCCTAAGGAGGACGAAAATGACCTAAATGTTCATCCAATGACACAATCACACCTATTGGATGCACAAGATTGGTTAAAAACCCTAATTGGACAAGAATAAGCCTTGGGAGGACGAAAATGACCTAATTATTCATCCAATGACACAAACACATGTATTGGATGCAAAAGATTGGTTAAAAACCCTAGTTGGACAAGAATAAGCCTAGGGAGGATGAAAATGACCTAATTGTTCATCTAATGACACAAACACACCTATCGAATGCACAAGATTGGTTAAAAACCCTAATTGGATAAGAATAAGCCTAGAGAGGACGAAAATGACCTAAAAGTTAACACAATGACACAAATGAACTTGTTGGATGCACATGATTGTCTAAAAACCCAATTGCATAAGAATAAGCCTAGGGAAGACGAAAATGACCTAATTGTTCATCCAATGACACAAACACACCTATTGGATGCACAAGATTGGTTAAAAACCCTAGTTGGACAAGAATACGCCTAAGGAGGACGAAAATGACCTAAATGTTCATCTAATGACAAAATCACACCTATTGGATGCACAAGATTGGTTAAAAACCCTAGTTGGACAAGAATACGCCTAAGGAGGACGAAAATGACCTAAATGATCATCCAATGACACAATCACACCTATTGGATGCACAAGATTGGTTAAAAACCCTAATCGAACAAGAATAAGCCTTGGGAGGACGAAAATGACCAAATTATTCATCCAATGGCACAAACACACCTATTGGATGGAAAAGATTGGTTAAAAAACCTAGTTGGACAAGAATAAGCCTAGGGAGGACAAAAATGACCTAATTTTTCATCCTAAGACACAAACACACCTATCGGATGCACAAGATTGGTTAAAAACCCTAGTTGGACAAGAATACGCCTAAGGAGGACGAAAATGACCTAAATGTTCATCTAATGACAAAATCACACCTATTGGATGCACAAGATTGGTTAAAAACCCTAGTTGGACAAGAATACGCCTAAGGAGGACGAAAATGACCTAAATGTTCATCCAATGACACAATCACACCTATTGGATGCACAAGATTGGTTAAAAACCCTAATCGAACAAGAATAAGCCTTGGGAGGACGAAAATGACCAAATTATTCATCCAATGGCACAAACACACCTATTGGATGGAAAACATTGGTTAAAAAACCTAGTTGGACAAGAATAAGCCTTGGGAGGACAAAAATGACCTAATTTTTCATCCTAAGACACAAACACACCTATCGGATGCACAAGATTGGTTAAAAACCCTAATTGGATAAGAATAAGCCTAGAGAGGACGAAAATGACCTAAAAGTTAACACAATGACACAAATGAACTTGTTGGATGCACATGATTGTCTAAAAACCCAATTGCATAAGAATAAGCCTAGGGAGGACGAAAATGACCTAATTGTTCATCCAATGACACAAACACACCTATTGGATGCACAAGATTGGTTAAAAACCCTAGTTGGACAAGAATAAGCCTAAGGAGGACGAAAATGACCTAAATGTTCATCTAATGACAAAATCACACCTATTGGATGCACAAGATTGGTTAAAAACCCTAGTTGGACAAGAATACGCCTAAGGAGGACGAAAATGACCTAAATGTTCATCCAATGACACAATCACACCTATTGGATGCACAAGAATGGTTAAAAACCCTAATCGAACAAGAATAAGCCTTGGGAGGACGAAAATGACCAAATTATTCATCCAATGACACAAACACACCTATTGGATGGAAAAGATTGGTTAAAAAACCTAGTTGGACAAGAATAAGCCTAGGGAGGACGAAAATGACCTAATTGTTCATCCAATGACACAAACACACCTATTGGATGCACAAGATTGGTTTAAAACCCTAATTGGACAAGATTAAGCCTTGGGAGGACGAAAATGACCTAATTATTCATCCAATGACACAAACACACCTATTGGATGCAAAAGATAGGTTAAAATCCCTAATTGGACAACAATAAGCCTAGGGATGACGAAAATGACCTAAATGTTCATCCAATGACACAATCACACCTATTGGATGCACAAGATTGGTTAAAAACCCTAATTGGATAAGAATAAGCCTAGAGAGGACGAAAATGACCTAAATGTTAATACAATGACACAAATGAACTTATTGGATGCACATGATTGTCTAAAAACCCTAATTGCATAAGAATAAGCCTAGGGAGGACGAAAATGACCTAATTGTTCATCCAATGACACAAACACACCTATTGGATGCACAAGATTGGTTTAAAACCCTAATTGGACAAGATTAAGCCTTGGGAGGACGAAAATGACCTAATTATTCATCCAATGACACAAACTCACCTATTGGATGCAAAAGATTGGTTAAAAACCCTAGTTGGACAAGAATAAGCCTAGGGAGGACGAAAATGACCTAATTGTTCATCTAATGACACAAACACACCTATCGAATGCAGAAGATTGGTTAAAAACCCTAATTGGATAAGAATAAGCCTAGAGAGGACGAAAATGACCTAAATGTTAATACAATGACACAAATGAACTTATTGGATGCACATGATTGTCTAAAAACCCTAATTGCATAAGAATAAGCCTAGGGAGGACGAAAATGACCTAAATGTTCATCCAATGACACAATCACACCTATTGGATGCACAAGATTGGTTAAAAACCCTAATTGGACAAGAATAAGCCTTGGGAGGACGAAAATGACCTAATTATTCATCCAATGACACAAACACACCTATTGGATGCAAAAGATTGGTTAAAAACCCTAGTTGGACAAGAATAAGCCTAGGGAGGACGAAAATGACCTAATTGTTCATCTAATGACACAAACACACCTATTGGATGCACAAGATTGGTTTAAAACCCTAATTGGACAAGATTAAGCCTTGGGAGGACGAAAATGACCTAATTATTCATCCAATGACACAAACACACCTATTGGATGCAAAAGATTGGTTAAAAACCCTAGTTGGACAAGAATAAGCCTAAGGAGGACGAAAATGACCTAAATGTTCATCCAATGACACAAACACACCTATTGGATGCACAAGATTGGTTAAAAACCCTAATTGGACAAGAATAAGCCTTGGGAGGACGAAAATGACCTAATTATTCATCCAATGACACAAACACACGTATTGGATGCAAAAGATTGGTTAAAAACCCTAGTTGGACAAGAATAAGCCTAGGGAGGACGAAAATGACCTAATTGTTCATCTAATGACACAAACACACCTATCGAATGCACAAGATTGGTTAAAAACCCTAATTGGATAAGAATAAGCCTAGAGAGGACGAAAATGACCTAAAAGTTAACACAATGACACAAATGAACTTGTTGGATGCACATGATTGTCTAAAAACCCAATTGCATAAGAATAAGCCTAGGGAAGACGAAAAAGACCTAATTGTTCATCCAATGACACAAACACACCTATTGGATGCACAAGATTGGTTAAAAACCCTAGTTGGACAAGAATACGCCTAAGGAGGACGAAAATGACCTAAATGTTCATCTAATGACAAAATCACACCTATTGGATGCACAAGATTGGTTAAAAACCCTAGTTGGACAAGAATACGCCAAAGGAGGACGAAAATGACCTAAATGTTCATCCAATGACACAATCACACCTATTGGATGCACAAGATTGGTAAAAAACCCTAATCGGACAAGAATAAGCCTTGGGAGGACGAAAATGACCAAATTATTCATCCAATGACACAAACACACCTATTGGATGGAAAAGATTGGTTAAAAAACCTAGTTGGACAAGAATAAGCCTAGGGAGGACGAAAATGACCTAATTGTTCATCCAATGACACAAACGCACCTATTGGATGGACAAGATTGGTTTAAAACCCTAATTGGACAAGATTAAGCCTTGGGAGGACGAAAATGACCTAATTATTCATCCAATGACACAAACACACCTATTGGATGCAAAAGATTGGTTAAAAACCCTAGTTGGACAAGAATAAGCCTAAGGAGGACGAAAATGACCTAAATGTTCATCCAATGACACAATCACACCTATTGGATGCACAAGATTGGTTAAAAACCCTAATTAGACAAGAATAAGCCTTGGGAGGACGAAAATGACCTAATTATTCATCCAATGACACAAACACACCTATTGGATGGAAAAGATTGGTTAAAAAACCTAGTTGGACAAGAATAAGCCTAGGGAGGACGAAAATGACCTAATTGTTCATCCAATGACACAAACACACCTATTGGATGCACAAGATTGGTTAAAAACCCTAGTTGGACAAGAATACGCCTAAGGAGGACGAAAATGACCTAAATGTTCATCTAATGACAAAATCACACCTATTGGATGCACAAGATTGGTTAAAAACCCTAGTTGGACAAGAATACGCCTAAGGAGGACGAAAATGACCTAAATGTTCATCCAATGACACAATCACACCTATTGGATGCACAAGATTGGTTAAAAACCCTAATTGGACAAGAATAAGCCTTGGGAGGACGAAAATGACCTAATTATTCATCCAATGACACAAACACACCTATTGGATGGAAAAGATTGGTTAAAAAAGCTAGTTGGACAAGAATAAGCCTAGGGAGGACGAAAATGAGCTAATTGTTCATCCAATGACACAAACACACCTATTGGATGCACAAGATTGGTTTAAAACCCTAATTGGACAAGAATAAGCCTAGAGAGGACGAAAATGACCTAAATGTTAATACAATGACACAATTGAACTTATTGGATGCACATGATTGTCAAAAAACCCTAATTGCATAAGAATAAGCCTAGGGAGGACGAAAATGACCTAATTGTTCATCCAATGACACAAACACACCTATTGGATGCACAAGATTGGTTTAAAACCCTAATTGGACAAGAATAAGCCTAGGGAGGACGGAAATGACCTAAATGTTCATCCAATGACACAAACACACTTATTGGATGCAAAAGATTGGTTAAAAACCCTAGTTGGACAAGAATAAGCCTAGGGAGGACGAAAATGACCTAATTGTTCATCTAATGACACAAAGACACCTATCGGATGCACAAGATTGGTTAAAAACCCTAATTGGACAAGAATAAGCCTAGAGAGGACGAAAATGACCTAAATGTTAATACAATGACACAAATGAACTTATTGGATGCACATGATTGTCTAAAAACCCTAATTGCATAAGAATAAGCCTAGGGAGGACGAAAATGACCTAATTGTTCATCCAATGACACAAACACACCTATTGGATGCACAAGATTGGTTTAAAACCCTAATTGGACAAGAATAAGCCTAGGGAGGACGAAAATGACCTAAATGTTCATCCAATGACACAAACACTTCTATTGGATACAAAAGATAGGTTAAAATCCCTAATTGGACAACAATAAGCCTAGGGACGACGAAAATGACCTAATTGTTCATCCAATGACGAAAACAAACCTATTGGATGCACAAGATTGGTTAAAAACCCTAATTGGACAAGAATAACCCTATGGAGGACGAAAATGACCTAAATGTTCTTCCAATGACACAAACACACCTATGGGATGCAAAAGATTGATTAAAAACCCTAGTTGGACAAGAATAAGCCTAGAGAGGATGAAAATGACCTAAATGTTAATACAATGACACAAATGAACTTATTGGATGCACATGATTGTCTAAAAACCCTAATTGCATAAGAATAATCCTAGGGAGGACGAAAATGACCTAATTGTTCATCCAATGACACAAACACACCTATTGGATGCACAAGATTGGTTTAAAACCCTAATTGGACAACATTAAGCCTTGGGAGGACGAAAATGACCTAATTATTCATCCAATGACACAAACATACCTATTGGATGCAAACGATTGGTTAAAAACCTTAGTTGGACAAGAATAAGCCTAAGGAGAACGAAAATGACCTAAATGTTCATCCAATGACACAATCACACCTATTGGATGCACAAGATTGGTTAAAAACCCTAATTGGACAAGAATAAGCGTTGGGAGGACGAAAATGACCTAATTATTCATCCAATGACACAAACACACCTATTGGATGCAAAAGATTGGTTAAAATCCTAGTTGGACAAGAATAAGCCTAGGGAGGACGAAAATGACCTAATTGTTCATCTAATGACACAAACACACCTATCGAATGCACAAGATTGGTTAAAAACCCTAATTGGATAAGAATAAGCCTAGAGAGGACGAAAATGACCTAAATGTTAATACAATGACACAAATGAACTTGTCGGATGCACATGATTGTCTAAAAACCCAATTGCATAAGAATAAGCCTATGGAGGACGAAAATGACCTAATTGTTCATCCAATGACACAAACACACCTATTGGATGCACAAGATAGGTTTAAAACCCTAATTGGAAGAGAATAAGCCTAGGGAGGACGAAAATGACCCTAATGTTCATCCAATGTCACAAACACTTCTATTGGATACAAAAGATAGGTTAAAATCCCTAATTGGACAACAATAAGCCAAGGGATGACGAAAATGACCTAAATGTTCTTCCAATGACCCAAACACACCTATGGGATGCAAAAGATTGGTTAAAAACCCTAGTTGGACAAGAATAAGCCTAGAGATGATGAAAATGACCTAAATGTTAATACAATGACACAAATGAACTTATTGGATGCACATGATTGTCTAAAAACCCTAATTGCATAAGAATAAGCCTAGGGAGGACGAAAATGACCTAATTGTTCATCCAATGACACAAACACACCTATTGGATGCACAAGATTGGTTTAAAACCCTAATTGGACAACTTTAAGCCTTGGGAGGACGAAAATGACCTAATTATTCATCCAATGACACAAACACACCTATTGGATGCAAACGATTGGTTAAAAACCTTAGTTGGACAAGAATAAGCCTAAGGAGGACGAAAATGACCTAAATGTTCATCCAATGACACAATCACACCTATTGGATGCATAAGATTGGTTAAAAACCCTAATTGGACAAGAATAAGCCTTGGGAGGACGAAAATGACCTAATTATTCATCCAATGACACAAACACACCTATTGGATGCAAAAGATTGGTTAAAAACCCTAGTTGGACAAGAATAAGCCTAGGGAGGACGAAAATGACCTAATTGTTCATCTAATGACACAAACACACCTATCGAATGCAGAAGATTGGTTAAAAACCCTAATTGGATAAGAATAAGCCTAGAGAGGACGAAAATGACCTAAATGTTAATACAATGACACAAATGAACTTATTGGATGCACATGATTGTCTAAAAACCCTAATTGCATAAGAATAAGCCTAGGGAGGACGAAAATGACCTAATTGTTCATCCAATGACACAAACACACCTATTGGATGCACAAGATTGGTTTAAAACCCTAATCGGACAAGATTAAGCCTTGGGAGGACGAAAATGACCTAATTATTCATCCAATGACACAAACACACCTATTGGATGGAAAAGATTGGTTAAAAAACCTAGTTGGACAAGAATAAGCCTAGGGAGGACAAAAATGACCTAATTGTTCATCCAATGACACAAACACACCTATTGGATGCACAAGATTGGTTTAAAACCCTAATTGGACAAGATTAAGCCTTGGGAGGACGAAAATGACCTAATTATTCATCCAATGACACAAACACACCTATTGGATGCAAAAGATAGGTTAAAATCCCTAATTGGACAACAATAAGCCTAGGGATGACGAAAATGACCTAAATGTTCATCCAATGACACAATCACACCTATTGGATGCACAAGATTGGTTAAAAACCCTAATTGGATAAGAATAAGCCTAGAGAGGACGAAAATGACCTAAATGTTAATACAATGACACAAATGAACTTATTGGATGCACATGATTGTCTAAAAACCCTAATTGCATAAGAATAAGCCTAGGGAGGACGAAAATGACCTAATTGTTCATCCAATGACACAAACACACCTATTGGATGCACAAGATTGGTTTAAAACCCTAATTGGACAAGATTAAGCCTTGGGAGGACGAAAATGACCTAATTATTCATCCAATGACACAAACACACCTATTGGATGCAAAAGATTGGTTAAAAACCCTTGTTGGACAAGAATAAGCCTAAGGAGGACGAAAATGACCTAATTGTTCATCTAATGACACAAACACACCTATCGAATGCAGAAGATTGGTTAAAAACCCTAATTGGATAAGAATAAGCCTAGAGAGGACGAAAATGACCTAAATGTTAATACAATGACACAAATGAACTTATTGGATGCACATGATTGTCTAAAAACCCTAATTGCATAAGAATAAGCCTAGGGAGGACGAAAATGACCTAATTGTTCATCCAATGACACAAACACACCTATTGGATGCACAAGATTGGTTTAAAACCCTAATTGGACAAGAATAAGCCTTGGGAGGACGAAAATGACCTAATTATTCATCCAATGACACAAACACACCTATTGGATGCAAAAGATTGGTTAAAAACCCTTGTTGGACAAGAATAAGCCTAAGGAGGACGAAAATGACCTAAATGTTCATCCAATGACACAATCACACCTATTGGATGCACAAGATTGGTTAAAAACCCTAATTGCACAAGAATAAGCCTTGGGAGGACGAAAAGGACCTAATTATTCATCCAATGACACAAACACACCTATTGGATGCAAAAGATTGGTTAAAAACCCTAGTTGGACAAGAATAAGCCTAGGGAGGACGAAAATGACCTAATTGTTCATCTAATGACACAAACACACCTATCGAATGCACAAGATTGGTTAAAAACCCTAATTGGATAAGAATAAGCCTAGAGAGGAAGAAAATGACCTAAAAGTTAACACAATGACACAAATGAACTTGTTGGATGCACATGATTGTCTAAAAACCCAATTGCATAAGAATAAGCCTAGGGAGGACGAAAATGACCTAATTGTTCATCCAATGACACAAACACACCTATTGGATGGAAAAGATTGGTTAAAAAACCTAGTTGGACAAGAATAAGCCTAGGTAGGACGAAAATGACCTAATTGTTCATCCAATGACACAAACGCACCTATTGGATGGACAAGATTGGTTTAAAACCCTAATTGGACAAGATTAAGCCTTGGGAGGACGAAAATGACCTAATTATTCATCCAATGACACAAACACACCTATTGGATGCAAAAGATTGGTTAAAAACCCTAGTTGGACAAGAATAAGCCTAAGGAGGACAAAAATGACCTAAATGTTCATCCAATGACACAATCACACCTATTGGATGCACAAGATTGGTTAAAAACCCAAATTAGACAAGAATAAGCCTTGGGAGGACGAAAATGACCTAATTATTCATCCAATGACACAAACACACGTATTGGATGCAAAAGATTGGTTAAAAACCCTAGTTGGACAAGAGTAAGCCTAGGGAGGACGAAAATGACCTAATTGTTCATCTAATGACACAAACACACCTATCGAATGCACAAGATTGGTTAAAAACCCTAATTGGATAAGAATAAGCCTAGAGAGGACGAAAATGACCTAAATGTTAATACAATGACACAAATGAACTTGTTGGATGCACATGATTGTCTAAAAACCCAATTGCATAAGAATAAGCCTATGGAGGACGAAAATGACCTAATTGTTCATCCAATGACACAAACACACCTATTGGATGCACAAGATAGGTTTAAAACCCTAATTGGAAGAGAATAAGCCTAGGGAGGACGAAAATGACCCTAATGTTCATCCAATGTCCCAAACACTTCTATTGGATACAAAAGATAGGTTAAAATCCCTAATTGGACAACAATAAGCCTAGGGATGACGAAAATGACCTAAATGTTCTTCCAATGACACAAACACACCTATGGGATGCAAAAGATTGGTTAAAAACCCTAGTTGGACAAGAATAAGCCTAGAGATGATGAAAATGACCTAAATGTTAATACAATGACACAAATGAACTTATTGGATGCACATGATTGTCTAAAAACCCTAATTGCATAAGAATAAGCCTAGGGAGGACGAAAATGACCTAATTGTTCATCCAATGACACAAACACACCTATTGGATGCACAAGATTGGTTTAAAACCCTAATTGGACAACTTTAAGCCTTGGGAGGACGAAAATGACCTAATTATTCATCCAATGACACAAACACACCTATTGGATGCAAACGATTGGTTAAAAACCTTAGTTGGACAAGAATAAGCCTAAGGAGGACGAAAATGACCTAAATGTTCATCCAATGACACAATCACACCTATTGGATGCATAAGATTGGTTAAAAACCCTAATTGGACAAGAATAAGCCTTGGGAGGACGAAAATGACCTAATTATTCATCCAATGACACAAACACACCTATCGGATGCAAAAGATTGGTTAAAAACCCTAGTTGGACAAGAATAAGCCTAGGGAGGACGAAAATGACCTAATTGTTCATCTAATGACACAAACACACCTATCGAATGCAGAAGATTGGTTAAAAACCCTAATTGGATAAGAATAAGCCTAGAGAGCACGAAAATGACCTAAATGTTAATACAATGACACAAATGAACTTATTGGATGCACATGATTGTCTAAAAACCCTAATTGCATAAGAATAAGCCTAGGGAGGACGAAAATGACCTAATTGTTCATCCAATGACACAAACACACCTATTGGATGCACAAGATTGGTTTAAAACCCTAATTGGACAAGATTAAGCCTTGGGAGGACGAAAATGACCTAATTATTCATCCAATGACACAAACACACCTATTGGATGCAAAAGATTGGTTAAAAACCCTTGTTGGACAAGAATAAGCCTAAGGAGGACGAAAATGACCTAAATGTTCATCCAATGACACAATCACACCTATTGGATGCACAAGATTGGTTAAAAACCCTAATTGGACAAGAATAAGCCTTGGGAGGACGAAAATGACCTAATTATTCATCCAATGACACAAACACACCTATTGGATGCAAAAGATTGGTTAAAAACCCAAGTTGGACAAGAATAAGCCTAGGGAGGACGAAAATGACCTAATTGTTCATCTAATGACACAAACACACCTATCGAATGCACAAGATTGGTTAAAAACCCTAATTGGATAAGAATAAGCCTAGAGAGGACGAAAATGACCTAAATGTTAACACAATGACACAAATGAACTTGTTGGATGAACATGATTGTCTAAAAACCCAATTGCATAAGAATAAGCCTAGGGAGGACGAAAATGACCTAATTGTTCATCCAATGACACAAACACACCTATTGGATGCACAAGATTGGTTAAAAACCCTAGTTGGACAAGAATACGCCTAAGGAGGACGAAAATGACCTAAATGTTCATCTAATGACAAAGTCACACCTATTGGATGCACAAGATTGGTTAAAAACCCTAGTTGGACAAGAATACGCCTAAGGAGGACGAAAATGACCTAAATGTTCATCCAATGACACAATCACACCTATTGGATGCACAAGATTGGTTAAAAACCCTAATCGGACAAGAATAAGCCTTGGGAGGACGAAAATGACCAAATTATTCATCCAATGACACAAACACACCTATTGGATGGAAAAGATTGGTTAAAAAACCTAGTTGGACAAGAATAAGCCTAGGGAGGACGAAAATGACCTAATTGTTCATCCAATGACACAAACACACCTATTGGATGCACAAGATTGGTTTAAAACCCTAATTGGACAAGATTAAGCCTTGGGAGGACGAAAATGACCTAATTATTCATCCAATGACACAAACACACCTATTGGATGCAAAAGATTGGTTAAAAACCCTTGTTGGACAAGAATAAGCCTAAGGAGGACGAAAATGACCTAAATGTTCATCCAATGACACAAACACACCTATTGGATGCACAAGATTGGTTAAAAACCCTAGTTGGACAAGAATAAGCCTAGGGAGGACGAAAATGACCTAATTGTTCATCTAATGACACAAACACACCTATCGAATGCACAAGATTGGTTAAAAACCCTAATTGGATAAGAATAAGCCTAGAGAGGACGAAAATGACCTATATGTTAACACAATGACACAAATGAACTTGTTGGATGCACATGATTGTCTAAAAACCCAATTGCATAAGAATAAGCCTAGGGAGGACGAAAATGACCTAATTGTTCATCCAATGACACAAACACACCTATTGGATGCACAAGATTGGTTAAAAACCCTAGTTGGACAAGAATACGCCTAAGGAGGACGAAAATGACCTAAATGTTCATCCAATGACAAAATCACACCCATTGGATGCACAAGATTGGTTAAAAACCCTAGTTGGACAAGAATACACCTAAGGAGGACGAAAATGAAATAAGTGTTCATCCAATGACACAATCACACCTATTGGATGCACAAGATTGGTTAAAAACCCTAATTGGACAAGAATAAGCCATGGGAGGACGAAAATGACCTAATTATTCGTCCACTGACACAAACACACCTATTGGATGCAAAAGATTGGTTAAAAACCCTAGTTGGACATGAATAAGCCTAAGGAGGACGAAAATGACCTAAATGTTCATCCAATGACACAATCACACCTATTGGATGCACAAGATTGGTTAAAAACCCTAATTGCACAAGAATAAGCCTTGGGAGGACGAAAAGGACCTAATTATTCATCCAATGACACAAACACACCTATTGGATGCAAAAGATTGGTTAAAAACCCTAGTTGGACAAGAATAAGCCTAGGGAGGACGAAAATGACCTAATTGTTCATCTAATGACACAAACACACCTATCGAATGCACAAGATTGGTTAAAAACCCTAATTGGATAAGAATAAGCCTAGAGAGGATGAAAATGACCTAAAAGTTAACACAATGACACAAATGAACTTGTTGGATGCACATGATTGTCTAAAAACCCAATTGCATAAGAATAAGCCTAGGGAGGACGAAAATGACCTAATTGTTCATCCAATGACACAAACACACCTATTGGATGCACAAGATTGGTTAAAAACCCTAGTTGGACAAGAATACGCCTAAGGAGGACGACAATGACCTAAATGTTCATCTAATGACAAAATCACACCTATTGGATGCACAAGATTGGTTAAAAACCCTAGTTGGACAAGAATACGCCTAAGGAGGACGAAAATGACCTAAATGTTCATCCAATGACACAATCACACCTATTGGATGCACAAGATTGGTTAAAAACCCTAATCGGACAAGAATAAGCCTTGGGAGGACGAAAATGACCAAATTATTCATCCAATGACACAAACACACCTATTGGATGGAAAAGATTGGTTAAAAAACCTAGTTGGACAAGAATAAGCCTAGGGAGGACGAAAATGACCTAATTTTTCATCCTAAGACACAAACACACCTATCGGATGCACAAGATTGGTTAAAAACCCTAATTGGATAAGAATAAGCCTAGAGAGGACGAAAATGACCTAAATGTTAATACAATGACACAAATGAACTTATTGGATGCACATGATTGTCTAAAAACCCTAATTGCATAAGAATAAGCCTAGGGAGGACGAAAATGACCTAATTGTTTATCCAATGACACAAACACACCTATTGGATGCACAAGATTGGTTAAAAACCCTAGTTGGACAAGATTAAGCCTTGGGAGGACGAAAATGACCTAATTATTCATCCAATGACACAAACACACCTATTGGATGCAAAAGATTGGTTAAAAACCCTTGTTGGACAAGAATAAGCCTAAGGAGGACGAAAATGACCTAAATGTTCATCCAATGACACAATCACACCTATTGGATGCACAAGATTGGTTAAAGACCCTAATTGGACAAGAATAAGCCTTGGGAGGACGAAAATGACCTAATTATTCATCCAATGACACAAACACACCTATTGGATGCAAAAGATTGGTTAAAAACCCTAGTTGGACAAGAATAAGCCTAGGGAGGACGAAAATGACCTAATTGTTCATCTAATGACACAAACACACCTATCGAATGCACAAGATTGGTTAAAAACCCTAATTGGATAAGAATAAGCCTAGAGAGGACGAAAATGACCTATATGTTAACACAATGACACAAATGAACTTGTTGGATGCACATGATTGTCTAAAAACCCAATTGCATAAGAATAAGCCAAGGGAGGATGAAAATGACCTAATTGTTCATCCAATGACACAAACACACCTATTGGATGCACAAGATTGGTTAAAAACCCTAGTTGGACAAGAATACGCCTAAGGAGGACGAAAATGACCTAAATGTTCATCTAATGACAAAATCACACCTATTGGATGCACAAGATTGGTTAAAAACCCTAGTTGGACAAGAATACGCCTAAGGAGGACGAAAATGACCTAAATGTTCATCCAATGACACAATCACACCTATTGGATGCACAAGAATGGTTAAAAACCCTAATCGAACAAGAATAAGCCTTGGGAGGACGAAAATGACCAAATTATTCATCCAATGACACAAACACACCTATTGGATGGAAAAGATTGGTTAAAAAACCTAGTTGGACAAGAATAAGCCTAGGGAGGACGAAAATGACCTAATTTTTCATCCTAAGACACAAACACACCTATCGGATGCACAAGATTGGTTAAAACCCCTAATTGGATAAGAATAAGCCTAGAGAGGACGAAAATGACCTAAATGTTAATACAATGACACAAATGAACTTATTGGATGCACATGATTGTCTAAAAACCCTAATTGCATAAGAATAAGCCTAGGGAGGACGAAAATGACCTAATTGTTCATCCAATGACACAAACACACCTATTGGATGCACAAGATTGGTTTAAAACCCTAATTGGACAAGAATAAGCCTTGGGAGGACGAAAATGACCTAATTATTCATCCAATGACACAAACACACCTATTGGATGCAAAAGATTGGTTAAAAACCCTTGTTGGACAAGAATAAGCCTAAGGAGGACGAAAATGACCTAAATGTTCATCCAATGACACAATCACACCTATTGGATGCACAAGATTGGTTAAAAACCCTAATTGCACAAGAATAAGCCTTGGGAGGACGAAAAGGACCTAATTATTCATCCAATGACACAAACACACCTATTGGATGCAAAAGATTGGTTAAAAACCCTAGTTGGACAAGAATAAGCCTAGGGAGGACGAAAATGACCTAATTGTTCATCTAATGACACAAACACACCTATCGAATGCACAAGATTGGTTAAAAACCCTAATTGGATAAGAATAAGCCTAGAGAGGACGAAAATGACCTATATGTTAACACAATGACACAAATGAACTTGTTGGATGCACATGATTGTCTAAAAACCCAATTGCATAAGAATAAGCCTAGGGAGGACGAAAATGACCTAATTGTTCATCCAATGACACAAACACACCTATTGGATGCACAAGATTGGTTAAAAACCCTAGTTGGACAAGAATAAGCCTAAGGAGGACGAAAATGACCTAAATGTTCATCTAATGACAAAATCACACCTATTGGATGCACAAGATTGGTTAAAAACCCTAGTTGGACAAGAATACGCCTAAGGAGGACGAAAATGACCTAAATGTTCATCCAATGACACAATCACACCTATTGGATGCACAAGAATGGTTAAAAACCCTAATCGAACAAGAATAAGCCTTGGGAGGACGAAAATGACCAAATTATTCATCCAATGACACAAACACACCTATTGGATGGAAAAGATTGGTTAAAAAACCTAGTTGGACAAGAATAAGCCTAGGGAGGACGAAAATGACCTAATTGTTCATCCAATGACACAAACACACCTATTGGATGCACAAGATTGGTTTAAAACCCTAATTGGACAAGATTAAGCCTTGGGAGGACGAAAATGACCTAATTATTCATCCAATGACACAAACACACCTATTGGATGCAAAAGATTGGTTAAAAACCCTTGTTGGACAAGAATAAGCCTAAGGAGGACGAAAATGACCTAAATGTTCATCCAATGACACAAACACACCTATTGGATGCACAAGATTGGTTAAAAACCCTAGTTGGACAAGAATAAGCCTAGGGAGGACGAAAATGACCTAATTGTTCATCTAATGACACAAACACACCTATCGAATGCACAAGATTGGTTAAAAACCCTAATTGGATAAGAATAAGCCTAGAGAGGACGAAAATGACCTAAATGTTAACACAATGACACAAATGAACTTGTTGGATGCACATGATTGTCTAAAAACCCAATTGCATAAGAATAAGCCTAGGGAGGACGAAAATGACCTAATTGTTCATCTAATGACACAAACACACCTATCGAATGCAGAAGATTGGTTAAAAACCCTAATTGGATAAGAATAAGCCTAGAGAGGACGAAAATGACCTAAATGTTAATACAATGACACAAATGAACTTATTGGATGCACATGATTGTCTAAAAACCCTAATTGCATAAGAATAAGCCTAGGGAGGACGAAAATGACCTAATTGTTCATCCAATGACACAAACACACCTATTGGATGCACAAGATTGGTTTAAAACCCTAATTGGACAACTTTAAGCCTTGGGAGGACGAAAATGACCTAATTATTCATCCAATGACACAAACACACCTATTGGATGCAAACGATTGGTTAAAAACCTTAGTTGGACAAGAATAAGCCTAAGGAGGACGAAAATGACCTAAATGTTCATCCAATGACACAATCACACCTATTGGATGCACAAGATTGGTTAAAAACCCTAATTGGACAAGAATAAGCCTTGGGAGGACGAAAATGACCTAATTATTCATCCAATGACACAAACACACCTATTGGATGCAAAAGATTGGTTAAAAACCCTAGTTGGACAAGAATAAGCCTAGGGAGGACGAAAATGACCTAATTGTTCATCTAATGACACAAACATACCTATCGAATGCACAAGATTGGTTAAAAACCCTAATTGGATAAGAATAAGCCTAGAGAGGACGAAAATGACCTAAAAGTTAACACAATGACACAAATGAACTTGTTGGATGCACATGATTGTCTAAAAACCCAATTGCATAAGAATAAGCCTAGGGAAGACGAAAATGACCTAATTGTTCATCCAATGACACAAACACACCTATTGGATGCACAAGATTGGTTAAAAACCCTAGTTGGACAAGAATACGCCTAAGGAGGACGAAAATGACCTAAATGTTCATCTAATGACAAAATCACACCTATTGGATGCACAAGATTGGTTAAAAACCCTAGTTGGACAAGAATACGCCTAAGGAGGACGAAAATGACCTAAATGATCATCCAATGACACAATCACACCTATTGGATGCACAAGATTGGTTAAAAACCCTAATCGAACAAGAATAAGCCTTGGGAGGACGAAAATGACCAAATTATTCATCCAATGGCACAAACACACCTATTGGATGGAAAAGATTGGTTAAAAAACCTAGTTGGACAAGAATAAGCCTAGGGAGGACAAAAATGACCTAATTTTTCATCCTAAGACACAAACACACCTATCGGATGCACAAGATTGGTTAAAAACCCTAGTTGGACAAGAATACGCCTAAGGAGGACGAAAATGACCTAAATGTTCATCTAATGACAAAATCACACCTATTGGATGCACAAGATTGGTTAAAAACCCTAGTTGGACAAGAATACGCCTAAGGAGGACGAAAATGACCTAAATGTTCATCCAATGACACAATCACACCTATTGGATGCACAAGATTGGTTAAAAACCCTAATCGAACAAGAATAAGCCTTGGGAGGACGAAAATGACCAAATTATTCATCCAATGGCACAAACACACCTATTGGATGGAAAACATTGGTTAAAAAACCTAGTTGGACAAGAATAAGCCTTGGGAGGACAAAAATGACCTAATTTTTCATCCTAAGACACAAACACACCTATCGGATGCACAAGATTGGTTAAAAACCCTAATTGGATAAGAATAAGCCTAGAGAGGACGAAAATGACCTAAAAGTTAACACAATGACACAAATGAACTTGTTGGATGCACATGATTGTCTAAAAACCCAATTGCATAAGAATAAGCCTAGGGAGGACGAAAATGACCTAATTGTTCATCCAATGACACAAACACACCTATTGGATGCACAAGATTGGTTAAAAACCCTAGTTGGACAAGAATACGCCTAAGGAGGACGAAAATGACCTAAATGTTCATCCAATGACAAAATCACACCTATTGGATGCACAAGATTGGTTAAAAACCCTAGTTGGACAAGAATACGCCTAAGGAGGACGAAAATGACCTAAATGTTAATAAAATGACACAAATGAACTTGTTGGATGCACATGATTGTCTAAAAACCCAATTGCATAAGAATAAGCCTAGGGAGGACGAAAATGACCTAATTGTTCATCCAATGACACAAACACACCTATTGGATGCACAAGATTGGTTAAAAACCCTAGTTGGACAAGAATACGCCTAAGGAGGACGAAAATGACCTAAATGTTCATCCAATGACACAATCACACCTATTGGATGCACAAGATTGGTTAAAAACCCTAATTGGACAAGAATAAGCCTTGGGAGGACGAAAATGACCAAATTATTCATCCAATGACACAAACACACCTATTGGATGGAAATGATTGGTTAAAAAACCTAGTTGGACAAGAATAAGCCTAGGGAGGACGAAAATGACCTAATTTTTCATCCAATAACACAAACACACCTATCGGATGCACAAGATTGGTTAAAAACCCTAATTGGACAAGAATAAGCCTAGAGAGGACGAAAATGACCTAAATGTTAATACAATGACACAAATGAACTTATTGGATGCACACGATTGTCTAAAAACCCTAATTGCATAAGAATAAGCCTAGGGAGGACGAAAATGACCTAATTGTTCATCCAATGACACAAACACACCTATTGGATGCACAAGATTGGTTTAAAACCCTAATTGGACAAGATTAAGCCTTGGGAGGACGAAAATGACCTAATTATTCATCCAATGACACAAACACACCTATTGGATGCAAAAGATTGGTTAAAAACCCTTGTTGGACAAGAATAAGCCTAAGGAGGACGAAAATGACCTAATTGTTCATCTAATGACACAAACACACCTATCGAATGCAGAAGATTGGTTAAAAACCCTAATTGGATAAGAATAAGCCTAGAGAGGACGAAAATGACCTAAATGTTAATACAATGACACAAATGAACTTATTGGATGCACATGATTGTCTAAAAACCCTAATTGCATAAGAATAAGCCTAGGGAGGACGAAAATGACCTAATTGTTCATCCAATGACACAAACACACCTATTGGATGCACAAGATTGGTTTAAAACCCTAATTGGACAAGAATAAGCCTTGGGAGGACGAAAATGACCTAATTATTCATCCAATGACACAAACACACCTATTGGATGCAAAAGATTGGTTAAAAACCCTAGTTGGACAAGAATAAGCCTAGGGAGGACGAAAATGACCTAATTGTTCATCTAATGACACAAACACACCTATCGAATGCACAAGATTGGTTAAAAACCCTAATTGGATAAGAATAAGCCTAGAGAGGACGAAAATGACCTATATGTTAACACAATGACACAAATGAACTTGTTGGATGCACATGATTGTCTAAAAACCCAATTGCATAAGAATAAGCCTAGGGAGGACGAAAATGACCTAATTGTTCATCCAATGACACAAACACACCTATTGGATGCACAAGATTGGTTAAAAACCCTAGTTGGACAAGAATAAGCCTAAGGAGGACGAAAATGACCTAAATGTTCATCTAATGACAAAATCACACCTATTGGATGCACAAGATTGGTTAAAAACCCTAGTTGGACAAGAATACGCCTAAGGAGGACGAAAATGACCTAAATGTTCATCCAATGACACAATCACACCTATTGGATGCACAAGAATGGTTAAAAACCCTAATCGAACAAGAATAAGCCTTGGGAGGACGAAAATGACCAAATTATTCATCCAATGACACAAACACACCTATTGGATGGAAAAGATTGGTTAAAAAACCTAGTTGGACAAGAATAAGCCTAGGGAGGACGAAAATGACCTAATTTTTCATCCTAAGACACAAACACACCTATCGGATGCACAAGATTGGTTAAAACCCCTAATTGGATAAGAATAAGCCTAGAGAGGACGAAAATGACCTAAATGTTAATACAATGACACAAATGAACTTATTGGATGCACATGATTGTCTAAAAACCCTAATTGCATAAGAATAAGCCTAGGGAGGACGAAAATGACCTAATTGTTCATCCAATGACACAAACACACCTATTGGATGCACAAGATTGGTTTAAAACCCTAATTGGACAACTTTAAGCCTTGGGAGGACGAAAATGACCTAATTATTCATCCAATGACACAAACACACCTATTGGATGCAAACGATTGGTTAAAAACCTTAGTTGGACAAGAATAAGCCTAAGGAGGACGAAAATGACCTAAATGTTCATCCAATGACACAATCACACCTATTGGATGCACAAGATTGGTTAAAAACCCTAATTGGACAAGAATAAGCCTTGGGAGGACGAAAATGACCTAATTATTCATCCAATGACACAAACACACGTATTGGATGCAAAAGATTGGTTAAAAACCCTAGTTGGACAAGAATAAGCCTAGGGAGGACGAAAATGACCTAATTGTTCATCTAATGACACAAACACACCTATCGAATGCACAAAATTGGTTAAAAACCCTAATTGGATAAGAATAAGCCTAGAGAGGACGAAAATGACCTAAATGTTAACACAATGACACGAATGAACTTGTTGGATGCACATGATTGTCTAAAAACCCAATTGCATAAGAATAACCCTGGGGAGGACGAAAATGACCTAATTGTTCATCCAATGACACAAACACACCTATTGGATGCACAAGATTGGTTAAAAACCCTAGTTGGACAAGAATACGCCTAAGGAGGACGAAAATGACCTAAATGTTCATCCAATGACACAATCACACCTATTGGATGCACAAGATTGGTTAAAAACCCTAATTGGACAAGAATAAGCCTTGGGAGGACGAAAATGACCTAATTATTCATCCAATGACACAAACACACCTATTGGATGGAAAAGATTGGTTAAAAACACTAGTTGGACAAGAATAAGCCTAGGGAGGACAAAAATGACCTAATTGTTCATCCAATGACACAAACACACCTATCGGATGCACAAGATTGGTTAAAAACCCTAATTGGACAAGAATAACCCTAGAGAGGACGAAAATGACCTAAATGTTAATACAATGACACAAATGAACTTATTGGATGCACATGATTGTCTAAAAACCCTAATTGCATAAGAATAAGCCTAGGGAGGACGAAAATGACCTAATTGTTCATCCAATGACACAAACACACCTATTGGATGCACAAGATTGGTTTAAAACCCTAATTGGACAAGAATAAGCCTAGGGAGGACGAAAATGACCTAAATGTTCATCCAATGACACAAACACTTCTATTGGATACAAAAGATAGGTTAAAATCCCTAATTGGACAACAATAAGCCTAGGGACGACGAAAATGACCTAATTGTTCATCCAATGACGAAAACAAACCTATTGGATGCACAAGATTGGTTAAAAACCCTAATTGGACAAGAATAACCCTATGGAGGACGAAAATGACCTAAATGTTCTTCCAATGACACAAACACACCTATGGGATGCAAAAGATTGATTAAAAACCCTAGTTGGACAAGAATAAGCCTAGAGAGGATGAAAATGACCTAAATGTTAATACAATGACACAAATGAACTTATTGGATGCACATGATTGTCTAAAAACCCTAATTGCAAAAGAATAAGCCTAGGGAGGACGAAAATGACCTAATTGTTCATCCAATGACACAAACACACCTATTGGATGCACAAGATTGGTTTAAAACCCTAATTGGACAACATTAAGCCTTGGGAGGACGAAAATGACCTAATTATTCATCCAATGACACAAACATACCTATTGGATGCAAACGATTGGTTAAAAACCTTAGTTGGACAAGAATAAGCCTAAGGAGAACGAAAATGACGTAAATGTTCATCCAATGACACAATCACACCTATTGGATGCACAAGATTGGTTAAAAACCCTAATTGGACAAGAATAAGCCTTGGGAGGACGAAAATGACCTAATTATTCATCCATTGACACAAACACACCTATTGGATGCAAAAGATTGGTTAAAAACCCTAGTTGGACAAGAATAAGCCTAGGGAGGACGAAAATGACCTAATTGTTCATGTAATGACACAAACACACCTATCGAATGCACAAGATTGGTTAAAAACCCTAATTGGATAAGAATAAGCCTAGAGAGGACGAAAATGACCTAAATGTTCATCCAATGACACAATCACACCTATTGGATGCACAAGATTGGTTAAAAACCCTAATTGGACAAGAATAAGCCTTAGGAGGACGAAAATGACCAAATTATTCATCCAATGACACAAACACACCTATTGGATGGAAAAGATTGGTTAAAAAACCTAGTTGGACAAGAATAAGCCTCGGGTGAACGAAAATGACCTAATTTTTCATCCAATGACACAAACACACCTATCGGATGCACAAGATTGGTTAAAAACCCTAATTGGACAAGAATAAGCCTAGAGAGGACGAAAATGACCTAAATGTTAATACAATGACACAAATGAACTTATTGGATGCACACGATTGTCTAAAAACCCTAATTGCATTAGAATAAGCCTAGGGAGGACGAAAATGACCTAATTGTTCATCCAATGACACAAACACACCTATTGGATGCACAAGATTGGTTTAAAACCCTAATTGGACAAGAATAAGCCTAGGGAGGACGAAAATGACCTAAATGTTCATCCAATGACACAATCACACCTATTGGATGCACAAGATTGGTTAAAAACCCTAATTGGACAAGAATAAGCCCTGGGAGGACGAAAATGACCTAATTATTCATCCAATGACACAAACACACCTATTGGATGGAAAAGATTGGTTAAAAACACTAGTTGGACAAGAATAAGCCTAGGGAGGACGAAAATGACCTAATTGTTCATCCAATGACACAAACACACCTATCGGATGCACAAGATTGGTTAAAAACCCTAATTGGACAAGAATAAGCCTAGAGAGGACGAAAATGACCTAAATGTTAATACAATGACACAAATGAACTTATTGGATGCACACGATTGTCTAAAAACCCTAATTGCATAAGAATAAGCCTAGGGAGGACGAAAATGACCTAATTGTTCATCCAATGACACAAACACACCTATTGGATGCACAAGATTGGTTTAAAACCCTAATTGGACAAGAATAAGCCTAGGGAGGACGAAAATGACCTAAATGTTCATCCAATGACACAAACACTTCTATTGGATACAAATGATAGGTTAAAATCCCTAATTGGACAACAATAAGCCTAGGGATGACGAAAATGACCTAATTGTTCATCCAATGACGAAAACAAACCTAATGGATGCACAAGATTGGTTAAAAACCCAAATTGGACAAGAATAACCCTATGGAGGACGAAAATGACCTAAATGTTCGTCCAATGACACAAACTCACCTATTGGATGCACAAGATTGGTTAAAAACCCTAATTGGACAAGAATAAGCCTTGAGAGGATGAAAATGACCTAAATGTTTATACAATGACACAAATGAACTTATGGGATGCACATGATTGTCTAAAAACCCTAATTGCATAAGAATAAGCCTAGGGAGGACGAAAATGACCTAATTGTTCATCCAATGACACAAGCACACCTATTGGATGCACAAGATTGGTTTAAAACATTAATTGGACAAGAAGAAGCCTAGGGAGGACGAAAATGACCTAAATGTTCATCCAATGACACAAACACACCTATTGGATGCAAAAGATTGGTTAAAAACCCTAGTTGGACAAGAATAAGCCTAGGGAGGACGAAAATGACCTAATTGTTCATCAAATGTCACAAACACACCTATCGGATGCACAAGTTTGGTTAAAAACCCTAATTGGACAAGAATAAGCCTAGAAGGACGAAAATGACCTAAATGTTAATACAATGACACAAATGAACTTATTGGATGCACATGATTGTCTAAAAACCCAATTGCATAACAATAATCCTAGGGAGAAAATGACGTAATTGTTCATCCAATGAAACAAACACACCTATTGGATGCACAAGATTGGTTTAAAACCCTAATTGGACAAGATTAAGCTTTGGGAGGACGAAAATGACCTAATTATTCGTCCACTGACACAAACACACCTATTGGATGCAAAAGATTGGTTAAAAACCCTAGTTGGACAAGAATAAGCCTAAGAAGGACGAAAATGACCTAAATGTTCATCCAATGACACAATCACACCTATTGGATGCACAAGATTGGTTAAAAACCCTAATTGGACAAGAATAAGCCTTGGGAGGACGAAAATGACAAATTATTCATCCAATGACACAAACACACCTATTGGATGGAAAAGATTGGTTAAAAACACTAGTTGGACAAGAATAAGCCTAGGGAGGACGAAAATGACCTAATTGTTCATCCAATGACACAAACACACCTATCGGATGCACAAGATTGGTTAATAACCCTAATTGGACAAGAATAAGCCTAGAGAGGACGAAAATGACCTAAATGTTAAGACAATGACACAAATGAACTTATTGGATGCACATGATTGTCTAAAAACCCTAATTGCATAAGAATAAGCCTAGGGAGGACGAAAATGACCTAATTGTTCATCCAATGACACAAACACACCTATTGGATGCACAAGATTGGTTTAAAACCCTAATTGGACAAGAATAAGCCTAGGGAGGACGAAAATGACCTAAATATTCATCCAATGACACAAACACTTCTATTGGATACAAAAGATAGGTTAAAATCCCTAATTGGACAACAACAAGCCTAGGGACGACGAAAATGACCTAATTGTTCATCCAATGACACAATCACACCTATTGGATGCACAAGATTGGTTAAAAACCCTAATCGGACAAGAATAAGCCTTGGGAGGACGAAAATGACCAAATTATTCATCCAATGACACAAACACACCTATTGGATGGAAAAGATTGGTTAAAAAACCTAGTTGGACAAGAATAAGCCTAGGGAGGACGAAAATGACCTAATTTTTCATCCTAAGACACAAACACACCTACCGGATGCACAAGATTGGTTAAAAACCCTAATTGGATAAGAATAACCCTAGAGAGGACGAAAATGACCTAAATGTTAATACAATGACACAAATGAACTTATTGGATGCACATGATTGTCTAAAAACCCTAATTGCATAAGAATAAGCCTAGGGAGGACGAAAATGACCTAATTGTTCATCCAATGACACAAACACACCTATTGGATGCACAAGATTGGTTTAAAACCCTAATTGGACAAGATTAAGCCTTGGGAGGACGAAAATGACCTAATTATTCATCCAATGACCAAAACAAACCTATTGGATGCACAAGATTGGTTAAAAACCCTAGTTGGACAAGAATACGCCTAAGGAGGACGAAAATGACCTAAATGTTCATCCAATGACACAATCACACCTATTGGATGCACAAGATTGGTTAAAAACCCTAATTGGACAAGAATAAGACTTGGGAGGACGAAAATGACCAAATTATTCATCCAATGACACAAACACACCTATTGGATGGAAAAGATTGGTTAAAAAACCTAGTTGGACAAGAATAAGCCTAGGGAGGACGAAAATGACCTAATTTTTCATCCAATGACACAAACACACCTATCGGATGCACAAGATTGGTTAAAAATCCTAATTGGACAAGAATAAGCCTAGAGAGGACGAAAATGACCTGAATGTTAATACAATGACACAAATGAACTTATTGGATGCACACGATTGTCTAAAAACCCTAATTGCATAAGAATAAGCCTAGGGAGGACGAAAATGACCTAATTGTTCATCCAATGACACAAACACACCTATTGGATGCACAAGATTGGTTTAAAACCCTAATTGGACAAGAATAAGCCTAGGGAGGACGAAAATGACCTAAATGTTCATCCAATGACACAAACACACCTATTGGATGTACAAGATTGGTTAAAAATCCTAATTGGACAAGAATAAGCCTAGGGAGGACGAAAATGACTTAAATGTTCATCCAATGACACAAACACACCTATTGGATGCGAAAGATTGGTTAAAAACCCTAGTTGGACAAGAATAAGCCTAGGGATGACAAAAATGACCTAATTGTTGATCCAATGACACAAACACACCTATTGGATTCACAAGATTGGTTAAAAACCCTACTTGGACAAGAATAAGCCTAGGGAGGACGAAAATGACCTAATTGTTCATCCAATGACACAAACACACCTATTGGATGCACAAGATTGGTTAAAAACCCTAATTGGACAAGAATAAGCGTAGGGAGGACGGAAATGACCTAATTGTTCATCCAATGACACAGACACACCTATTAGATGCACAAGATTGGTTTAAAACCCTAATTGGGCAAGAATAAGCGTAGGGAGGACGAAAATGACCTAATTGTTCATCCAATGACACAAACACACCTATTGGATGCACAAGATTGGTTTAAAACCCTAATTGGACAAGAATAAGCCTAGGGAGGACGAAAATGACCTAAATGTTCATCCAATGACACAATCACACCTATTGGATGCACAAGATTGGTTAAAAACCCTAATTGGACAAGAATAAGCCTTGGGAGGACGAAAATGACCTAATTATTCATCCAATGACACAAACACACCTATTGGATGGAAAAGATTGGTTAAAAACACTAGTTGGACAAGAATAAGCCTAGGGAGGACAAAAATGACCTAATTGTTCATCCAATGACACAAACACACCTATCGGATGCACAAGATTGGTTAAAAACCCTAATTGGACAAGAATAAGCCTAGAGAGGACGAAAATGACCTAAATGTTAATACAATGACACAAATGAACTTATTGGATGCACACGATTGTCTAAAAACCCTAATTGCATAAGAATAAGCCTAGGGAGGACGAAAATGACCTAATTGTTCATCCAATGACACAAACACACCTATTGGATGCACAAGATTGGTTTAAAACCCTAATTGGACAAGATTAAGCCTTGGGAGGACGAAAATGACCTAATTATTCATCCAATGACACAAACACACCTATTGGATGCAAAAGATTGGTTAAAAACCCTTGTTGGACAAGAATAAGCCTAAGGAGGACGAAAATGACCTAAATGTTCATCCAATGACACAATCACACCTATTGGATGCACAAGATTGGTTAAAAACCCTAATTGGACAAGAATAAGCCTTGGGAGGACGAAAATGACCTAATTATTCATCCAATGACACAAACACACGTATTGGATGCAAAAGATTGGTTAAAAACCCTAGTTGGACAAGAATAAGCCTAGGGAGGACGAAAATGACCTAATTGTTCATCTAATGACACAAACACACCTATCGAATGCACAAAATTGGTTAAAAACCCTAATTGGATAAGAATAAGCCTAGAGAGGACGAAAATGACCTAAATGTTAACACAATGACACGAATGAACTTGTTGGATGCACATGATTGTCTAAAAACCCAATTGCATAAGAATAACCCTGGGGAGGACGAAAATGACCTAATTGTTCATCCAATGACACAAACACACCTATTGGATGCACAAGATTGGTTAAAAACCCTAGTTGGACAAGAATACGCCTAAGGAGGACGAAAATGACCTAAATGTTCATCCAATGACAAAATCACACCTATTGGATGCACAAGATTGGTTAAAAACCCTAATCGAACAAGAATAAGCCTTGGGAGGACGAAAATGACCAAATTATTCATCCAATGACACAAACACACCTATTGGATGGAAAAGATTGGTTAAAAAACCTAGTTGGACAAGAATAAGCCTAGGGAGGACGAAAATGACCTAATTTTTCATCCTAAGACACAAACACACCTATCGGATGCACAAGATTGGTTAAAACCCCTAATTGGATAAGAATAAGCCTAGAGAGGACGAAAATGACCTAAATGTTAATACAATGACACAAATGAACTTATTGGATGCACATGATTGTCTAAAAACCCTAATTGCATAAGAATAAGCCTAGGGAGGACGAAAATGACCTAATTGTTCATCCAATGACACAAACACACCTATTGGATGCACAAGATTGGTTTAAAACCCTAATTGGACAAGAATAAGCCTTGGGAGGACGAAAATGACCTAATTATTCATCCAATGACACAAACACACCTATTGGATGCAAAAGATTGGTTAAAAACCCTAGTTGGACAAGAATAAGCCTAGGGAGGACGAAAATGACCTAATTGTTCATCTAATGACACAAACACACCTATCGAATGCACAAGATTGGTTAAAAACCCTAATTGGATAAGAATAAGCCTAGAGAGGACGAAAATGACCTATATGTTAACACAATGACACAAATGAACTTGTTGGATGCACATGATTGTCTAAAAACCCAATTGCATAAGAATAAGCCTAGGGAGGACGAAAATGACCTAATTGTTCATCCAATGACACAAACACACCTATTGGATGCACAAGATTGGTTAAAAACCCTAGTTGGACAAGAATAAGCCTAAGGAGGACGAAAATGACCTAAATGTTCATCTATTGACAAAATCACACCTATTGGATGCACAAGATTGGTTAAAAACCCTAGTTGGACAAGAATACGCCTAAGGAGGACGAAAATGACCTAAATGTTCATCCAATGACACAATCACACCTATTGGATGCACAAGATTGGTTAAAAACCCTAATCGAACAAGAATAAGCCTTGGGAGGACGAAAATGACCAAATTATTCATCCAATGGCACAAACACACCTATTGGATGGAAAACATTGGTTAAAAAACCTAGTTGGACAAGAATAAGCCTTGGGAGGACAAAAATGACCTAATTTTTCATCCTAAGACACAAACACACCTATCGGATGCACAAGATTGGTTAAAAACCCTAATTGGATAAGAATAAGCCTAGAGAGGACGAAAATGACCTAAAAGTTAACACAATGACACAAATGAACTTGTTGGATGCACATGATTGTCTAAAAACCCAATTGCATAAGAATAAGCCTAGGGAGGACGAAAATGACCTAATTGTTCATCCAATGACACAAACACACCTATTGGATGCACAAGATTGGTTAAAAACCCTAGTTGGACAAGAATACGCCTAAGGAGGACGAAAATGACCTAAATGTTCATCCAATGACAAAATCACACCTATTGGATGCACAAGATTGGTTAAAAACCCTAGTTGGACAAGAATACGCCTAAGGAGGACGAAAATGACCTAAATGTTCATCCAATGACACAATCACACCTATTGGATGCACAAGATTGGTTAAAAACCCTAATTGGATAAGAATAAGCCTAGAGAGGACGAAAATGACCTAAATGTTAATACAATGACACAAATGAACTTGTTGGATGCACATGATTGTCTAAAAACCCAATTGCATAAGAATAAGCCTAGGGAGGACGAAAATGACCTAATTGTTTATCCAATGACACAAACACACCTATTGAATGCACAAGATTGGTTAAAAACCCTAGTTGGACAAGAATACGCCTAAGGAGGACGAAAATGACCTAAATGTTCATCCAATGACAAAATCACACCTATTGGATGCACAAGATTGGTTAAAAACCCTAGTTGGACAAGAATACGCCTAAGGAGGACGAAAATGACCTAAATGTTCATCCAATGACACAATCACACCTATTGGATGCACAAGATTGGTTAAAAACCCTAATTGGACAAGAATAAGCCTTAGGAGGACGAAAATGACCAAATTATTCATCCAATGACACAAACACACCTATTGGATGGAAAAGATTGGTTAAAAAACCTAGTTGGACAAGAATAAGCCTAGGGAGAACGAAAATGACCTAATTTTTCATCCAATGACACAAACACATCTATCGGATGCACATGATTGGTTAAAAACCCTAATTGGACAAGAATAAGCCTAGAGAGGACGAAAATGACCTAAATGTTAATACAATGACACAAATGAACTTATTGGATGCACACGATTGTCTAAAAACCCTAATTGCATAACAATAAGCCTAGGGAGGACGAAAATGACCTAATTGTTCATGCAATCACACAAACACACCTATTGGATGCACAAGATTGGTTTAAAACCCTAATTGGACAAGAATAAGCCTAGGGAGGAAGAAAATGACCTAAATGTTCATCCAATGACAGAAACACTTCTATTGGATACAAATGATAGGTTAAAATCCCTAATTGGACAACAATAAGCCTAGGGATGACGAAAATGACCTAATTGTTCATCCAATGACGAAAACAAACCTATTGGATGCACAAGATTGGTTAAAAACCCAAATTGGACAAGAATAACCCTATGGAGGACGAAAATGACCTAAATGTTCTTCCAATGACCCAAACTCACCTATTGGATGCACAAGATTGGTTAAAAACCCTAATTGGACAAGAATAAGCCTAGAGAGGATGAAAATGACCTAAATGTTTATACAATGACACAAATGAACTTATTGGATGCACATGATTGTCTAAAAACCCTAATTTCATAAGAATAAGCCTAGGGAGGACGAAAATGACCTAATTGTTCATCCAATGACACAAACACACCTATTGGATGCACAAGATTGGTTTAAAACATTAATTGGACAAGAATAAGCCTAGGGAGGACGAAAATGACCAAAATGTTCATCCAATGACACAAACACACCTATTGGATGCAAAAGATTGGTTAAAAACCTTAGTTGGACAAGAATAAGCCTAGGGAGGACGAAAATGACCTAATTGTTCATCTAATGACACAAACACACCTATCGGATGCACTAGTTAGGTTAAAAACCCTAATTGGACAAGAATAAGCCTAGAGAGGACGAAAATGACCTAAATGTTAATACAATGACACAAATGAACTTATTGGATGCACATGATTGTCTAAAAACCCAATTGCATAAGAATAAGCCTAGGGAGGACGAAAATGACCTAATTGTTCATCCAATGAAACAAACACACCTATTGGATGCACAAGATTGGTTTAAAACCCTAATTGGACAAGATTAAGCTTTGGGAGGACGAAAATGACCTAATTATTCGTCGACTGACACAAACACACCTATTGGATGCAAAAGATTGGTTAAAAACCCTAGTTGGACAAGAATAAGCCTAAGGAGGACGAAAATGACCTAAATGTTCATCCAATGACACAATCACACCTATTGGATGCACAAGATTGGTTAAAAACCCTAATTGGACAAGAATAAGCCTTGGGAGGACGAAAATGACCTAATTATTCATCCAATGACACAAACACACCTATTGGATGGAAAAGATTGGTTAAAAACACTAGTTGGACAAGAATAAGCCTAGGGAGGACAAAAATGACCTAATTGTTCATCCAATGACACAAACACACCTATCGGATGCACAAGATTGGTTAAAAACCCTAATTGGACAAGAATAACCCTAGAGAGGACGAAAATGACCTAAATGTTAATACAATGACACAAATGAACTTATTGGATGCACATGATTGTCTAAAAACCCTAATTGCATAAGAATAAGCCTAGGGAGGACGAAAATGACCTAATTGTTCATCCAATGACACAAACACACCTATTGGATGCACAAGATTGGTTTAAAACCCTAATTGGACAAGAATAAGCCTAGGGAGGACGAAAATGACCTAAATGTTCATCCAATGACACAAACACTTCTATTGGATACAAAAGATAGGTTAAAATCCCTAATTGGACAACAATAAGCCTAGGGACGACGAAAATGACCTAATTGTTCATCCAATGACGAAAACAAACCTATTGGATGCACAAGATTGGTTAAAAACCCTAATTGGACAAGAATAACCCTATGGAGGACGAAAATGACCTAAATGTTCTTCCAATGACACAAACACACCTATGGGATGCAAAAGATTGATTAAAAACCCTAGTTGGACAAGAATAAGCCTAGAGAGGATGAAAATGACCTAAATGTTAATACAATGACACAAATGAACTTATTGGATGCACATGATTGTCTAAAAACCCTAATTGCAAAAGAATAAGCCTAGGGAGGACGAAAATGACCTAATTGTTCATCCAATGACACAAACACACCTATTGGATGCACAAGATTGGTTTAAAACCCTAATTGGACAACATTAAGCCTTGGGAGGACGAAAATGACCTAATTATTCATCCAATGACACAAACATACCTATTGGATGCAAACGATTGGTTAAAAACCTTAGTTGGACAAGAATAAGCCTAAGGAGAACGAAAATGACGTAAATGTTCATCCAATGACACAATCACACCTATTGGATGCACAAGATTGGTTAAAAACCCTAATTGGACAAGAATAAGCCTTGGGAGGACGAAAATGACCTAATTATTCATCCATTGACACAAACACACCTATTGGATGCAAAAGATTGGTTAAAAACCCTAGTTGGACAAGAATAAGCCTAGGGAGGACGAAAATGACCTAATTGTTCATGTAATGACACAAACACACCTATCGAATGCACAAGATTGGTTAAAAACCCTAATTGGATAAGAATAAGCCTAGAGAGGACGAAAATGACCTAAATGTTCATCCAATGACACAATCACACCTATTGGATGCACAAGATTGGTTAAAAACCCTAATTGGACAAGAATAAGCCTTAGGAGGACGAAAATGACCAAATTATTCATCCAATGACACAAACACACCTATTGGATGGAAAAGATTGGTTAAAAAACCTAGTTGGACAAGAATAAGCCTCGGGTGAACGAAAATGACCTAATTTTTCATCCAATGACACAAACACACCTATCGGATGCACAAGATTGGTTAAAAACCCTAATTGGACAAGAATAAGCCTAGAGAGGACGAAAATGACCTAAATGTTAATACAATGACACAAATGAACTTATTGGATGCACACGATTGTCTAAAAACCCTAATTGCATTAGAATAAGCCTAGGGAGGACGAAAATGACCTAATTGTTCATCCAATGACACAAACACACCTATTGGATGCACAAGATTGGTTTAAAACCCTAATTGGACAAGAATAAGCCTAGGGAGGACGAAAATGACCTAAATGTTCATCCAATGACACAATCACACCTATTGGATGCACAAGATTGGTTAAAAACCCTAATTGGACAAGAATAAGCCCTGGGAGGACGAAAATGACCTAATTATTCATCCAATGACACAAACACACCTATTGGATGGAAAAGATTGGTTAAAAACACTAGTTGGACAAGAATAAGCCTAGGGAGGACGAAAATGACCTAATTGTTCATCCAATGACACAAACACACCTATCGGATGCACAAGATTGGTTAATAACCCTAATTGGACAAGAATAAGCCTAGAGAGGACGAAAATGACCTAAATGTTAAGACAATGACACAAATGAACTTATTGGATGCACATGATTGTCTAAAAACCCTAATTGCATAAGAATAAGCCTAGGGAGGACGAAAATGACCTAATTGTTCATCCAATGACACAAACACACCTATTGGATGCACAAGATTGGTTTAAAACCCTAATTGGACAAGAATAAGCCTAGGGAGGACGAAAATGACCTAAATGTTCATCCAATGACACAATCACACCTATTGGATGCACAAGATTGGTTAAAAACCCTAATTGGACAAGAATAAGCCTTGGGAGGACGAAAATGACCTAATTATTCATCCAATGACACAAACACACCTATTGGATGGAAAAGATTCGTTAAAAACACTAGTTGGACAAGAATAAGCCTAGGGAGGACGAAAATGACCTAATTGTTCATCCAATGACACAAACACACCTATCGGATGCACAAGATTGGTTAAAAACCCTAATTGGACAAGAATAAGCCTAGAGAGGACGAAAATGACCTAAGTGTTAATACAATGACACAAATGAACTTATTGGATGCACATGATTGTCTAAAAACCCTAATTGCATAAGAATAAGCCTAGGGAGGACGAAAATGACCTAATTGTTCATCCAATGACACAAACACACCTATTGGATGCACAAGATTGGTTGAAAACCCTAATTGGATAAGAATAAGCCTAGAGAGGACGAAAATGACCTAAATGTTAATACAATGACACAAATGAACTTGTTGGATGCACATGATTGTCTAAAAACCCAATTGCATAAGAATAAGCCTAGGGAGGACGAAAATGACCTAATTGTTCATCCAATGACACAAACACACCTATTGGATGCACAAGATTGGTTAAAAACCCTAGTTGGACAAGAATACGCCTAAGGAGGACGAAAATGACCTAAATGTTCATCCAATGACAAAATCACACCTATTGGATGCACAAGATTGGTTAAAAACCCTAGTTGGACAAGAATACGCCTAAGGAGGACGAAAATGACCTAAATGTTAATACAATGACACAAATGAACTTGTTGGATGCACATGATTGTCTAAAAACCCAATTGCATAAGAATAAGCCTAGGGAGGACGAAAATGACCTAATTGTTCATCCAATGACACAAACACACCTATTGGATGCACAAGATTGGTTAAAAACCCTAGTTGGACAAGAATACGCCTAAGGAGGACGAAAATGACCTAAATGTTCATCCAATGACAAAATCACACCTATTGGATGCACAAGATTGGTTAAAAAACCTAGTTGGACAAGAATAAGCCTAGGGAGAACGAAAATGACCTAATTTTTCATCCAATGACACAAACACACCTATCGGATGCACAAGATTGGTTTAAAACCCTGATTGGACAAGAATAAGCCTAGGGAGGAAGAAAATGACCTAAATGTTCATCCAATGACAGAAACACTTCTATTGGATACAAATGATAGGTTAAAATCCCTAATTGGACAACAATAAGCCTAGGGATGACGAAAATGACCTAATTGTTCATCCAATGACGAAAACAAACCTATTGGATGCACAAGATTGGTTAAAAACCCAAATTGGACAAGAATAACCCTATGGAGGACGAAAATGACCTAAATGTTCTTCCAATGACACAAACACACCTATTGGATGCACAAGATTGGTTAAAAACCCTAATTGGATATGAATAAGCCTAGAGAGGACGAAAATGACCTAAATGTTAATACAATGACACAAATGAACTTGTTGGATGCACTTGATTGTCTAAAAACCCAATTGCATAAGAATAAGCCTAGGGAGGACGAAAATGACCTAATTGTTCATCCAATGACACAAACACACCTATTGGATGCACAACATTGGTTAAAAACCCTAGTTGGACAAGAATACGCCTAAGGAGGACGAAGATGACCTAAATGTTCATCCAATGACAAAATCACACCTATTGGATGCACAAGATTGGTTAAAAACCCTAATTGGACAAGAATAAGCCTAGAGAGGACGAAAATGACCTAAATGTTAATACAATGACACAAATGAACTTATTGGATGCACATGATTGTCTAAAAACCCTAATTTCATAAGAATAAGCCTAGGGAGGACGAAAATGACCTAATTGCTCATCCAATGACACAAACACACCTATTGGATGCACAAGATTGGTTTAAAACATTAATTGGACAAGAATAAGCCTAGGGAGGACGAAAATGACCTAAATGTTCATCCAATGACACAAACACACCTATTGGATGCAAAAGATTGGTTAAAAACCTTAGTTGGACAAGAATAAGCCTAGGGAGGACAAAAATGACCTAATTGTTCATCTAATGACACAAACACACCTATCGGATGCACTAGTTAGGTTAAAAACCCTAATTGGACAAGAATAAGCCTAGAGAGGAAGAAAATGACCTAAATGTTAATACAATGACACAATCACACCTATTGGATGCACAAGATTGGTTAAAAACCCTAATTGGACAAGAATAAGCCTTGGGAGGACGAAAATGACCTAATTATTCATCCAATGACACAAACACACCTATTGGATGGAAAAGATTGGTTAAAAACACTAGTTGGACAAGAATAAGCCTAGGGAGGACAAAAATGACCTAATTGTTCATCCAATGACACAAACACACCTATCGGATGCACAAGATTGGTTAAAAACCCTAATTGGACAAGAATAACCCTAGAGAGGACGAAAATGACCTAAATGTTAATACAATGACACAAATGAACTTATTGGATGCACATGATTGTCTAAAAACCCTAATTGCATAAGAATAAGCCTAGGGAGGACGAAAATGACCTAATTGTTCATCCAATGACACAAACACACCTATTGGATGCACAAGATTGGTTTAAAACCCTAATTGGACAAGAATAAGCCTAGGGAGGACGAAAATGACCTAAATGTTCATCCAATGACACAAACACTTCTATTGGATACAAAAGATAGGTTAAAATCCCTAATTGGACAACAATAAGCCTAGGGACGACGAAAATGACCTAATTGTTCATCCAATGACGAAAACAAACCTATTGGATGCACAAGATTGGTTAAAAACCCTAATTGGACAAGAATAACCCTATGGAGGACGAAAATGACCTAAATGTTCTTCCAATGACACAAACACACCTATGGGATGCAAAAGATTGATTAAAAACCCTAGTTGGACAAGAATAAGCCTAGAGAGGATGAAAATGACCTAAATGTTAATACAATGACACAAATGAACTTATTGGATGCACATGATTGTCTAAAAACCCTAATTGCAAAAGAATAAGCCTAGGGAGGACGAAAATGACCTAATTGTTCATCCAATGACACAAACACACCTATTGGATGCACAAGATTGGTTTAAAACCCTAATTGGACAACATTAAGCCTTGGGAGGACGAAAATGACCTAATTATTCATCCAATGACACAAACATACCTATTGGATGCAAACGATTGGTTAAAAACCTTAGTTGGACAAGAATAAGCCTAAGGAGAACGAAAATGACGTAAATGTTCATCCAATGACACAATCACACCTATTGGATGCACAAGATTGGTTAAAAACCCTAATTGGACAAGAATAAGCCTTGGGAGGACGAAAATGACCTAATTATTCATCCATTGACACAAACACACCTATTGGATGCAAAAGATTGGTTAAAAACCCTAGTTGGACAAGAATAAGCCTAGGGAGGACGAAAATGACCTAATTGTTCATGTAATGACACAAACACACCTATCGAATGCACAAGATTGGTTAAAAACCCTAATTGGATAAGAATAAGCCTAGAGAGGACGAAAATGACCTAAATGTTCATCCAATGACACAATCACACCTATTGGATGCACAAGATTGGTTAAAAACCCTAATTGGACAAGAATAAGCCTTAGGAGGACGAAAATGACCAAATTATTCATCCAATGACACAAACACACCTATTGGATGGAAAAGATTGGTTAAAAAACCTAGTTGGACAAGAATAAGCCTCGGGTGAACGAAAATGACCTAATTTTTCATCCAATGACACAAACACACCTATCGGATGCACAAGATTGGTTAAAAACCCTAATTGGACAAGAATAAGCCTAGAGAGGACGAAAATGACCTAAATGTTAATACAATGACACAAATGAACTTATTGGATGCACACGATTGTCTAAAAACCCTAATTGCATTAGAATAAGCCTAGGGAGGACGAAAATGACCTAATTGTTCATCCAATGACACAAACACACCTATTGGATGCACAAGATTGGTTTAAAACCCTAATTGGACAAGAATAAGCCTAGGGAGGACGAAAATGACCTAAATGTTCATCCAATGACACAATCACACCTATTGGATGCACAAGATTGGTTAAAAACCCTAATTGGACAAGAATAAGCCTTGGGAGGACGAAAATGACCTAATTATTCATCCAATGACACAAACACACCTATTGGATGGAAAAGATTGGTTAAAAACACTAGTTGGACAAGAATAAGCCTAAGGAGGACGAAAATGACCTAAATGTTCATCCAATGACACAATCACACCTATTGGATGCACAAGATTGGTTAAAAACCCTAATTGGACAAGAATAAGCCTTGGGAGGACGAAAATGACCTAATTATTCATCCAATGACACAAACACACCTATTGTATGGAAAAGATTGGTTAAAAACACTAGTTGGACAAGAATAAGCCTAGGGAGGACGAAAATGACCTAATTGTTCATCCAATGACACAAACACACCTATCGGATGCACAAGATTGGTTAAAAACCCTAATTGGACAAGAATAAGCCTAGAGAGGACGAAAATGACCTAAATGTTAATACAATGACACAAATGAACTTATTGGATGCACAAGATTGATTAAAAACCCTAATTGCATAAGAATAAGCCTAGGGAGGACGAAAATGACCTAAATGTTAATCCAATGACACAAACACTCCTATTGGATGAACAAGATTGGTTTAAAACTCTAATGTGACAAGAATAAGCTTATGGAGGACGAAAATGACCTAAATGTTCGTCCAATGACACAAACACACCCATTGGATGCACAAGATAGGTTAAAAACCCTAATTGGACAAGAATAAGCATGGGGAGGATGAAAATGACCTAATTATTCATCCAATGACACAAACACACCTATTGGATGCACAAGATTGGTTAAAAACCCTAATTGGACAAGAATAACCCTCGAGAGGCAAAAAATGACCTAAATGTTAATCCAATGACAGAAACACACCTATTGGATGCACAACATCGGTTTAAAACCCTAATAGGACAAGAATAAGCCTAGGGAGGACGGAAATGACGTATTTGTTTATCCAATGACGAAAACATACCTTTTGGATGCACAAGATTGGTTAAAAACACTAATTGGACAAGAATAAGCCAATGGAGGACAAAATGACATAAATGTTTATCCAATGACACAAACACACCTATCGGATGCACAAGATTGGTTAAAAACCCTAATTGGACACGAATAAGCATAGAGAGGATGAAAATGACCTAAATGATAATACAATGACAAATATGAATTTATTGGATCCACCAGATTGGTTAAAAACCCTAATTCGACAAGAATAAGCCTGGGGAGGACGAAAATGACCTAAATGTTAATCCAATGACACAAATGAATTTATTGGATGCACAAGATTGGTTAAAAACCCTAATTGGACAAGAATAAGCCTAGAAAGGACGAAAGTTACCTAAATGTTAATCCATTGACACAAACACACCTATTGGATGCACAAGATTGGTTTAAAACCCTAATGGGACAAGATTAAGCCAAAGGAGGACGAAAATGACCTAAATGTTCATCCAATGACACAAACACATCTATTGGATGCACAAGATTGGTTAAAAACCCTTATTGGACAAGAATAAGCATGGGGAGGACGAAAACGACCTAATTATTCATCCAATGACACAAATACACCTATTGGATGCACAAGATTGGTTAAAAACCCTAGTTGGACAAGAATAAGCCTAGGGAGGACGAAAATGACCTAATTGTTCATCCAATGACACAAACACACCTATCGGATGCACAAGATTGGTTAAAAACCCTAATTGGACAAGAATAAGCCTAGAGAGGACGAAAATGACCTAAATGTTAATACAATGACACAAATGAACTTATTGGATGCACACGATTGTCTAAAAACCCTAATTGCATTAGAATAAGCCTAGGGAGGACGAAAATGACCTAATTGTTCATCCAATGACACAAACACACCTATTGGATGCACAAGACTGGTTTAAAACCCTAATTGGACAAGAATAAGCCTAGGGAGGACGAAAATGACCTAAATGTTCATCCAATGACACAAACACTTCTATTTGATACAAATGATAGGTTAAAATCCCTAATTGGACAACAATAAGCCTAGGGATGACGAAAATGACCTAATTGTTCATCCAATGACGAAAACAAACCTATTGGATGCACAAGATTGGTTAAAAACCCAAATTGGACAAGAATAACCCTATGGAGGACGAAAATGACCAAAATGTTCTTCCAATGACACAAACTCACCTATTGGATGCACAAGATTGGTTAAAAACCCTAATTGGACAAGAATAAGCCTAGAGAGGATGAAAATGACCTAAATGTTTATACAATGACACAAATGAACTTATTGGATGCACATGATTGTCTAAAAACCCTAATTTCATAAGAATAAGCCTAGGGAGGACGAAAATGACCTAATTGTTCATCCAATGACACAAACACACCTATTGGATGCACAAGATTGGTTTAAAACATTAATTGGACAAGAATAAGCCTAGGGAGGACGAAAATGACCTAAATGTTAATCCAATGACACAAACACACCTATTGGATGCAAAAGATTGGTTAAAAACCTTAGTTGGACAAGAATAAGCCTAGGGAGGACGAAAATGACCTAATTGTTCATCTAATGACACAAACACACCTGTCGGATGCACAAGTATGGTTAAAAACCCTAATTGGACAAGAATAAGCCTAGGGAGGACGAAAATGACCTAAATGTTAATACAATGACACAAATGAACTTATTGGATGCACATGATTGTCTAAAAACCCAATTGCATAAGAATAAGCCTAGGGAGGACGAAAATGACCTAATTGTTCTTCCAATGAAACAAACACACCTATTGGATGCACAAGATTGGTTTAAAACCCTAATTGGACAAGATTAAGCTTTGGGAGGACGAAAATGACCTAATTATTCGTCCACTGACACAAACACACCTATTGGATGCAAAAGATTGGTTAATAACCCTAGTTGGACAAGAATAAGCCTAAGGAGGACGAAAATGACCTAAATGTTCATCCAATGACACAATCACACCTATTGGATGCACAAGATTGGTTAAAAACCCTAATTGGACAAGAATAAGCCTTGGGAGGACGAAAATGACCTAATTATTCATCCAATGACGCAAACACACCTATTGGATGGAAAAGATTGGTTAAAAACACTAGTTGGAGAAGAATAAGCCTAGGGAGGACGAAAATGACCTAATTGTTCATCCAATGACACAAACACACCTATCGGATGCACAAGATTGGTTAAAAACCGTAATTGAACAAGAATAAGCCTAGAGAGGACGAAAATGACCTAAATGTTAATACAATGACACAAATGAACTTATTGGATGCACATGATTGTCTAAAAACCCAATTGCATAAGAATAAGCCTAGGGAGGACGAAAATGACCTAATTGTTCATCCAATGAAACAAACACACCTATTGGATGCACAAGATTGGTTTAAAACCCTAATTGGACAAGATTAAGCTTTGGGAGGACGAAAATGACCTAATTATTCGTCCACTGACACAAACACACCTATTGGATGCAAAAGATTGGTTAAAAACCCTAGTTGGACAAGAATAAGCCTAAGGAGGACGAAAATGACCTAAATGTTCATCCAATGACACAATCACACCTATTGGATGCACAAGATTGGTTAAAAACCCTAATTGGACAAGCATAAGCCTTGGGAGGACGAAAATGACCTAATTATTCATCCAATGACACAAACACACCTATTGGATGGAAAAGATTGGTTAAAAATACTAGTTGGACAAGAATAAGCCTAAGGAGGACGAAAATGACCTAAATGTTCATCCAATGACACAATCACACCTATTGGATGCACAAGATTGGTTAAAAACCCTAATTGGACAAGAATAAGCCTTGGGAGGACGAAAATGACCTAATTATTCATCCAATGACACAAACACACCTATTGTATGGAAAAGATTGGTTAAAAACACTAGTTGGACAAGAATAAGCCTAGGGAGGACGAAAATGACCTAATTGTTCATCCAATGACACAAACACACCTATCGGATGCACAAGATTGGTTAAAAACCCTAATTGGACAAGAATAAGCCTAGAGAGGACGAAAATGACCTAAATGTTAATACAATGACACAAATGAACTTATTGGATGCACATGATTGTCTAAAAACCCTAATTGCATAAGAATAAGCCTAGGGAGGACGAAAATGACCTAATTGTTCATCCAATGACACAAACACACCTATTGGATGCACAAGATTGGTTTAAAATCCTAATTGGACAAGAATAAGCCTAGGGAGGACGAAAATGACCTAAATGTTCATCCAATGACACAAACACTTCTATTGGATACAAAAGATAGGTTAAAATCCCTAATTGGACAACAATAAGCCTAGGGACGACGAAAATGACCTAATTGTTCATCCAATGACGAAAACAAACCTATTGGATGCACAAGATTGGTTAAAAACCCTAATTGGACAAGAATAACCCTATGGAGGACGAAAATGACCTAAATGTTCTTCCAATGACACAAACACATCTATGGGATGCAAAAGATTGATTAAAAACCCTAGTTGGACAAGAATAAGCCTAGAGAGGATGAAAATGACCTAAATGTTAATTCAATGACACAAATGAACTTATTGGATGCACATGATTGTCTAAAAACCCTAATTGCATAAGAATAAGCCTAGGGAGGACGAAAATGACCTAATTGTTCATCCAATGACACAAACACACCTATTGGATGCACAAGATTGGTTTAAAACCCTAATTGGACAACATTAAGCCTTGGGAGGACGAAAATGACCTAATTATTTATCCAATGACACAAACATACCTATTGGATGCAAACGATTGGTTAAAAACCTTAGTTGGACAAGAATAAGCCTAAGGAGAACGAAAATGACCTAAATGTTCATCCAATGACACAATCACACCTATTGGATGCACAAGATTGGTTAAAAACCCTAATTGGACAAGCATAAGCCTTGGGAGGACGAAAATGACCTAATTACTCATCCAATGACACAAACACACCTATTGGATGCAAAAGATTGGTTATAAACCCTAGTTGGACAAGAATAACCCTAGGGAGGACGAAAATGACCTAATTGTTCTTCCAATGACACAAACACACCTATGGGATGCAAAAGATTGATTAAAAACCCTAGTTGGACAAGAATAAGCCTAGAGAGGATGAAAATGACCTAAATGTTAATACAATGACACAAATGAACTTATTGGATGCACATGAGTGTCTAAAAATCCTAATTGCATAAGAATAAGCCTACGGAGGACGAAAATGACCTAATTGTTCATCCAATGACACAAACACACCTATTGGATGCACAAGATTGGTTTCAAACATTAATTGGACAAGAATAAGCCTAGGGAGGACGAAAATGACCTAAATGTTCATCCAATGACACAATCACACCTATTGGATGCACAAGATTGGTTAAAAACCCTAATTGGACAAGAATAAGCCTTGGGAGGACGAAAATGACCTAATTATTCGTCCAATGACACAATCACACCTATTGGATGGAAAAGATTGGTTAAAAAACCTAGTTGGACAAGAATAAGCCTAGGGAGGACGAAAATGACCTAATTGTTCATCTAATGACACAAACACACCTATTGGATGGAAAAGATTGGTTAAAAACACTAGTTGGACAAGAACAAGCCTAGGGAGGACGAAAATGACCTAATTGTTCATCCAATGACACAAACACACCTATCGGATGCACAAGATTGGTTAAAAACCCTAATTGGACAAGAATAAGCCTAGAGAGGACGAAAATGACCTAAATGTTAATACAATGACACAAATGAACTTATTGGATGCACATGATTGTCTAAAAACCCTAATTGCATAAGAATAAGCCTAGGGAGGACGAAAATGACGTAATTGTTCATCCAATGACACAAACACACCTATTGGATGCACAAGATTGGTTTAAAAGCCTAATTGGACAAGAATAAGCCTAGGGAGGACGAAAATGACCTAAATGTTCATCCAATGACACAAACACTTCTATTGGATACAAAAGATAGGTTAAAATCCCTAATTGGACAACAATAAGCCTAGGGACGACGAAAATGACCTAATTGTTCATCCAATGACGAAAACAAACCTATTGGATGCACAAGATTGGTTAAAAACCCTAATTGGACAAGAATAACCCTATGGAGGACGAAAATGACCTAAATGTTCTTCCAATGACACAAACACACCTATGGGATGCAAAAGATTGATTAAAAACCCTAGTTGGACAAGAATAAGCCTAGAGAGGATGAAAATGACCTAAATGTTAATACAATGACACAAATGAACTTATTGGATGCACATGATTGTCTAAAAACCCTAATTGCATAAGAATAATCCTAGGGAGGACGAAAATGACCTAATTGTTCATCCAATGACACAAACACACCTATTGGATGCACAAGATTGGTTTAAAACCCTAATTGGACAACATTAAGCCTTGGGAGGACGAAAATGACCTAATTATTCATCCAATGACACAAACATACCTATTGGATGCAAACGATTGGTTAAAAACCTTAGTTGGACAAGAATAAGCCTAAGGAGAACGAAAATGACCTAAATGTTCATCCAATGACACAATCACACCTATTGGATGCACAAGATTGGTTAAAAACCCTAATTGGACAAGCATAAGCCTTGGGAGGACGAAAATGACCTAATTATTCATCCAATGACACAAGCACACCTATTGGAAGCAAAAGATTGGTTAAAAACCCTAGTTGGACAAGAATAACCCTAGGGAGGACGAAAATGACCTAATTGTTCTTCCTATGACACAAACACACCTATGGGATGCAAAAGATTGATTAAAAACCCTAGTTGGACAAGAATAAGCCTAGAGAGGATGAAAATGACCTAAATGTTAATACAATGACACAAATGAACTTATTGGATGCACATGAGTGTCTAAAAACCCTAATTGCATAAGAATAAGCCTAGGGAGGACGAAAATGACCTAATTGTTCATCCAATGACACAAACACACCTATTGGATGCACAAGATTGGTTTAAAACATTAATTGGACAAGAATAAGCCTAGGGAGGACGAAAATGACCTAAATGTTCATCCAATGACACAATCACACCTATTGGATGCACAAGATTGGTTAAAAACCCTAATTGGACAAGAATAAGCCTTGGGAGGACGAAAATGACCTAATTATTCGTCCAATGACACAATCTCACCTATTGGATGGAAAAGATTGGTTAAAAAACCTAGTTGGACAAGAATAAGTCTAGGGAGGACGAAAATGACCTAATTGTTCATCTAATGACACAAACACACCTATTGGATGGAAAAGATTGGTTAAAAACACTAGTTGGACAAGAACAAGCCTAGGGAGGACGAAAATGACCTAATTGTTCATCCAATGACACAAACACACCTATCGGATGCACAAGATTGGTTAAAAACCCTAATTGGACAAGAATAAGCCTAGAGTGGAAGAAAATGACCTAAATGTTAATACAATGACACAAATGAACTTATTGGGTGCACATGATTGTCTAAAAACCCTAATTGCATAAGAATAAGCCTAGGGAGGGCGAAAATGACCTAATTGTTCATCCAATGACACAAACACACCTATTGGATGCACAAGATTGGTTTAAAACCCTAATTGGACTAGAATAAGCCTAGGGAGGACGAAAATGACCTAAATGTTCATCCAATGACACAAACACTTCTATTGGATACAAAAGATAGGTTAAAATCCCTAATTGGACAACAATAAGCCTAGGGACGACGAAAATAACCTAATTGTTCATCCAATGACGAAAACAAACCTATTGGATGCACAAGATTGGTTAAAAACCTTAGTTGGACAAGAATAACCCTAGGGAGGACGAAAATGACCTAATTGTTCATCCAATGAAACAAACACACCTATTGGATGCACAAGATTGGTTTAAAACCCTAATTGGACAAGATTAAGCTTTGGGAGGACGATAATGACCTAATTATTCGTCCACTGACACAAACACACCTATTGGATGCAAAAGATTGGTTAAAAACCCTAGTTGGACAAGAATAAGCCTAAGGAGGACGAAAATGACCTAAATGTTCATCCAATGACACAATCACACCTATTGGATGCACAAGATTGGTTAAAAACCCTAATTGGACAAGAATAAGCCTTGGGAGGACGAAAATGACCTAATTATTCATCCAATGACACAAACACACCTATTGGATGGAAAAGATTGGTTAAAAACACTAGTTGGACAAGAATAAGCCTAGGGAGGACGAAAATGACCTAATTGTTCATCCAATGACACAAACACACCTATCGGATGCACAAGATTGGTTAATAACCCTAATTGGACAAGAATAAGCCTAGAGAGGACGAAAATGACCTAAATGTTAAGACAATGACACAAATGAACTTATTGGATGCACATGATTGTCTAAAAACCCTAATTGCATAAGAATAAGCCTAGGGAGGACGAAAATGACCTAATTGTTCATCCAATGACACAAACACACCTATTGGATGCACAAGATTGGTTAAAAACCCTAATTGGATAAGAATAAGCCTAGAGAGGACGAAAATGACCTAAATGTTAATACAATGACACAAATGAACTTGTTGGATGCACATGATTGTCTAAAAACCCAATTGCATAAGAATAAGCCTAGGGAGGACGAAAATGACCTAATTGTTCATCCAATGACACAAACACACCTATTGGATGCACAAGATTGGTTAAAAACCCTAGTTGGACAAGAATACGCCTAAGGAGGACGGAAATGACCTAAATGTTCATCCAATGACAAAATCACACCTATTGGATGCACAAGATTGGTTAAAAACCCTAGTTGGACAAGAATACGCCTAAGGAGGACGAAAATGACCTAAATGTTCATCCAATGACACAAACACACCTATTGGATGCACAAGATTGGTTAAAAACCCTAATTTGAAAAGATTAAGTGTAGGGAGGACGAAAATGACCTAAATGTTCATCCAATGACACAAACACACATATTGGATTCACAAGATTGGTTAAAAACCCTAATTGCAAAGGAATAACCCTAGGGAGGACGAAAATGACCTAAATGTTCATCCAATGACACAAACACACCTATTGGATGGACAAGATTGGTTAAAAACCCTAATTGGACAAGATTAAGTGTAGGGAGGACGAAAATGACCTAAATGTTTATCCAATGACACAAACACACCTATTGGATGCACAAGATTGGTTAAAATCCCTAATTGGAGAAGAATAACACTAGGGAGGACGAAAATGACCTAAATGTTCATCCAATAACACAAACACACCTATTGGATGCACAAGATTGGTTAAATACCCTAATTGGACAAGAATAACCCTAGGGAGGAGGAAAATGTCCTAAATGTTCATCCAATGACACAAACACACCTATTGGATGGATAAGAATTGGTTAAAAACCATAATTGGACAAGATTAAGTGTAGGGAGAACGAAAATGACCTAAATGTTCATCCAATGACACAAACACACCTATTGGATGCACAAGATTGGTTAAAAACCCTAATTGGAGAAGAATAACCCTACGGAGGACAAAAATGACCTAAATGTTCATCCAATGACACAAACACACCTATCGGATGCACAAGATTGGTTTAAAACCCTAATTGGACAAGAATAAGCCAAGAGAGGACGAAAATGACCTAAATGTTAATACAATGACACAAATGAACTTATTGGATGCACACGATTGTCTAAAAACCCTAATTGCATAAGAATAAGCCTAGGGAGGACGAAAATGACCTAATTGTTCATCCAATGAGACAAACACACCTATTGGATGCACAAGATTGGTTTAAAACCCTAATTGGACAAGAATAAGCCTAGGGAGGACGAAAATGACCTAAATGTTCATCCAATGACACAAACACTTCTATTAGATACAAATGATAGGTTAAAATCCCTAATTGGACAACAATAAGCCTAGGGATGACGAAAATGACCTAATTGTTCATCTAATGACACAAACACACCTATCGGATGCACAAGTATGGTTAAAAACCCTAATTGGACAAGAATAAGCCTAGAGAGGACGAAAATGACCTAAATGTTAATACAATGACACAAAGGAACTTATTGGATGCACATGATTGTCTAAAAACCCAATTGCATAAGAATAAGCCTAGGGAGGACGAAAATGACCTAATTGTTCATCCAATGAAACAAACACACCTATTGGATGCACAAGATTGGTTTAAAACCCTAATTGGACAAGATTAAGCTTTGGGAGGACGAAAATGACCTAATTATTCGTCCACTGACACAAACACACCTATTGGATGCAAAAGATTGGTTAAAAACCCTAGTTGGACAAGAATAAGCCTAAGGAGGACGAAAATGACCTAAATGTTCATCCAATGACACAATCACACCTATTGGATGCACAAGATTGGTTAAAAACCCTAATTGGACAAGAATAAGCCTTGGGAGGACGAAAATGACCTAACTATTCATCCAATGACACAAACACACCTATTGGATGGAAAAGATTGGTTAAAAACACTAGTTGGACAAGAATAAGCCTAGGGAGGACGAAAATGACCTAATTGTTCATCCAATGACACAAACACACCTATCGGATGCACAAGATTGGTTAAAAACCCTAATTGGACAAGAATAAGCCTAGAGAGGACGAAAATGACCTAAATGTTAATACAATGACACAAATGAACTTATTGGATGCACATGATTGTCTAAAAACCCTAATTGCATAAGAATAAGCCTAGGGAGGACGAAAATGACCTAATTGTTCATCCCATGACACAAACACACCTATTGGATGCTCAAGATTGGTTTAAAACCCTAATTGGACAAGAATAAGCCTTGGGAGGACGAAAATGACCTAAATGTTCATCCAATGACACAAACACTTCTATTGGATACAAAAGATAGGTTAAAATCCCTAATTGGACAACAATAAGCCTAGGGACGACGAAAATGACCTAATTGTTCATCCAATGACGAAAACAAACCTATTGGATGCACAAGATTGGTTAAAAACCCTAATTGGACAAGAATAACCCTATGGAGGACGAAAATGACCTAAATGTTCTTCCAATGACACAAACACATCTATGGGATGCAAAAGATTGATTAAAAACCCTAGTTGGACAAGAATAAGCCTAGAGAGGATGAAAATGACCTAAATGTTAATTCAATGACACAAATGAACTTATTGGATGCACATGATTGTCTAAAAACCCTAATTGCATAAGAATAAGCCTAGGGAGGACGAAAATGACCTAATTGTTCATCCAATGACACAAACACACCTATTGGATGCACAAGATTGGTTTAAAACCCTAATTGGACAACATTAAGCCTTGGGAGGACGAAAATGACCTAATTATTTATCCAATGACACAAACATACCTATTGGATGCAAACGATTGGTTAAAAACCTTAGTTGGACAAGAATAAGCCTAAGGAGAACGAAAATGACCTAAATGTTCATCCAATGACACAATCACACCTATTGGATGCACAAGATTGGTTAAAAACCCTAATTGGACAAGCATAAGCCTTGGGAGGACGAAAATGACCTAATTACTCATCCAATGACACAAACACACCTATTGGATGCAAAAGATTGGTTATAAACCCTAGTTGGACAAGAATAACCCTAGGGAGGACGAAAATGACCTAATTGTTCTTCCAATGACACAAACACACCTATGGGATGCAAAAGATTGATTAAAAACCCTAGTTGGACAAGAATAAGCCTAGAGAGGATGAAAATGACCTAAATGTTAATACAATGACACAAATGAACTTATTGGATGCACATGAGTGTCTAAAAATCCTAATTGCATAAGAATAAGCCTACGGAGGACGAAAATGACCTAATTGTTCATCCAATGACACAAACACACCTATTGGATGCACAAGATTGGTTTCAAACATTAATTGGACAAGAATAAGCCTAGGGAGGACGAAAATGACCTAAATGTTCATCCAATGACACAATCACACCTATTGGATGCACAAGATTGGTTAAAAACCCTAATTGGACAAGAATAAGCCTTGGGAGGACGAAAATGACCTAATTATTCGTCCAATGACACAATCACACCTATTGGATGGAAAAGATTGGTTAAAAAACCTAGTTGGACAAGAATAAGCCTAGGGAGGACGAAAATGACCTAATTGTTCATCTAATGACACAAACACACCTATTGGATGGAAAAGATTGGTTAAAAACACTAGTTGGACAAGAACAAGCCTAGGGAGGACGAAAATGACCTAATTGTTCATCCAATGACACAAACACACCTATCGGATGCACAAGATTGGTTAAAAACCCTAATTGGACAAGAATAAGCCTAGAGAGGACGAAAATGACCTAAATGTTAATACAATGACACAAATGAACTTATTGGATGCACATGATTGTCTAAAAACCCTAATTGCATAAGAATAAGCCTAGGGAGGACGAAAATGACGTAATTGTTCATCCAATGACACAAACACACCTATTGGATGCACAAGATTGGTTTAAAAGCCTAATTGGACAAGAATAAGCCTAGGGAGGACGAAAATGACCTAAATGTTCATCCAATGACACAAACACTTCTATTGGATACAAAAGATAGGTTAAAATCCCTAATTGGACAACAATAAGCCTAGGGACGACGAAAATGACCTAATTGTTCATCCAATGACGAAAACAAACCTATTGGATGCACAAGATTGGTTAAAAACCCTAATTGGACAAGAATAACCCTATGGAGGACGAAAATGACCTAAATGTTCTTCCAATGACACAAACACACCTATGGGATGCAAAAGATTGATTAAAAACCCTAGTTGGACAAGAATAAGCCTAGAGAGGATGAAAATGACCTAAATGTTAATACAATGACACAAATGAACTTATTGGATGCACATGATTGTCTAAAAACCCTAATTGCATAAGAATAATCCTAGGGAGGACGAAAATGACCTAATTGTTCATCCAATGACACAAACACACCTATTGGATGCACAAGATTGGTTTAAAACCCTAATTGGACAACATTAAGCCTTGGGAGGACGAAAATGACCTAATTATTCATCCAATGACACAAACATACCTATTGGATGCAAACGATTGGTTAAAAACCTTAGTTGGACAAGAATAAGCCTAAGGAGAACGAAAATGACCTAAATGTTCATCCAATGACACAATCACACCTATTGGATGCACAAGATTGGTTAAAAACCCTAATTGGACAAGCATAAGCCTTGGGAGGACGAAAATGACCTAATTATTCATCCAATGACAAACACACCTATTGGATGCAAAAGATTGATTAAAAACCCTAGTTGGACAAGAATAAGCCTAGAGAGGATGAAAATGACCTAAATGTTAATACAATGACACAAATGAACTTATTGGATGCACATGAGTGTCTAAAAACCCTAATTGCATAAGAATAAGCCTAGGGAGGACGAAAATGACCTAATTGTTCATCCAATGACACAAACACACCTATTGGATGCACAAGATTGGTTTAAAACATTAATTGGACAAGAATAAGCCTAGGGAGGACGAAAATGACCTAAATGTTCATCCAATGACACAATCACACCTATTGGATGCACAAGATTGGTTAAAAACCCTAATTGGACAAGAATAAGCCTTGGGAGGACGAAAATGACCTAATTATTCGTCCAATGACACAATCTCACCTATTGGATGGAAAAGATTGGTTAAAAAACCTAGTTGGACAAGAATAAGTCTAGGGAGGACGAAAATGACCTAATTGTTCATCTAATGACACAAACACACCTATTGGATGGAAAAGATTGGTTAAAAACACTAGTTGGACAAGAACAAGCCTAGGGAGGACGAAAATGACCTAATTGTTCATCCAATGACACAAACACACCTATCGGATGCACAAGATTGGTTAAAAACCCTAATTGGACAAGAATAAGCCTAGAGAGGACGAAAATGACCTAAATGTTAATACAATGACACAAATGAACTTATTGGATGCACATGATTGTCTAAAAACCCTAATTGCATAAGAATAAGCCTAGGGAGGACGAAAATGACCTAATTGTTCATCCCATGACACAAACACACCTATTGGATGCTCAAGATTGGTTTAAAACCCTAATTGGACAAGAATAAGCCTTGGGAGGACGAAAATGACCTAAATGTTCATCCAATGACACAAACACTTCTATTGGATACAAAAGATAGGTTAAAATCCCTAATTGGACAACAATAAGCCTAGGGACGACGAAAATGACCTAATTGTTCATCCAATGACGAAAACAAACCTATTGGATGCACAAGATTGGTTAAAAACCCTAATTGGACAAGAATAACCCTATGGAGGACGAAAATGACCTAAATGTTCTTCCAATGACACAAACACATCTATGGGATGCAAAAGATTGATTAAAAACCCTAGTTGGACAAGAATAAGCCTAGAGAGGATGAAAATGACCTAAATGTTAATTCAATGACACAAATGAACTTATTGGATGCACATGATTGTCTAAAAACCCTAATTGCATAAGAATAAGCCTAGGGAGGACGAAAATGACCTAATTGTTCATCCAATGACACAAACACACCTATTGGATGCACAAGATTGGTTTAAAACCCTAATTGGACAACATTAAGCCTTGGGAGGACGAAAATGACCTAATTATTTATCCAATGACACAAACATACCTATTGGATGCAAACGATTGGTTAAAAACCTTAGTTGGACAAGAATAAGCCTAAGGAGAACGAAAATGACCTAAATGTTCATCCAATGACACAATCACACCTATTGGATGCACAAGATTGGTTAAAAACCCTAATTGGACAAGCATAAGCCTTGGGAGGACGAAAATGACCTAATTATTCATCCAATGACACAAGCACACCTATTGGAAGCAAAAGATTGGTTAAAAACCCTAGTTGGACAAGAATAACCCTAGGGAGGACGAAAATGACCTAATTGTTCTTCCTATGACACAAACACACCTATGGGATGCAAAAGATTGATTAAAAACCCTAGTTGGACAAGAATAAGCCTAGAGAGGATGAAAATGACCTAAATGTTAATACAATGACACAAATGAACTTATTGGATGCACATGAGTGTCTAAAAACCCTAATTGCGTAAGAATAAGCCTAGGGAGGACGAAAATGACCTAATTGTTCATCCAATGACACAAACACACCTATTGGATGCACAAGATTGGTTAAAAACCCTAGTTGGACAAGAATACGCCTAAGGAGGACGAAAATGACCTAAATGTTCATCCAATGACACAATCACACCTATTGGATGCACAAGATTGGTTAAAAACCCTAATCGAACAAGAATAAGCCTTGGGAGGACGAAAATGACCAAATTATTCATCCAATGACACAAACACACCTATTGGATGGAAAAGATTGGTTAAAAAACCTAGTTGGACAAGAATAAGCCTAGGGAGGACGAAAATGACCTAATTTTTCATCCTAAGACACAAACACACCTATCGGATGCACAAGATTGGTTAAAACCCCTAATTGGATAAGAATAAGCCTAGAGAGGACGAAAATGACCTAAATGTTAATACAATGACACAAATGAACTTATTGGATGCACATGATTGTCTAAAAACCCTAATTGCATAAGAATAAGCCTAGGGAGGACGAAAATGACCTAATTGTTCATCCAATGACACAAACACACCTATTGGATGCACAAGATTGGTTTAAAACCCTAATTGGACAAGAATAAGCCTAGGGAGGACGAAAATGACCTAAATGTTCATCCAATGACACAAACACACCTATTGGATGCACAAGATTGGTTAAAAACCCTAATTGGACAAGAATAAGCCTTGGGAGGACGAAAATGACCTAAATGTTCATCCAATGACACAAACACACCTATTGGATGCACAAGATTGGTTAAAAACCCTAATTGGACAAGAATAACCCTAGGGAGGACGAAAATGACCTAAATGTTCATCCAATGACACAAACACACCTATTGGATGCACAAGATTGGTTAAAAACCATAATTGGAGAAGAAAAACCCTAGGGAGGACGAAAATGACCTAAATGTTCATCCAATGACACAAACACACCTATTGGATGCACAAGATTGGTTAAAAACCCTAATTGGACAAGAATAACCCTAGGGAGGACGAAAATGACCTAAATGTTCATCCAATGACACAAACACACCTATTGGATGCACAAGATTGGTTAAAAACCCTAATTGTAGAAGAATAACCCTAGGGAGGACGAAAATGACCTAAATGTTCATCCAATGACACAAACACACCTATTGGATGCACAAGATTGGTTAAAAACCCTAATTGGACAAGAATAACCCTAGGGAGGACCAAAATGACCTAAATGTTCATCCAATGACACAAACACACCTATTGGATGCACAAGATTGGCTAAAAACCCTAATTGGACAAAAATATCCATAGGGAGGATAAAAATGACCTAAATGTTCGTCCAATGACACAAACACACCTATTGGATGCACAAGATTGGTTAAAAATCCTAATCGCACAAGATTAAGTGTATGGAGTACCAAAATGACCTAAATGTTCATCCAATGACACAAACACACCTATTGGATGCACAAGATTGGTTAAAAACCCTAATTGGACAAGAATAACCCTAGGGAGGACGAAAATGACCTAAATGTTCATCCAATGACACAAACACACCTATTGGATGCACAAGATTGGTTAAAAACCCTAATTGGACAAGAATAACCCTAGGGAGGACGAAAACAACCTAATTGTTCATCCAATGACACAAACACACCTATTGGATGCACAAGATTGGTTAAAAACCCTAATTGGACAAGAATAACCCTAGGGAGGATGAAAATGACCTAAATGTTCATCCAATGACACAAACACACCTATTGGATGCACAAGATTGGTGAAAAACACTAATTGGAGACGAATAACCCTAGGAAGGACAAAAATGACCTAAATGTTCATCCAATGACACAAACACACCTATTGGATGCACAAGATTGGTTAAAAACCCTAATTGGACAAGAATAACCCTAGGGAGGACGAAAATGACCTAAATGTTCATCCAATGACACAAACACACCTATTGGATGCACAAGATTGGTTAAAAACCCTAATTGGAGAAGAATAACCCTAGGGAGGACGAAAATGACCTAAATGTTCATCCAATGACACAAACACACCTATTGGATGCACAAGATTGGTTAAAAACCCTAATTGGACAAGATTGAGTTTAGGGAGGACAAAAATGACCTAAATGTTCATCCAATGACACAAACACACCTATTGGATGCACAAGATTGGTTAAAAACCCTAATTGGACAAGAAGAACCCTAGGGAGGAAAAAAATGACCCAAATGTTCATCCAATGAGACAAACACACCTATTGGATGCACAAGATTGGTTAAAAACCCTAATTGGAAAAGAAGAACCCTAGGGAGGACGAAAATGACCTAAATGTTCATCCAATGACACAAACACACCTATTGGATGCACAAGATTGGTTAAAAACCCTAATTGGACAAGAATAAGCCTAGGGAGGACGAAAATGACCTAATTGTTCATCCAATGACACAAACACACCTATTGGATGCACAAGATTGGTTTAAAACATTAATTGGACAAGAATAAGCCTAGGGAGGACGAAAATGACCTAAATGTTAATCCAATGACACAAACACACCTATTGGATGCAAAAGATTGGTTAAAAACCTTAGTTGGACAAGAATAAGCCTAGGGAGGACGAAAATGACCTAATTGTTCATCTAATGACACAAACACACCTATCGGATGCACAAGTATGGTTAAAAACCCTAATTGGACAAGAATAAGCCTAGAGAGGACGAAAATGACCTAAATGTTAATACAATGACACAAATGAACTTATTGGATGCACATGATTGTCTAAAAACCCAATTGCATAAGAATAAGCCTAGGGAGGACGAAAATGACCTAATTGTTCATCCAATGAAACAAACACACCTATTGGATGCACAAGATTGGTTTAAAACCCTAATTGGACAAGATTAAGCTTTGGGAGGACGATAATGACCTAATTATTCGTCCACTGACACAAACACACCTATTGGATGCAAAAGATTGGTTAAAAACCCTAGTTGGACAAGAATAAGCCTAAGGAGGACGAAAATGACCTAAATGTTCATCCAATGACACAATCACACCTATTGGATGCACAAGATTGGTTAAAAACCCTAATTGGACAAGAATAAGCCTTGGGAGGACGAAAATGACCTAACTATTCATCCAATGACACAAACACACCTATTGGATGGAAAAGATTGGTTAAAAACACTAGTTGGACAAGAATAAGCCTAGGGAGGACGAAAATGACCTAATTGTTCATCCAATGACACAAACACACCTATCGGATGCACAAGATTGGTTAAAAACCCTAATTGGACAAGAATAAGCCTAGAGAGGACGAAAATGACCTAAATGTTAATACAATGACACAAATGAACTTATTGGATGCACATGATTGTCTAAAAACCCTAATTGCATAAGAATAAGCCTAGGGAGGACGAAAATGACCTAATTGTTCATCCCATGACACAAACACACCTATTGGATGCTCAAGATTGGTTTAAAACCCTAATTAGACAAGAATAAGCCTTGGGAGGACGAAAATGACCTAAATGTTCATCCAATGACACAAACACTTCTATTGGATACAAAAGATAGGTTAAAATCCCTAATTGGACAACAATAAGCCTAGGGACGACGAAAATGACCTAATTGTTCATCCAATGACGAAAACAAACCTATTGGATGCACAAGATTGGTTAAAAACCCTAATTGGACAAGAATAACCCTATGGAGGACGAAAATGACCTAAATGTTCTTCCAATGACACAAACACATCTATGGGATGCAAAAGATTGATTAAAAACCCTAGTTGGACAAGAATAAGCCTAGAGAGGATGAAAATGACCTAAATGTTAATTCAATGACACAAATGAACTTATTGGATGCACATGATTGTCTAAAAACCCTAATTGCATAAGAATAAGCCTAGGGAGGACGAAAATGACCTAATTGTTCATCCAATGACACAAACACACCTATTGGATGCACAAGATTGGTTTAAAACCCTAATTGGACAACATTAAGCCTTGGGAGGACGAAAATGACCTAATTATTTATCCAATGACACAAACATACCTATTGGATGCAAACGATTGGTTAAAAACCTTAGTTGGACAAGAATAAGCCTAAGGAGAACGAAAATGACCTAAATGTTCATCCAATGACACAATCACACCTATTGGATGTACAAGATTGGTTAAAAACCCTAATTGGACAAGCATAAGCCTTGGGAGGACGAAAATGACCTAATTACTCATCCAATGACACAAACACACCTATTGGATGCAAAAGATTGGTTATAAACCCTAGTTGGACAAGAATAACCCTAGGGAGGACGAAAATGACCTAATTGTTCTTCCAATGACACAAACACACCTATGGGATGCAAAAGATTGATTAAAAACCCTAGTTGGACAAGAATAAGCCTAGAGAGGATGAAAATGACCTAAATGTTAATACAATGACACAAATGAACTTATTGGATGCACATGAGTGTCTAAAAATCCTAATTGCATAAGAATAAGCCTACGGAGGACGAAAATGACCTAATTGTTCATCCAATGACACAAACACACCTATTGGATGCACAAGATTGGTTTCAAACATTAATTGGACAAGAATAAGCCTAGGGAGGACGAAAATGACCTAAATGTTCATCCACTGACACAATCACACCTATTGGATGCACAAGATTGGTTAAAAACCCTAATTGGACAAGAATAAGCCTTGGGAGGACGAAAATGACCTAATTATTCGTCCAATGACACAATCACACCTATTGGATGGAAAAGATTGGTTAAAAAACCTAGTTGGACAAGAATAAGCCTAGGGAGGACGAAAATGACCTAATTGTTCATCTAATGACACAAACACACCTATTGGATGGAAAAGATTGGTTAAAAACACTAGTTGGACAAGAACAAGCCTAGGGAGGACGAAAATGACCTAATTGTTCATCCAATGACACAAACACACCTATTGGTTGCACAAGATTGGTTTAAAACATTAATTGGACAAGAATAAGCCTAGGGAGGACGAAAATGACCTAAATGTTAATCCAATGACACAAACACACCTATTGGATGCAAAAGATTGGTTAAAAACCTTAGTTGGACAAGAATAACCATATGGAGGACGAAAATGACCTAAATGTTCTTCCAATGACACAAACACATCTATGGGATGCAAAAGATTGATTAAAAACCCTAGTTGGACAAGAATAAGCCTAGAGAGGATGAAAATGACCTAAATGTTAATTCAATGACACAAATGAACTTATTGGATGCACATGATTGTCTAAAAACCCTAATTGCATAAGAATAAGCCTAGGGAGGACGAAAATGACCTAATTGTTCATCCAATGACACAAACACACCTATTGGATGCACAAGATTGTTTAAAACCCTAATTGGACAACATTAAGCCTTGGGAGGACGAAAATGACCTAATTATTCATCCAATGACACAAACATACCTATTGGATGCAAACGATTGGTTAAAAACCTTAGTTGGACAAGAATAAGCCTAAGGAGAACGAAAATGACCTAAATGTTCATCCAATGACACAATCACACCTATTGGATGCACAAGATTGGTTAAAAACCCTAATTGGACAAGCATAAGCCTTGGGAGGACGAAAATGACCTAATTACTCATCCAATGACACAAACACACCTATTGGATGCAAAAGATTGGTTAAAAACCCTAGTTGGACAAGAATAACCCTAGGGAGGACGAAAATGACCTAATTGTTCTTCCAATGACACAAACACACCTATGGGATGCAAAAGATTGATTAAAAACCCTAGTTGGACAAGAATAAGCCTAGAGAGGATGAAAATGACCTAAATGTTAATACAATGACACAAATGAACTTATTGGATGCACATGAGTGTCTAAAAACCCTAATTGCATAAGAATAAGCCTAGGGAGGACGAAAATGACCTAATTGTTCATCCAATGACACAAACACACCTATTGGATGCACAAGATTGGTTTAAAACATTAATTGGACAAGAATAAGCCTAGGGAGGACGAAAATGACCTAAATGTTCATCCAATGACACAATCACACCTATTGGATGCACAAGATTGGTTAAAAACCCTAATTGGACAAGAATAAGCCTTGGGAGGACGAAAATGACCTAATTATTCGTCCAATGACACAATCTCACCTATTGGATGGAAAAGATTGGTTAAAAAACCTAGTTGGACAAGAATAAGTCTAGGGAGGACGAAAATGACCTAATTGTTCATCTAATGACACAAACACACCTATTGGATGGAAAAGATTGGTTAAAAACACTAGTTGGACAAGAACAAGCCTAGGGAGGACGAAAATGACCTAATTGTTCATCCAATGACACAAACACACCTATCGGATGCACAAGATTGGTTAAAAATCCTAATTGGACAAGAATAAGCCTAGAGAGGAAGAAAATGACCTAAATGTTAATACAATGACACAAATGAACTTATTGGGTGCACATGATTGTCTAAAAACCCTAATTGCATAAGAATAAGCCTAGGGAGGGCGAAAATGACCTAATTGTTCATCCAATGACACAAACACACCTATTGGATGCACAAGATTGGTTTAAAACCCTAATTGGACTAGAATAAGCCTAGGGAGGACGAAAATGACCTAAATGTTCATCCAATGACACAAACACTTCTATTGGATACAAAAGATAGGTTAAAATCCCTAATTGGACAACAATAAGCCTAGGGACGACGAAAATAACCTAATTGTTCATCCAATGACGAAAACAAACCTATTGGATGCACAAGATTGGTTAAAAACCTTAGTTGGACAAGAATAACCCTATGGAGGACGAAAATGACCTAAATGTTCTTCCAATGACACAAACTCACCTATTGGATGCACAAGATTGGTTAAAAACCCTAATTGGACAAGAATAAGCCTAGAGAGGATGAAAATGACCTAAATGTTTATACAATGACACAAACGAACTTATTGGATGCACATGATTGTCTAAAAACCCTAATTTCATAAGAATAAGCCTAGGGAGGACGAAAATGACCTAATTGTTCATCCAATGACACAAACACACCTATTGGATGCACAAGATTGGTTTAAAACATTAATTGGACAAGAATAAGCCTAGGGAGGACGAAAATGACCTAAATGTTAATCCAATGACACAAACACACCTATTGGATGCAAAAGATTGGTTAAAAACCTTAGTTGGACAAGTATAAGCCTAGGGAGGACGAAAATGACCTAATTGTTCATCTAATGACACAAACACACCTATCGGATGCACAAGTATGGTTAAAAACCCTAATTGGACAAGAATAAGCCTAGAGAGGACGAAAATGACCTAAATGTTAATACAATGACACAAATGAACTTATTGGATGCACATTATTGTCTAAAAACCCAATTGCATAAGAATAAGCCTAGGGAGGACGAAAATGACCTAATTGTTCATCCAATGAAACAAACACACCTATTGGATGCACAAGATTGGTTTAAAACCCTAATTGGACAAGATTAAGCTTTGGGAGGAAGAAAATGACCTAATTATTCGTCCACTGACACAAACACACCTATTGGATGCAAAAGATTGGTTAAAAACCCTAGTTGGACAAGAATAAGCCTAAGGAGGACGAAAATGACCTAAATGTTCATCCAATGACACAATCACACCAATTGGATGCACAATATTGGTTAAAAACCCTAATTGGACAAGAATAAGCCTTGGGAGGACGAAAATGACCTAATTATTCATCCAATGACACAAACACACCTATTGGATGGAAAAGATTGGTTAAAAACACTAGTTGGACAAGAATAAGCCTAAGGAGGACGAAAATGACCTAAATTTTCATCCAATGACACAATCACACCTATTGGATGCACAAGATTGGTTAAAAACCCTAATTGGACAAGAATAAGCCTTGGGAGGACGAAAATGACCTAATTATTCATCCAATGACACAAACACACCTATTGTATGGAAAAGATTGGTTAAAAACACTAGTTGGACAAGAATAAGCCTAGGGAGGACGAAAATGACCTAATTGTTCATCCAATTACACAAACACACCTATCAGATGCACAAGATTGGTTAAAAACCCTAATTGGACCAGAATAAGCCTAGAGAGGACGAAAATGACCTAAATGTTAATACAATGACACAAATGAACTTATTGGATGCACATGATTGTCTAAAAACCCTAATTGCATAAGAATAAGCCTAGGGAGGACGAAAATGACCTAATTGTTCATCCAATGACACAAACACACCTATTGGATGCACAAGATTGGTTAAAAACCCTAATTGGATAAGAATAAGCCTAGAGAGGACGAAAATGACCTAAATGTTAATACAATGACACAAATGAACTTGTTGGATGCACATGATTGTCGAAAAACCCAATTGCATAAGAATAAGCCTAGGGAGGACGAAAATGACCTAATTGTTCATCCAATGACACAAACACACCTATTGGATGCACAAGGTTGGTTAAAAACCCTAGTTGGACACGAATACGCCTAAGGAGGACGAAAATGACCTAAATGTTCATCCAATGACAAAATCACACCTATTGGATGCACAAGATTGGTTAAAAACCCTAGTTGGACAAGAATACGCCTAAGGAGGACGAAAATGACCTAAATGTTCATCCAATGACACAATCACACCTATTGAATGCACAAGATTGGTTAAAAACCCTAATTGGACAAGAATAAGCCTTAGGAGGACGAAAATGACCAAATTATTCATCCAATGACACAAACACACCTATTGGATGGAAAAGATTGGTTAAAAAACCTAGTTGGACAAGAATAAGGCTAGGGAGAACGAAAATGACCTAATTTTTCATCCAATGACACAAACACACCTATCGGATGCACAAGATTGGTTAAAAACCCTAATTGGACAAGAATAAGCCTAGAGAGGACGAAAATGACCTAAATGTTAATACAATGACACAAATGAACTTATTGGATGCACACGATTGTCTAAAAACCCTAATTGCATAAGAATAAGCCTAGGGAGGACGAAAATGACCTAATTGTTCATCCAATGACACAAACACACCTATTGGATGCACAAGATTGGTTTAAAACCCTAATTGGACAAGATTAAGCCTTGGGAGGACGAAAATGACCTAATTATTCATCCAATGACACAAACACACCTATTGGATGCAAAAGATAGGTTAAAATCCCTAATTGGACAACAATAAGCCTAGGGATGACGAAAATGACCTAAATGTTCATCCAATGACACAATCACACCTATTGGATGCACAAGATTGGTTAAAAACCCTAATTGGATAAGAATAAGCCTAGAGAGGACGAAAATGACCTAAATGTTAATACAATGACACAAATGAACTTATTGGATGCACATGATTGTCTAAAAACCCTAATTGCATAAGAATAAGCCTAGGGAGGACGAAAATGACCTAATTGTTCATCCAATGACACAAACACACCTATTGGATGCACAAGATTGGTTTAAAACCCTAATTGGACAAGATTAAGCCTTGGGAGGACGAAAATGACCTAATCATTCATCCAATGACACAAACTCACCTATTGGATGCAAAAGATTGGTTAAAAACCCTAGTTGGACAAGAATAAGCCTAGGGAGGACGAAAATGACCTAATTGTTCATCTAATGACACAAACACACCTATCGAATGCAGAAGATTGGTTAAAAACCCTAATTGGATAAGAATAAGCCTAGAGAGGACGAAAATGACCTAAATGTTAATACAATGACACAAATGAACTTATTGGATGCACATGATTGTCTAAAAACCCTAATTGCATAAGAATAAGCCTAGGGAGGACGAAAATGACCTAATTGTTCATCCAATGACACAAACACACCTATTGGATGCACAAAATTGGTTTAAAACCCTAATTGGACAAGATTAAGCCTTGGGAGGACGAAAATGACCTAATTATTCATCCAATGACACAAACACACCTATTGGATGCAAAAGATTGGTTAAAAACCCTTGTTGGACAAGAATAAGCCTAAGGAGGACGAAAATGACCTAAATGTTCATCCAATGACACAATCACACCTATTGGATGCACAAGATTGGTTAAAAACCCTAATTGGACAAGAATAAGCCTTGGGAGGACGAAAATGACCTAATTATTCGTCCAATGACACAATCACACCTATTGGATGGAAAAGATTGGTTAAAAAACCTAGTTGGACAAGAATAAGCCTAGGGAGGACGAAAATGACCTAATTGTTCATCTAATGACACAAACACACCTATTGGATGGAAAAGATTGGTTAAAAACACTAGTTGGACAAGAACAAGCCTAGGGAGGACGAAAATGACCTAATTGTTCATCCAATGACACAAACACACCTATCGGATGCACAAGATTGGTTAAAAACCCTAATTGGACAAGAATAAGCCTAGAGAGGACGAAAATGACCTAAATGTTAATACAATGACACAAATGAACTTATTGGATGCACATGATTGTCTAAAAACCCTAATTGCATAAGAATAAGCCTAGGGAGGACGAAAATGACCTAATTGTTCATCCAATGACACAAACACACCTATTGGATGCACAAGATTGGTTTAAAACCCTAATTGGACAACATTAAGCCTTGGGAGGACGAAAATGACCTAATTATTCATCCAATGACACAAACATACCTATTGGATGCAAACGATTGGTTAAAAACCCTAATTGGACAAGAATAAGCCTAAGGAGAACGAAAATGACCTAAATGTTCATCCAATGACACAATCACACCTATTGGATGCACAAGATTGGTTAAAAACCCTAATTGGACAAGCATAAGCCTTGGGAGGACGAAAATGACCTAATTATTCATCCAATGACACAAGCACACCTATTGGAAGCAAAAGATTGGTTAAAAACCCTAGTTGGACAAGAATAACCCTAGGGAGGACGAAAATGACCTAATTGTTCTTCCTATGACACAAACACACCTATGGGATGCAAAAGATTGATTAAAAACCCTAGTTGGACAAGAATAAGCCTAGAGAGGATGAAAATGACCTAAATGTTAATACAATGACACAAATGAACTTATTGGATGCACATGAGTGTCTAAAAACCCTAATTGCGTAAGAATAAGCCTAGGGAGGACGAAAATGACCTAATTGTTCATCCAATGACACAAACACACCTATTGGATGCACAAGATTGGTTAAAAACCCTAGTTGGACAAGAATACGCCTAAGGAGGACGAAAATGACCTAAATGTTCATCCAATGACACAATCACACCTATTGGATGCACAAGATTGGTTAAAAACCCTAATCGGACAAGAATAAGCCTTCGGAGGACGAAAATGACCAAATTATTCATCCAATGACACAAACACACCTATTAGATGGAAAAGATTGGTTAAAAAACCTAGTTGGACAAGAATAAGCCTAGGGAGGACGAAAATGACCTAATTTTTCATCCAAAGACACAAACACACCTATCGGATGCACAAGATTGGTTAAAAACCCTAATTGGATAAGAATAAGCCTAGAGAGGACGAAAATGACCTAAATGTTAATACAATGACACAAATGAACTTATTGGATGCACATGATTGTCTAAAAACCCTAATTGCATAAGAATAAGCCTAGGGAGGACGAAAATGACCTAATTGTTCATCCAATGACACAAACACACCTATTGGATGCACAAGATTGGTTTAGAACCCTAATTGGACAAGATTAAGCCTTGGGAGGACGAAAATGACCTAATTATTCATCCAATGACACAAACACACCTATTGGATGCAAAAGATAGGTTAAAATCCCTAATTGGACAACAATAAGCCTAGGGATGACGAAAATGACCTAATTGTTCATCCAATGACGAAAACAAACATATTGGATGCACAAGATTGGTTAAAAACCCTAATTGGACAAGAATAAACCTATGGAGGACGAAAATGACCTAAATGTTCTTCCAATAACACAAACACACCTATGGGATGCAAAAGATTGGTTAAAAACCCTAGTTGGACAAGAATAAGCCTAGAGAGGATGAAAATGACCTAAATGTTAATACAATGACACAAATGAACTTATTGGATGCACATGATTGTCTAAAAACCCTAATTGCATAAGAATAAGCCTAGGGAGGACGAAAAAGACCTAATTGTTCTTCCAATGACACAAACACACCTATTGGATGCACAAGATTGGTTTAAAACCCTAATTGGACAACTTTAAGCCTTGGGAGGACGAAAATGACCTAATTATTCATCCAATGATACAAACACACCTATTGGATGCAAACGATTGGTTAAAAACCTTAGTTGGACAAGAATAAGCCTAAGGAGGACGAAAATGACCTAAATGTTCATCCAATGACACAAACACACCTATTGGATGCACAAGATTGGTTAAAAACCCTAATTGGACAAGAATAAGCCTAGGGAGGACGAAAATGACCTAATTGTTCATCCAATGACACAAACACACCTATTGGATGCACAAGATTGGTTTAAAACATTAATTGGACAAGAATAAGCCTAGGGAGGACGAAAATGACCTAAATGTTAATCCAATGACACAAACACACCTATTGGATGCAAAAGATTGGTTAAAAACCTTAGTTGGACAAGAATAAGCCTAGGGAGGACGAAAATGACCTAATTGTTCATCTAATGACACAAACACACCTATCGGATGCACAAGTATGGTTAAAAACCCTAATTGGACAAGAATAAGCCTAGAGAGGACGAAAATGACCTAAATGTTAATACAATGACACAAATGAACTTATTGGATGCACATGATTGTCTAAAAACCCAATTGCATAAGAATAAGCCTAGGGAGGACGAAAATGACCTAATTGTTCATCCAATGAAACAAACACACCTATTGGATGCACAAGATTGGTTTAAAACCCTAATTGGACAAGATTAAGCTTTGGGAGGACGAAAATGACCTAATTATTCGTCCACTGACACAAACACACCTATTGGACGCAAAAGATTGGTTAATAACACTAGTTGGACAAGAATAAGCCTAAGGAGGACGAAAATGTCCTAAATGTTCATCCAATGACACAATCACACCTATTGGATGCACAAGATTGGTTAAAAACCCTAATTGGACAAGAATAAGCCTTGGGAGGACGAAATTGACCTAATTATTCATCCAATGACACAAACACACCTATTGGATGGAAAAGATTGGTTAAAAACACTAGTTGGACAAGAATAAGCCTAGGGAGGACGAAAATGACCTAATTGTTCATCCAATGACACAAACACACCTATCGGATGCACAAGATTGGTTAAAAACCCTAATTGAACAAGAATAAGCCTAGAGAGGATGAAAATGACCTAAATGTTAATACAATGACACAAATGAACTTATTGGATGCACATGATTGTCTAAAAACCCAATTGCATAAGAATAGGCCTAGGGAGGACGAAAATGACCTAATTGTTCATCCAATGAAACAAACACACCTATTGGATGCACAAGATTGGTTTAAAACCCTAATTGGACAAGATTAAGCTTTGGGAGGACGAAAATGACCTAATTATTCGTCCACTGACACAAACACACCTATTGGATGCAAAAGATTGGTTAAAAACCCTAGTTGGACAAGAATAAGCCTAAGGAGGACGAAAATGACCTAAATGTTCATCCAATGACACAATCACACCTATTGGATGCACAAGATTGGTTAAAAACCCTAATTGGACAAGAATAAGCCTTGGGAGGACGAAAATGACCTAACTATTCATCCAATGACACAAACACACCTATTGGATGGAAAAGATTGGTTAAAAACACTAGTTGGACAAGAATAAGCCTAGGGAGGACGAAAATGACCTAATTGTTCATCCAATGACACAAACACACCTATCGGATGCACAAGATTGGTTAAAAACCCTAATTGGACAAGAATAAGCCTAGAGAGGACGAAAATGACCTAAATGTTAATACAATGACACAAATGAACTTATTGGATGCACATGATTGTCTAAAAACCCTAATTGCATAAGAATAAGCCTAGGGAGGACGAAAATGACCTAATTGTTCATCCAATGACACAAACACACCTATTGGATGCACAAGATTGGTTTAAAACCCTAATTGGACAACATTAAGCCTTGGGAGGACGAAAATGACCTAATTATTCATCCAATGACACAAACATACCTATTGGATGCAAACGATTGGTTAAAAACCCTAATTGGACAAGAATAAGCCTAAGGAGAACGAAAATGACCTAAATGTTCATCCAATGACACAATCACACCTATTGGATGCACAAGATTGGTTAAAAACCCTAATTGGACAAGCATAAGCCTTGGGAGGACGAAAATGACCTAATTATTCATCCAATGACACAAGCACACCTATTGGAAGCAAAAGATTGGTTAAAAACCCTAGTTGGACAAGAATAACCCTAGGGAGGACGAAAATGACCTAATTGTTCTTCCTATGACACAAACACACCTATGGGATGCAAAAGATTGATTAAAAACCCTAGTTGGACAAGAATAAGCCTAGAGAGGATGAAAATGACCTAAATGTTAATACAATGACACAAATGAACTTATTGGATGCACATGAGTGTCTAAAAACCCTAATTGCGTAAGAATAAGCCTAGGGAGGACGAAAATGACCTAATTGTTCATCCAATGACACAAACACACCTATTGGATGCACAAGATTGGTTAAAAACCCTAGTTGGACAAGAATACGCCTAAGGAGGACGAAAATGACCTAAATGTTCATCCAATGACACAATCACACCTATTGGATGCACAAGATTGGTTAAAAACCCTAATTGGACAAGAATAAGCCTTGGGAGGACGAAAATGACCTAATTATTCATCCAATGACACAAACACACCTATTGTATGGAAAAGATTGGTTAAAAACACTAGTTGGACAAGAATAAGCCTAGGGAGGACGAAAATGACCTAATTGTTCATCCAATGACACAAACACACCTATCGGATGCACAAGATTGGTTAAAAACCCTAATTGAACAAGAATAAGCCTAGAGAGGACGAAAATGACCTAAATGTTAATACAATGACACAAATGAACTTATTGGATGCACATGATTGTCTAAAAACCCAATTGCATAAGAATAAGCCTAGGGAGGACGAAAATGACCTAATTGTTCATCCAATGAAACAAACACACCTATTGGATGCACAAGATTGGTTTAAAACCCTAATTGGACAAGATTAAGCTTTGGGAGGACGAAAATGACCTAATTATTCGTCCACTGACACAAACACACCTATTGGACGCAAAAGATTGGTTAATAACCCTAGTTGGACAAGAATAAGCCTAAGGAGGACGAAAATGACCTAAATGTTCATCCAATGACACAATCACACCTATTGGATGCACAAGATTGGTTAAAAACCCTAATTGGACAAGAATAAGCCTTGGGAGGACGAAAATGACCTTATTATTCATCCAATGACACAAACACACCTATTGTATGGAAAAGATTGGTTAAAAACACTAGTTGGACAAGAATAAGCCTAGGGAGGACGAAAATGACCTAATTGTTCATCCAATGACACAAACACACCTATCGGATGCACAAGATTGGTTAAAAACCCTAATTGAACAAGAATAAGCCTAGAGAGGACGAAAATGACCTAAATGTTAATACAATGACACAAATGAACTTGTTGGATGCACATGATTGTCGAAAAACCCAATTGCATAAGAATAAGCCTAGGGAGGACGAAAATGACCTAATTGTTCATCCAATGACACAAACACACCTATTGGATGCACAAGATTGGTTAAAAACCCTAGTTGGACACGAATACGCCTAAGGAGGACGAAAATGACCTAAATGTTCATCCAATGACAAAATCACACCTATTGGATGCACAAGATTGGTTAAAAACCCTAGTTGGACAAGAATACGCCTAAGGAGGACGAAAATGACCTAAATGTTCATCCAATGACACAATCACACCTATTGAATGCACAAGATTGGTTAAAAACCCTAATTGGACAAGAATAAGCCTTAGGAGGACGAAAATGACCAAATTATTCATCCAATGACACAAACACACCTATTGGATGGAAAAGATTGGTTAAAAAACCTAGTTGGACAAGAATAAGGCTAGGGAGAACGAAAATGACCTAATTTTTCATCCAATGACACAAACACACCTATCGGATGCACAAGATTGGTTAAAAACCCTAATTGGACAAGAATAAGCCTAGAGAGGACGAAAATGACCTAAATGTTAATACAATGACACAAATGAACTTATTGGATGCACACGATTGTCTAAAAACCCTAATTGCATAAGAATAAGCCTAGGGAGGACGAAAATGACCTAATTGTTCATCCAATGACACAAACACACCTATTGGATGCACAAGATTGGTTTAAAACCATAATTGGACAAGAATAAGCCTAGGGATGACGAAAATGACCTAAATGTTCATCCAATGACACAAACACTTCTATTGGATCCAATTGATAGGTTAAAATCCCTAATTGGACAACAATAAGCCTAGGGATGACGAAAATGACCTAATTGTTCATCCAATGCCGAAAACAAACCTATTGGATGCACAAGATTGGTTAAAAACCCAAATTGGACAAGAATAACCCTATGGAGGACGAAAATGACCTAAATGTTCTTCCAATGACACAAACTCACCTGTTGGATGCACAAGATTGGTTAAAACCCCTAATTGGACAAGAATAAGCCTAGAGAGGATGAAAATGACCTAAATGTTTATACAATGACACAAATGAACTTATTGGATGCACATGATTGTCTAAAAACCCTAATTTCATAAGAATAAGCCTAGGGAGGACGAAAATGACCTAATTGTTCATCCAATGAAACAAACACACCTATTGGATGCACAAGATTGGTTTAAAACCCTAATTGGACAAGATTAAGCTTTGGGAGGACGAAAATGACCTAATTATTCGTCCACTGACACAAACACACCTATTGGACGCAAAAGATTGGTTAATAACCCTAGTTGGACAAGAATGAGCCTACGGAGGACAAAAATGACCTAAATGTTCATCCAATGACACAATCACACCTATTGGATGCACAAGATTGGTTAAAAACCCTAATTGGACAAGAATAAGCCTTGGGAGGACGAAAATGACCTAATTATTCATCCAATGACACAAACACACCTATTGGATGGAAAAGATTGGTTAAAAACACTAGTTGGACAAGAATAAGCCTAAGGAGGACGAAAATGACCTAAATGTTCATCCAATGACACAATCACACCTATTGGATGCACAAGATTGGTTAAAAACCCTAATTGGACAAGAATAAGCCTTGGGAGGACGAAAATGACCTAATTATTCATCCAATGACACAAACACACCTATTGTATGGAAAAGATTGGTTAAAAACACTAGTTGGACAAGAATAAGCCTAGGGAGGACGAAAATGACCTAATTGTTCATCCAATTACACAAACACACCTATCAGATGCACAAGATTGGTTAAAAACCCTAATTGGACAAGAATAAGCCTAGAGAGGACGAAAATGACCTAAATGTTAATACAATGACACAAATGAACTTATTGGATGCACATGATTGTCTAAAAACCCTAATTGCATAAGAATAAGCCTAGGGAGGACGAAAATGACCTAATTGTTCATCCAATGACACAAACACACCTATTGGTTGCACAAGATTGGTTTAAAACCCTAATTGGACAAGATTAAGCCTTGGGAGGACGAAAATGACCTAATTATTCATCCAATGACACAAACACACCTATTGGATGCAAAAGATAGGTTAAAATCCCTAATTGGACAACAATAAGCCTAGGGATGACGAAAATGACCTAATTGTTCATCCAATGACGAAAACAAACCTATTGGATGCACAAGATTGGTTAAAAACCCTAATTGGACAAGAATAAACCTATGGAGGACGAAAATGACCTAAATGTTCTTCCAATGACACAAACACACCTATGGGATGCAAAAGATTGGTTAAAAACCCTAGTTGGACAAGAATAAGCCTAGAGAGGATGAAAATGACCTAAATGTTAATACAATGACACAAATGAACTTATTGGATGCACATGATTGTCTAAAAACCCTAATTGCATAAGAATAAGCCTAGGGAGGACGAAAAAGTCCTAATTGTTCTTCCAATGACACAAACACACCTATTGGATGCACAAGATTGGTTTAAAACCCTAATTGGACAACTTTAAGCCTTGGGAGGACGAAAATGACCTAATTATTCATCCAATGATACAAACACACCTATTGGATGCAAACGATTGGTTAAAAACCTTAGTTGGACAAGAATAAGCCTAAGGAGGACGAAAATGACCTAAATGTTCATCCAATGACACAATCACACCTATTGGATGCACAAGATTGGTTAAAAACCCTAATTGGACAAGAATAAGCCTAGGGAGGACGAAAATGACCTAATTATTCATCCAATGACACAAACACACCTATTGGATGCAAAAGATTGGTTAAAAACCCTAGTTGGACAAGAATAAGCCTAGGGAGGACGAAAATGACCTAATTGTTCATCTAATGACACAAACACACCTATCGGATGCACAAGATTGGTTAAAAATCCTAATTGGACAAGAATAAGCCTAGAGAGGACGAAAATGACCTAAATGTTAATACAATGACACAAATGATCTTATTGGATGCACATGATTGTCTAACAACCCAATTGCATAAGAATAAGCCTAGGGAGGACGAAAATGACCTAATTGTTCATTCAATGGCACAAACACACCTATTGGATGCACAAGATTGGTTTAAAACCCTAATTGGACAAGATTAAGCCTTGGGAGGACGAAAATGACCTAATTATTCATCCACTGACACAAACACACCTATTGGATGCAAAAGATTGGTTAAAAACCCTAGTTGGACAAGAATAAGCCTAAGGAGGACGAAAATGACCTAAATGTTCATCCAATGACACAATCACACCTATTGGATGCACAAGATTGGTTAAAAACCCTAATTGGACAAGAATAAGCCTTGGGAGGACGAAAATGACCTAACTATTCATCCAATGACACAAACACACCTATTGGATGGAAAAGATTGGTTAAAAACACTAGTTGGACAAGAATAAGCCTAGGGAGGACGAAAATGACCTAATTGTTCATCCAATGACACAAACACACCTATCGGATGCACAAGATTGGTTAAAAACCCTAATTGGACAAGAATAAGCCTAGAGAGGACGAAAATGACCTAAATGTTAATACAATGACACAAATGAACTTATTGGATGCACATGATTGTCTAAAAACCCTAATTGCATAAGAATAAGCCTAGGGAGGACGAAAATGACCTAATTGTTCATCCAATGACACAAACACACCTATTGGATGCACAAGATTGGTTTAAAATCCTAATTGGACAAGAATAAGCCTAGGGAGGACGAAAATGACCTAAATGTTCATCCAATGACACAAACACTTCTATTGGATACAAAAGATAGGTTAAAATCCCTAATTGGACAACAATAAGCCTAGGGACGACGAAAATGACCTAATTGTTCATCCAATGACGAAAACAAACCTATTGGATGCACAAGATTGGTTAAAAACCCTAATTGGACAAGAATAACCCTATGGAGGACGAAAATGACCTAAATGTTCTTCCAATGACACAAACACATCTATGGGATGCAAAAGATTGATTAAAAACCCTAGTTGGACAAGAATAAGCCTAGAGAGGATGAAAATGACCTAAATGTTAATTCAATGACACAAATGAACTTATTGGATGCACATGATTGTCTAAAAACCCTAATTGCATAAGAATAAGCCTAGGGAGGACGAAAATGACCTAATTGTTCATCCAATGACACAAACACACCTATTGGATGCACAAGATTGGTTAAAAACCCTAATTGGATAAGAATAAGCCTAGAGAGGACGAAAATGACCTAAATGTTAATACAATGACACAAATGAACTTGTTGGATGCACATGATTGTCGAAAAACCCAATTGCATAAGAATAAGCCTAGGGAGGACGAAAATGACCTAATTGTTCATCCAATGACACAAACACACCTATTGGATGCACAAGGTTGGTTAAAAACCCTAGTTGGACACGAATACGCCTAAGGAGGACGAAAATGACCTAAATGTTCATCCAATGACAAAATCACACCTATTGGATGCACAAGATTGGTTAAAAACCCTAGTTGGACAAGAATACGCCTAAGGAGGACGAAAATGACCTAAATGTTCATCCAATGACACAATCACACCTATTGAATGCACAAGATTGGTTAAAAACCCTAATTGGACAAGAATAAGCCTTAGGAGGACGAAAATGACCAAATTATTCATCCAATGACACAAACACACCTATTGGATGGAAAAGATTGGTTAAAAAACCTAGTTGGACAAGAATAAGGCTAGGGAGAACGAAAATGACCTAATTTTTCATCCAATGACACAAACACACCTATCGGATGCACAAGATTGGTTAAAAACCCTAATTGGACAAGAATAAGCCTAGAGAGGACGAAAATGACCTAAATGTTAATACAATGACACAAATGAACTTATTGGATGCACACGATTGTCTAAAAACCCTAATTGCATAAGAATAAGCCTAGGGAGGACGAAAATGACCTAATTGTTCATCCAATGACACAAACACACCTATTGGATGCACAAGATTGGTTTAAAACCCTAATTGGACAAGAATAAGCCTAGGGATGACAAAAATGACCTAAATGTTCATCCAATGACACAAACACTTCTATTGGATCCAAATGATAGGTTAAAATCCCTAATTGGACAACAATAAGCCTAGGGATGACGAAAATGACCTAATTGTTCATCCAATGACGAAAACAAACCTATTGGATGCACAAGATTGGTTAAAAACCCAAATTGGACAAGAATAACCCTATGGAGGACGAAAATGACCTAAATGTTCTTCCAATGACACAAACTCACCTATTGGATGCACAAGATTGGTTAAAAACCCTAATTGGACAAGAATAAGCCTAGAGAGGATGAAAATGACCTAAATGTTTATACAATGACACAAATGAACTTATTGGATGCACATGATTGTCTAAAAACCCTAATTTCATAAGAATAAGCCTAGGGAGGACGAAAATGACCTAATTGTTCATCCAATGAAACAAACACACCTATTGGATGCCCAAGATTGGTTTAAAACCCTAATTGGACAAGATTAAGCTTTGGGAGGACGAAAATGACCTAATTATTCGTCCACTGACACAAACACACCTATTGGACGCAAAAGATTGGTTAATAACCCTAGTTGGACAAGAATAAGCCTAAGGAGGACGAAAATGACCTAAATGTTCATCCAATGACACAATCACACCTATTGGATGCACAAGATTGGTTAAAAACCCTAATTGGACAAGAATAAGCCTTGGGAGGACGAAAATGACCTAACTATTCATCCAATGACACAAACACACCTATTGGATGGAAAAGATTGGTTAAAAACACTAGTTGGACAAGAATAAGCCTAGGGAGGACGAAAATGACCTAATTGTTCATCCAATGACACAAACACACCTATCGGATGCACAAGATTGGTTAAAAACCCTAATTGGACAAGAATAAGCCTAGAGAGGACGAAAATGACCTAAATGTTAATACAATGACACAAATGAACTTATTGGATGCACATGATTGTCTAAAAACCCTAATTGCATAAGAATAAGCCTAGGGAGGACGAAAATGACCTAATTGTTCATCCAATGACACAAACACACCTATTGGATGCACAAGATTGGTTTAAAACCCTAATTGGACAACATTAAGCCTTGGGAGGACGAAAATGACCTAATTATTCATCCAATGACACAAACATACCTATTGGATGCAAACGATTGGTTAAAAACCCTAATTGGACAAGAATAAGCCTAAGGAGAACGAAAATGACCTAAATGTTCATCCAATGACACAATCACACCTATTGGATGCACAAGATTGGTTAAAAACCCTAATTGGACAAGCATAAGCCTTGGGAGGACGAAAATGACCTAATTATTCATCCAATGACACAAGCACACCTATTGGAAGCAAAAGATTGGTTAAAAACCCTAGTTGGACAAGAATAACCCTAGGGAGGACGAAAATGACCTAATTGTTCTTCCTATGACACAAACACACCTATGGGATGCAAAAGATTGATTAAAAACCCTAGTTGGACAAGAATAAGCCTAGAGAGGATGAAAATGACCTAAATGTTAATACAATGACACAAATGAACTTATTGGATGCACATGAGTGTCTAAAAACCCTAATTGCGTAAGAATAAGCCTAGGGAGGACGAAAATGACCTAATTGTTCATCCAATGACACAAACACACCTATTGGATGCACAAGATTGGTTAAAAACCCTAGTTGGACAAGAATACGCCTAAGGAGGACGAAAATGACCTAAATGTTCATCCAATGACACAATCACACCTATTGGATGCACAAGATTGGTTAAAAACCCTAATTAGACAAGAATAAGCCTTGGGAGGACGAAAATGACCTAATTATTCATCCAATGACACAAACACACCTATTGGATGGAAAAGATTGGTTAAAAAACCTAGTTGGACAAGAATAAGCCTAGGGAGGACGAAAATGACCTAATTGTTCATCCAATGACACAAACACACCTATCGGATGCACAAGATTGGTTAAAAATCCTAATTGGACAAGAATAAGCCTAGAGAGGACGAAAATGACCTAAATGTTAATACAATGACACAAATGAACTTATTGGATGCACACGATTGTCTAAAAACCCTAATTGCATAAGAATAAGCCTAGGGAGGACGAAAATGACCTAATTGTTCATCCAATGACACAAACACACCTATTGGATGCACAAGATTGGTTAAAAACCCTAATTGGACAAGAATAAGCCTTGGGAGGACGAAAATGACCTAATTATTCATCCAATGACACAAACACACCTATTGTATGGAAAAGATTGGTTAAAAACACTAGTTGGACAAGAATAAGCCTAGGGAGGACGAAAATGACCTAATTGTTCATCCAATGACACAAACACACCTATCGGATGCACAAGATTGGTTAAAAACCCTAATTGAACAAGAATAAGCCTAGAGAGGACGAAAATGACCTAAATGTTAATACAATGACACAAATGAACTTATTGGATGCACATGATTGTCTAAAAACCCAATTGCATAAGAATAAGCCTAGGGAGGACGAAAATGACCTAATTGTTCATCCAATGAAACAAACACACCTATTGGATGCACAAGATTGGTTTAAAACCCTAATTGGACAAGATTAAGCTTTGGGAGGACGAAAATGACCTAATTATTCGTCCACTGACACAAACACACCTATTGGACGCAAAAGATTGGTTAATAACCCTAGTTGGACAAGAATAAGCCTAAGGAGGACGAAAATGACCTAAATGTTCATCCAATGACACAATCACACCTATTGGATGCACAAGATTGGTTAAAAACCCTAATTGGACAAGAATAAGCCTTGGGAGGACGAAAATGACCTAACTATTCATCCAATGACACAAACACACCTATTGGATGGAAAAGATTGGTTAAAAACACTAGTTGGACAAGAATAAGCCTAGGGAGGACGAAAATGACCTAATTGTTCATCCAATGACACAAACACACCTATCGGATGCACAAGATTGGTTAAAAACCCTAATTGGACAAGAATAAGCCTAGAGAGGACGAAAATGACCTAAATGTTAATACAATGACACAAATGAACTTATTGGATGCACATGATTGTCTAAAAACCCTAATTGCATAAGAATAAGCCTAGGGAGGACGAAAATGACCTAATTGTTCATCCAATGACACAAACACACCTATTGGATGCACAAGATTGGTTTAAAACCCTAATTGGACAACATTAAGCCTTGGGAGGACGAAAATGACCTAATTATTCATCCAATGACACAAACATACCTATTGGATGCAAACGATTGGTTAAAAACCCTAATTGGACAAGAATAAGCCTAAGGAGAACGAAAATGACCTAAATGTTCATCCAATGACACAATCACACCTATTGGATGCACAAGATTGGTTAAAAACCCTAATTGGACAAGCATAAGCCTTGGGAGGACGAAAATGACCTAATTATTCATCCAATGACACAAGCACACCTATTGGAAGCAAAAGATTGGTTAAAAACCCTAGTTGGACAAGAATAACCCTAGGGAGGACGAAAATGACCTAATTGTTCTTCCTATGACACAAACACACCTATGGGATGCAAAAGATTGATTAAAAACCCTAGTTGGACAAGAATAAGCCTAGAGAGGATGAAAATGACCTAAATGTTAATACAATGACACAAATGAACTTATTGGATGCACATGAGTGTCTAAAAACCCTAATTGCGTAAGAATAAGCCTAGGGAGGACGAAAATGACCTAATTGTTCATCCAATGACACAAACACACCTATTGGATGCACAAGATTGGTTAAAAACCCTAGTTGGACAAGAATACGCCTAAGGAGGACGAAAATGACCTAAATGTTCATCCAATGACACAATCACACCTATTGGATGCACAAGATTGGTTAAAAACCCTAATCGGACAAGAATAAGCCTTCGGAGGACGAAAATGACCAAATTATTCATCCAATGACACAAACACACCTATTAGATGGAAAAGATTGGTTAAAAAACCTAGTTGGACAAGAATAAGCCTAGGGAGGACGAAAATGACCTAATTTTTCATCCAAAGACACAAACACACCTATCGGATGCACAAGATTGGTTAAAAACCCTAATTGGATAAGAATAAGCCTAGAGAGGACGAAAATGACCTAAATGTTAATACAATGACACAAATGAACTTATTGGATGCACATGATTGTCTAAAAACCCTAATTGCATAAGAATAAGCCTAGGGAGGACGAAAATGACCTAATTGTTCATCCAATGACACAAACACACCTATTGGATGCACAAGATTGGTTTAAAACCCTAATTGGACAAGAATAAGCCTTGGGAGGACGAAAATGACCTAATTATTCATCCAATGACACAAACACACCTATTGGATGCAAAAGATTGGTTAAAAACCCTTGTTGGACAAGAATAAGCCTAAGGAGGACGAAAATGACCTAAATGTTCATCCAATGACACAATCACACCTATTGGATGCACAAGATTGGTTAAAAACCCTAATTGGACAAGAATAAGCCTAGAGAGGACGAAAATGACCTAAATGTTAATACAATGACACAAATGAACTTATTGGATGCACATGATTGTCTAAAAACCCTAATTGCATAAGAATAAGCCTAGGGAGGACGAAAATGACCTAATTGTTCATCCAATGACACAAACACACCTATTGGATGCACAAGATTGGTTAAAAACCCTAATTGGACAAGAATAAGCCTAGGGAGGACGAAAATGACCTAATTATTCATCCAATGACACAAACACACCTATTGGATGCACAAGATTGGTTAAAAACCCTAATTGGACAAGAATAAGCCTAGAGAGGACGAAAATGACCTAAATGTTCATTCAATGACACAAACACACCTATTGGATGCACAAAATTGGTTAAAAACCCTAATTGGACAAGAATAAGCCTAGAGAGGACGAAAATGACCTAAATGTTCAACCAATGACACAAACACACCTATTGGATGCACAAGATTGGTTAAAAACCCTAATTGGACAAGAATAAGCCTAGGGAGGACGAAAATGACCTAATTGTTCATCCAATGACACAAACACACCTATTGGATGCACAAGATTGGTTTAAAACATTAATTGGACAAGAATAAGCCTAGGGAGGACGAAAATGACCTAAATGTTAATCCAATGACACAAACACACCTATTGGATGCAAAAGATTGGTTAAAAACCTTAGTTGGACAAGAATAAGCCTAGGGAGGACGAAAATGACCTAATTGTTCATCTAATGACACAAACACACCTATCGGATGCACAAGTATGGTTAAAAACCCTAATTGGACAAGAATAAGCCTAGAGAGGACGAAAATGACCTAAATGTTAATACAATGACACAAATGAACTTATTGGATGCACATGATTGTCTAAAAACCCAATTGCATAAGAATAAGCCTAGGGAGGACGAAAATGACCTAATTGTTCATCCAATGAAACAAACACACCTATTGGATGCACAAGATTGGTTTAAAACCCTAATTGGACAAGATTAAGCTTTGGGAGGACGAAAATGACCTAATTATTCGTCCACTGACACAAACACACCTATTGGACGCAAAAGATTGGTTAATAACCCTAGTTGGACAAGAATAAGCCTAAGGAGGACGAAAATGACCTAAATGTTCATCCAATGACACAATCACACCTATTGGATGCACAAGATTGGTTAAAAACCCTAATTGGACAAGAATAAGCCTAGGGAGGACGAAAATGACCTAATTGTTCATCCAATGACACAAACACACCTATTGGATGCACAAGATTGGTTTAAAACATTAATTGGACAAGAATAAGCCTTGGGAGGACGAAAATGACTTAAATGTTAATCCAATGACACAAACACACCTATTGGATGCAAAAGATTGGTTAAAAACCTTAGTTGGACAAGAATAAGCCTAGGGAGGACGAAAATGACCTAATTGTTCATCTAATGACACAAACACACCTATCGGATGCACAAGTATGGTTAAAAACCCTAATTGGACAAGAATAAGCCTAGAGAGGACGAAAATGACCTAAATGTTAATACAATGACACAAATGAACTTATTGGATGCACATGATTGTCTAAAAACCCAATTGCATAAGAATAAGCCTAGGGAGGACGAAAATGACCTAATTGTTCATCCAATGAAACAAACACACCTATTGGATGCACAAGATTGGTTTAAAACCCTAATTGGACAAGATTAAGCTTTGGGAGGACGAAAATGACCTAATTATTCGTCCACTGACACAAACACACCTATTGGACGCAAAAGATTGGTTAATAACCCTAGTTGGACAAGAATAAGCCTAAGGAGGACGAAAATGACCTAAATGTTCATCCAATGACACAATCACACCTATTGGATGCACAAGATTGGTTAAAAACCCTAATTGGACAAGAATAAGCCTTGGGAGGACGAAAATGACCTTATTATTCATCCAATGACACAAACACACCTATTGTATGGAAAAGATTGGTTAAAAACACTAGTTGGACAAGAATAAGCCTAGGGAGGACGAAAATGACCTAATTGTTCATCCAATGACACAAACACACCTATCGGATGCACAAGATTGGTTAAAAACCCTAATTGAACAAGAATAAGCCTAGAGAGGACGAAAATGACCTAAATGTTAATACAATGACACAAATGAACTTGTTGGATGCACATGATTGTCGAAAAACCCAATTGCATAAGAATAAGCCTAGGGAGGACGAAAATGACCTAATTGTTCATCCAATGACACAAACACACCTATTGGATGCACAAGATTGGTTAAAAACCCTAGTTGGACACGAATACGCCTAAGGAGGACGAAAATGACCTAAATGTTCATCCAATGACAAAATCACACCTATTGGATGCACAAGATTGGTTAAAAACCCTAGTTGGACAAGAATACGCCTAAGGAGGACGAAAATGACCTAAATGTTCATCCAATGACACAATCACACCTATTGAATGCACAAGATTGGTTAAAAACCCTAATTGGACAAGAATAAGCCTTAGGAGGACGAAAATGACCAAATTATTCATCCAATGACACAAACACACCTATTGGATGGAAAAGATTGGTTAAAAAACCTAGTTGGACAAGAATAAGGCTAGGGAGAACGAAAATGACCTAATTTTTCATCCAATGACACAAACACACCTATCGGATGCACAAGATTGGTTAAAAACCCTAATTGGACAAGAATAAGCCTAGAGAGGACGAAAATGACCTAAATGTTAATACAATGACACAAATGAACTTATTGGATGCACACGATTGTCTAAAAACCCTAATTGCATAAGAATAAGCCTAGGGAGGACGAAAATGACCTAATTGTTCATCCAATGACACAAACACACCTATTGGATGCACAAGATTGGTTTAAAACCCTAATTGGACAAGATTAAGCCTTGGGAGGACGAAAATGACCTAATTATTCATCCAATGACACAAACACACCTATTGGATGCAAAAGATAGGTTAAAATCCCTAATTGGACAACAATAAGCCTAGGGATGACGAAAATGACCTAAATGTTCATCCAATGACACAATCACACCTATTGGATGCACAAGATTGGTTAAAAACCCTAATTGGATAAGAATAAGCCTAGAGAGGACGAAAATGACCTAAATGTTAATACAATGACACAAATGAACTTATTGGATGCACATGATTGTCTAAAAACCCTAATTGCATAAGAATAAGCCTAGGGAGGACGAAAATGACCTAATTGTTCATCCAATGACACAAACACACCTATTGGATGCACAAGATTGGTTTAAAACCCTAATTGGACAAGATTAAGCCTTGGGAGGACGAAAATGACCTAATCATTCATCCAATGACACAAACTCACCTATTGGATGCAAAAGATTGGTTAAAAACCCTAGTTGGACAAGAATAAGCCTAGGGAGGACGAAAATGACCTAATTGTTCATCTAATGACACAAACACACCTATCGAATGCAGAAGATTGGTTAAAAACCCTAATTGGATAAGAATAAGCCTAGAGAGGACGAAAATGACCTAAATGTTAATACAATGACACAAATGAACTTATTGGATGCACATGATTGTCTAAAAACCCTAATTGCATAAGAATAAGCCTAGGGAGGACGAAAATGACCTAAATGTTCATCCAATGACACAATCACACCTATTGGATGCACAAGATTGGTTAAAAACCCTAATTGGACAAGAATAAGCCTTGGGAGGACGAAAATGACCTAATTATTCATCCAATGACACAAACACACCTATTGGATCGAAAAGATTGGTTAAAAACACTAGTTGGACAAGAATAAGCCTAGGGAGGACGAAAATGACCTAATTGTTCATCCAATGACACAAACACACCTATCGGATGCACAAGATTGGTTAAAAACCCTAATTGAACAAGAATAAGCCTAGAGAGGACGAAAATGACCTAAATGTTAATACAATGACACAAATGAACTTATTGGATGCACATGATTGTCTAAAAACCCAATTGCATAAGAATAAGCCTAGGGAGGACGAAAATGACCTAATTGTTCATCCAATGAAACAAACACACCTATTGGATGCACAAGATTGGTTTAAAACCCTAATTGGACAAGATTAAGCTTTGGGAGGACGAAAATGACCTAATTATTCGTCCACTGACACAAACACACCTATTGGACGCAAAAGATTGGTTAATAACCCTAGTTGGACAAGAATAAGCCTAAGGAGGACGAAAATGACCTAAATGTTCATCCAATGACACAATCACACCTATTGGATGCACAAGATTGGTTAAAAACCCTAATTGGACAAGAATAAGCCTTGGGAGGACGAAAATGACCTTATTATTCATCCAATGACACAAACACACCTATTGTATGGAAAAGATTGGTTAAAAACACTAGTTGGACAAGAATAAGCCTAGGGAGGACGAAAATGACCTAATTGTTCATCCAATGACACAAACACACCTATCGGATGCACAAGATTGGTTAAAAACCCTAATTGAACAAGAATAAGCCTAGAGAGGACGAAAATGACCTAAATGTTAATACAATGACACAAATGAACTTGTTGGATGCACATGATTGTCGAAAAACCCAATTGCATAAGAATAAGCCTAGGGAGGACGAAAATGACCTAATTGTTCATCCAATGACACAAACACACCTATTGGATGCACAAGATTGGTTAAAAACCCTAGTTGGACACGAATACGCCTAAGGAGGACGAAAATGACCTAAATGTTCATCCAATGACAAAATCACACCTATTGGATGCACAAGATTGGTTAAAAACCCTAGTTGGACAAGAATACGCCTAAGGAGGACGAAAATGACCTAAATGTTCATCCAATGACACAATCACACCTATTGAATGCACAAGATTGGTTAAAAACCCTAATTGGACAAGAATAAGCCTTAGGAGGACGAAAATGACCAAATTATTCATCCAATGACACAAACACACCTATTGGATGGAAAAGATTGGTTAAAAAACCTAGTTGGACAAGAATAAGGCTAGGGAGAACGAAAATGACCTAATTTTTCATCCAATGACACAAACACACCTATCGGATGCACAAGATTGGTTAAAAACCCTAATTGGACAAGAATAAGCCTAGAGAGGACGAAAATGACCTAAATGTTAATACAATGACACAAATGAACTTATTGGATGCACACGATTGTCTAAAAACCCTAATTGCATAAGAATAAGCCTAGGGAGGACGAAAATGACCTAATTGTTCATCCAATGACACAAACACACCTATTGGATGCACAAGATTGGTTTAAAACCCTAATTGGACAAGAATAAGCCTAGGGAGGACGAAAATGACCTAAATGTTCATCCAATGACACAAACACACCTATTGGATGCACAAGATTGGTTAAAAACCCTAATTGGACAAGAATAAGCCTAGGGAGGACGAAAATGACCTAAATGTTCATCCAATGACACAAACTCACCTATTGGATGCTCAAGATTGGTTAAAAACCCTAATTGGACAAGAAGAACCCTAGGGAGGACGAAAATGACCTAAATGTTCATCCAATGACACAAACACACCTATTGGATGCACAAGATTGGTTAAAAACCCTAATTGGACAAGAAGAACCCTAGGGAGGACGAAAATGACGTAAATGTTCATCCAATGACAGAAACACACCTATTGGATGGACAAGATTGGTTAAAAACCCAATTTGACAAGATTAAGTGTAGGGAGGACGAAAATGACCTAAATGTTCATCCAATGACACAAACACACCTATTGGATGCACAAGATTGGTTAAAAACCCTAATTGGACAAGAATAACCCTAGGGAGGACGAAAATGACCTAAATGTTCATCCAATGACACAAACAAACCTATTGGATGCACAAGATTGGTTAAAAACCCTAATTGGACAAGATTAAGTGTAGGGAGGACGAAAATGACCTAAATGTTCATCCAATGACACAAACACACCTATTGGATGCACAAGATTGGTTAAAAACCCTAATTGGACAAGAAAAACCCTAGGGAGGATGAAAATGACCTAAATGCTCATCCAATGACACAAACACATCTATTGGATGCACAAGATTGGTTAAAAACCCTAATTGGACAAGATTAAGTGTAGGGAGGACGAAAATGACCTAAATGTTCATCCAATGACACAAACACACCTATTGGATGCACAAGATTGGTTAAAAACCCTAATTGGACAAGATTAAGTGTAGGGTGAATGAAAATGACCTAAATGCTCATCCAATGACACAAACACACCTATTTGATGCACAAGATTGGTTAAAAACCCTAATTGGACAAGATTAAGTGTAGGGAGGACGAAAATGACCTAAATGCTCATCCAATGACACAAACACACCTATTGGATGCACAAGATTGGTTAAAAACCCTAATTGGACAAGATTAAGTGTAGGGAGGACGAAAATGACCTAAATGTTCATCCAATGACACAAACACACCTATTGGATGCACAAGATTGGTTAAAAACCCTAATTGGACAAGACTAACCCTATGGAGGACGAAAATAAACTAAATGTTCATCCAATGACACAAACAGACGTATTGGATGCACAAGATTGCTTAAAAACCCTAATTGGACAAGAATAACCCTAGGGAGGACGAAAATGACCTAAATGTTTATCCAATGACACAGACACACCTATTGGATGCACAAGATTGGTTAAAAACCCTAATTGGACAAGATTAAGTGTAGGGAGGACGAAAATGACCTAAATGTTCATCCAATGACACAAACACACCTATTGGATGCACAAGATTGGTTAAAAACCCTAATTGGACAAGATTAAGTGTAGGGATGACGAAAATGACATAAATGTTCATCCAATGACACAAACACACCTATCGGATGCACAAGATTGGTTAAAAACCCTAATTGGACAAGATTAAGTGTAGGGAGGACGAAAATGACCTAAATGTTCATCCAATGACACAAACACACCTATTGGATGCACAAGATTGGTTAAAAACCCTAATTGGACAAGAAGAACCCTCGGGAGGACGAAAATGACCTAAATGTTCATCCAATGACACAAACACACCTATTGGATGCACAAGATTGGTTAAAAACCCTAATTGGACAAGAAGAACCCTAGGGAGGACGAAAATGACCTAAATGTTCATCCAATGACACAAACACACCTATTGGATGCACAAGATTGGTTAAAAACCCTAATTGGACAAGAAGAACCCTAGGGAGGACGAAAATGACCTAAATGTTCATCCAATGACACAAACACACCTATTGGATGCACAAGATTGGTCAAAAACCCTAATTGGACAAGAAGAACCCTAGGGAGGACGAAAATGACCTAAATGTTCATCCAATGACACAAACACACCTATTGGATGCACAAGATTGGTTAAAAACCCTAACTGGACAAGGAGAACCCTAGGGAGGACGAAAATGACCTAAATGTTAATCCAATGACACAAACACACCTATTGGATGCACAAGATTGGTTAAAAACACTAATTGGAGAAGAATAACCCTAAGGAGGACGAAAATGACCTAAATGTTCATCCAATGACACAAACACACCTATTGGATGCACAAGATTGGTTAAAAACCCTAATTGGACAAGAAGAACCCTAGGGAGGACGAAAATGACCTAAATGTTCATCCAATGACACAAACACACCTATTGGATGCACAAGAATGGTTAAAAGCCCTAATTGGACAAGATTAAGTGTAGGGAGGACGAAAATGACCTAAATGTTCATCCAATGACACAAACACACCTATTGGATGCACAAGATTGGTTAAAAACCCTAATTGGAGAAGAATAACCCTAAGGAGGACGAAAATGACCTAAATGTTCATCCAATGACACAAACACACCTATTGGATGCACAAGAATGGTTAAAAACCCGAATAGGACAAGATTAAGTGTAGGGAGGACGAAAATGACCTAAATGTTCATCCAATGACACAAACACACCTATTGGATGCACAAGATTGGTTAAAAACCCTAATTGGAGAAGAATAACCCTAAGGAGGACGAAAATGACCTAAATGTTCATCCAATGACACAAACGCACCTATTGGATGCACAAGATTGGTTAAAAACCCTAATTGGACAAGATTAAGTGTAGGGAGGACGAAAATGACCTAAATGTTCATCCAATGACACAAACACACCTATTGGATGCACAAGATTGGTTAAAAACCCTAATTGGAGAAGAATAACCCTAAGGAGGACGAAAATGACCTAAATGTTCATCCAATGACACAAACACACCTATTGGATGCACAAGAATGGTTAAAAACCCTAACTGGACAAGATTAAGTGTAGGGAGGACGAAAATGACATAAATGTTCTTCCAATGACACAAACACACATATTGGATGCACAAGATTGGTTAAAAACCCTAATTGGAGAAGAATAACCCTAAGGAGGACGAAAATGACCTAAATGTTCATCCAATGACACAAACACACCTATTGGATGCACAAGAATGGTTAAACACCCTAATTGGACAAGATTAAGTGAAGGGAGGACGAAAATGACCTAAATGTTCATCCGATGATACAAACACACCTATTGGATGCACAAGATTGGTTAAAAACCCTAATTGGAGAAGAATAACCCTAAGGAGGACGAAAATGACCTAAATGTTCATCCAAAGACACAAACACACCTATTGGATGCACAAGAATGGTTAAAAACCCTAATTGGACAAGATTAAGTGTAGGGAGGGCGAAAATCACCTAAATGTTCATCCAATGACACAAACACACCTATTGGATGCACAAGATTGGTTAAAAACCCTAATTGGACAAGAAGAACCCTAGGGAGGACGAAAATGACCTAAATGTTCATCCAATGACACAAACACACCTATTGGATGCACAAGATTGGTTAAAAACCCTAATTGGACAAGAATAAGCCTAGGGAGGACGAAAATGACCTAATTGTTCATCCAATGACACAAACACACCTATTGGATGCACAAGATTGGTTTAAAACATTAATTGGACAAGAATAAGCCTAGGGAGGACGAAAATGACCTAAATGTTAATCCAATGACACAAACACACCTATTGGATGCAAAAGATTGGTTAAAAACCTTAGTTGGACAAGAATAAGCCTAGGGAGGACGAAAATGACCTAATTGTTCATCTAATGACACAAACACACCTATCGGATGCACAAGTATGGTTAAAAACCCTAATTGGACAAGAATAAGCCTAGAGAGGACGAAAATGACCTAAATGTTAATACAATGACACAAATGAACTTATTGGATGCACATGATTGTCTACAAACCCAATTGCATAAGAATAAGCCTAGGGAGGACGAAAATGACCTAATTGTTCATCCAATGAAACAAACACACCTATTGGATGCACAAGATTGGTTTAAAACCCTAATTGGACAAGATTAAGCTTTGGGAGGACGAAAATGACCTAATTATTCGTCCACTGACACAAACACACCTATTGGACGCAAAAGATTGGTTAATAACCCTAGTTGGACAAGAATAAGCCTAAGGAGGACGAAAATGACCTAAATGTTCATCCAATGACACAATCACACCTATTGGATGCACAAGATTGGTTAAAAACCCTAATTGGACAAGAATAAGCCTTGGGAGGACGAAAATGACCTTATTATTCATCCAATGACACAAACACACCTATTGTATGGAAAAGATTGGTTAAAAACACTAGTTGGACAAGAATAAGCCTAGGGAGGACGAAAATGACCTAATTGTTCATCCAATGACACAAACACACCTATCGGATGCACAAGATTGGTTAAAAACCCTAATTGAACAAGAATAAGCCTAGAGAGGACGAAAATGACCTAAATGTTAATACAATGACACAAATGAACTTATTGGATGCACATGATTGTCTAAAAACCCAATTGCATAAGAATAAGCCTAGGGAGGACGAAAATGACCTAATTGTTCATCCAATGAAACAAACACACCTATTGGATGCACAAGATTGGTTTAAAACCCTAATTGGACAAGATTAAGCTTTGGGAGGACGAAAATGACCTAATTATTCGTCCACTGACACAAACACACCTATTGGATGCAAAAGATTGGTTAAAAACCCTAGTTGGACAAGAATAAGCCTAAGGAGGACGAAAATGACCTAAATGTTCATCCAATGACACAATCACACCTATTGGATGCACAAGATTGGTTAAAAACCCTAATTGGACAAGAATAAGCCTTGGGAGGACGAAAATGACCTAATTATTCATCCAATGACACAAACACACCTATTGGATGCAAAAGATTGGTTAAAAACCCTAGTTGGACAAGAATAAGCCTAGGGAGGACGAAAATGACCTAATTGTTCATCTAATGACACAAACATACCTATCGAATGCACAAGATTGGTTAAAAACCCTAATTGGATAAGAATAAGCCTAGAGAGGACGAAAATGACCTAAAAGTTAACACAATGACACAAATGAACTTGTTGGATGCACATGATTGTCTAAAAACCCAATTGCATAAGAATAAGCCTAGGGAGGACGAAAATGACCTAATTGTTCATCCAATGACACAAACACACCTATTGGATGCACAAGATTGGTTAAAAACCCTAGTTGGACAAGAATAAGCCTAAGGAGGACGAAAATGACCTAAATGTTCATCTAATGACAAAATCACACCTATTGGATGCACAAGATTGGTTAAAAACCCTAGTTGGACAAGAATACGCCTAAGGAGGACGAAAATGACCTAAATGTTCATCCAATGACACAATCACACCTATTGGATGCACAAGAATGGTTAAAAACCCTAATCGAACAAGAATAAGCCTTGGGAGGACGAAAATGACCAAATTATTCATCCAATGACACAAACACACCTATTGGATGGAAAAGATTGGTTAAAAAACCTAGTTGGACAAGAATAAGCCTAGGGAGGACGAAAATGACCTAATTTTTCATCCTAAGACACAAACACACCTATCGGATGCACAAGATTGGTTAAAACCCCTAATTGGATAAGAATAAGCCTAGAGAGGACGAAAATGACCTAAATGTTAATACAATGACACAAATGAACTTATTGGATGCACATGATTGTCTAAAAACCCTAATTGCATAAGAATAAGCCTAGGGAGGACGAAAATGACCTAATTGTTCATCCAATGACACAAACACACCTATTGGATGCACAAGATTGGTTTAAAACCCTAATTGGACAACATTAAGCCTTGGGAGGACGAAAATGACCTAATTATTCATCCAATGACACAAACATACCTATTGGATGCAAACGATTGGTTAAAAACCTTAGTTGGACAAGAATAAGCCTAAGGAGAACGAAAATGACCTAAATGTTCATCCAATGACACAATCACACCTATTGGATGCACAAGATTGGTTAAAAACCCTAATTGGACAAGCATAAGCCTTGGGAGGACGAAAATGACCTAATTATTCATCCAATGACACAAGCACACCTATTGGAAGCAAAAGATTGGTTAAAAACCCTAGTTGGACAAGAATAACCCTAGGGAGGACGAAAATGACCTAATTGTTCTTCCTATGACACAAACACACCTATGGGATGCAAAAGATTGATTAAAAACCCTAGTTGGACAAGAATAAGCCTAGAGAGGATGAAAATGACCTAAATGTTAATACAATGACACAAATGAACTTATTGGATGCACATGAGTGTCTAAAAACCCTAATTGCGTAAGAATAAGCCTAGGGAGGACGAAAATGACCTAATTGTTCATCCAATGACACAAACACACCTATTGGATGCACAAGATTGGTTAAAAACCCTAGTTGGACAAGAATACGCCTAAGGAGGACGAAAATGACCTAAATGTTCATCCAATGACACAATCACACCTATTGGATGCACAAGATTGGTTAAAAACCCTAATTGGACAAGAATAAGCCTTGGGAGGACGAAAATGACCTAATTATTCATCCAATGACACAAACACACCTATTGTATGGAAAAGATTGGTTAAAAACACTAGTTGGACAAGAATAAGCCTAGGGAGGACGAAAATGACCTAATTGTTCATCCAATTACACAAACACACCTATCAGATGCACAAGATTGGTTAAAAACCCTAATTGGACCAGAATAAGCCTAGAGAGGACGAAAATGACCTAAATGTTAATACAATGACACAAATGAACTTATTGGATGCACATGATTGTCTAAAAACCCTAATTGCATAAGAATAAGCCTAGGGAGGACGAAAATGACCTAATTGTTCATCCAATGACACAAACACACCTATTGGATGCACAAGATTGGTTAAAAACCCTAATTGGATAAGAATAAGCCTAGAGAGGACGAAAATGACCTAAATGTTAATACAATGACACAAATGAACTTGTTGGATGCACATGATTGTCGAAAAACCCAATTGCATAAGAATAAGCCTAGGGAGGACGAAAATGACCTAATTGTTCATCCAATGACACAAACACACCTATTGGATGCACAAGATTGGTTAAAAACCCTAGTTGGACACGAATACGCCTAAGGAGGACGAAAATGACCTAAATGTTCATCCAATGACAAAATCACACCTATTGGATGCACAAGATTGGTTAAAAACCCTAGTTGGACAAGAATACACCTAAGGAGGACGAAAATGACCTAAATGTTCATCCAATGACACAATCACACCTATTGGATGCACAAGATTGGTTAAAAATCCTAATTGGACAAGAATAAGCCTTGGGAGGACGAAAATGACCTAATTATTCATCCAATGACACAAACACACCTATTGTATGGAAAAGATTGGTTAAAAACACTAGTTGGACAAGAATAAGCCTAGGGAGGACAAAAATGACCTAATTGTTCATCCAATGACACAAACACACCTATCGGATGCACAAGATTGGTTAAAAACCCTAATTGGACAAGAATAAGCCTAGAGAGGACGAAAATGACCTAAATGTTAATACAATGATACAAATGAACTTATTGGATGCACATGATTGTCTAAAAACCCTAATTGCATAAGAATAAGCCTAGGGAGGACGAAAATGACCTAATTGTTCATCCAATGACACAAACACACCTATTGGATGCACAAGATTGGTTAAAAACCCTAATTGGATAAGAATAAGCCTAGAGAGGACGAAAATGACCTAAATGTTAATACAATGACACAAATGAACTTATTGGATGCACACGATTGTCTAAAAACCCTAATTGCATAAGAATAAGCCTAGGGAGGACGAAAATGTCCTAATTGTTCATCCAATGACACAAACACACCTATTGGATGCACAAGATTGGTTTAAAACCATAATTGGACAAGAATAAGCCTAGGGATGACGAAAATGACCTAAATGTTCATCCAATGACACAAACACTTCTATTGGATCGAAATGATAGGTTAAAATCCCTAATTGGACAACAATAAGCCTAGGGATGACGAAAATGACCTAATTGTTCATCCAATGACGAAAACAAACCTATTGGATGCACAAGATTGGTTAAAAACCCAAATTGGACAAGAATAACCCTATGGAGGACGAAAATGACCTAAATGTTCTTCCAATGACACAAACTCACCTATTGGATGCACAAGATTGGTTAAAAACCCTAATTGGACAAGAATAAGCCTAGGGAGGGCGAAAATGACCTAAATGTTCATCCAATGACACAAACACATCTATTGGATCCAAATGATAGGTTAAAATCCCTAATTGGACAACAATAAGCCTAGGGATGACGAAAATGACCTAATTGTTCATCCAATGACGAAAACAAACCTATTGGATGCACAAGATTGGAAAAAAACCCAAATTGGACAAGAATAACCCTATGGAGGACGAAAATGACCTAAATGTGCTTCCAATGACACAAACTCACCTATTGGATGCACAAGATTGGTTAAAAACCCTAATTGGACAAGAATAAGCCTAGAGAGGATGAAAATGACCTAAATGTTAATACAATGACACAAATGAACTTATTGGAAGCACATGATTGTCTAAAAACCCTAATTTCATAAGAATAAGCCTAGGGAGGAAGAAAATGACCTAATTGTTCATCCAATGACACAAACACACCTATTGGATGCAGAAGATTGGTTTAAAACATTAATTGGACAAGAATAAGCCTAGGGAGGACGAAAATGACCTAAATGTTAATCCAATGACACAAACACACCTATTGGATGCAAAAGATTGGTTAAAAATCTTAGTTGGACAAGAATAAGCCGAGGGAGGACGAAAATGACCTAATTGTTCATCTAAAGACACAAACACACCTATCGGATGCACAAGTATGGTTAAAAACCCTAATTGGACAAGAATAAGCCTAGAGAGGACGAAAATGACCTAAATGTTAATACAATGACACAAATGAACTTATTGGATGCACATGATTGTCTAAAAACCCAATTGCATAAGAATAAGCCTAGGGAGGACGAAAATGACCTAATTGTTCATCCAATGAAACAAACACACCTATTGGATGCACAGGATTGGTTTAAAACCCTAATTGGACAAGATTAAGCTTTGGGAGGACGATAATGACCTAATTATTCGTCCACTCACACAAACTCACCTATTGGATGCAAAAGATTGGTTAAAAACCCTAGTTGGACAAGAATAAGCCTAAGGAGGACGAAAATGACCTAAATGTTCATCCAATGACACAATCACACCTATTGGATGCACAAGATTGATTAAAAACCCTAATTGGACAAGAATAAGCCTAGAGAGGACGAAAATGACCTAAATGTTAATACAATGACACAAATGAACTTATTGGATGCACATGATTGTCTAAAAACCCTAATTGCATAAGAATAAGCCTAGGGAGGACGAAAATGACCTAATTGTTCATCCAATGACACAAACACACCTATTGGATGCTCAAGATTGGTTTAAAACCCTAATTGGACAAGAATAAGCCTTGGGAGGACGAAAATGACCTAAATGTTCATCCAATGATACAAACACTTCTATTGGATAAAAAAGATAGGTTAAAATCCCTAATTGGACAACAATAAGCCTAGGGACGACGAAAATGACCTAATTGTTCATCCAATGACGAAAACAAACCTATTGGATGCACAAGATTGGTTAAAAACCCTAATTGGACAAGAATAACCCTATGGAGGACGAAAATGACCTAAATGTTCTTCCAATGACACAAACACATCTATGGGATGCAAAAGATTGATTAAAAACCCTAGTTGGACAAGAATAAGCCTAGAGAGGATGAAAATGACCTAAATGTTAATTCAATGACACAAATGAACTTATTGGATGCACATGATTGTCTAAAACCCTAATTGCATAAGAATAAGCCTAGGGAGGATGAAAATGACCTAATTGTTCATCCAATGACACAAACACACCTATTGGATGCACAAGATTGGTTTAAAACCCTAATTGGACAACATTAAGCCTTGGGAGTACGAAAATGACCTAATTATTCATCCAATGACACAAACATACCTATTGGATGCAAACGATTGGTTAAAAACCTTAGTTGGACAAGAATAAGCCTAAGGAGAACGAAAATGACCTAAATGTTCATCCAATGACACAATCACACCTATTGGATGCACAAGATTGGTTAAAAACCCTAATTGGACAAGCATAAGCCTTGGGAGGACGAAAATGACCTAATTATTCATCCAATGACAAACACACCTATTGGATGCAAAAGATTG
>JBBPBT010001132.1:105481-181736 GCA_037974875.1 Cicer bijugum
TTGGACAACAATAAGCCTAGGGACGACGAAAATGACCTAATTGTTCATCCAATGACGAAAACAAACCTATTGGATGCACAAGATTGGTTAAAAACCCTAATTGGACAAGAATAACCCTATGGAGGACGAAAATGACCTAAATGTTCTTCCAATGACACAAACACACCTATGGGATGCAAAAGATTGATTAAAAACCCTAGTTGGACAAGAATAAGCCTAGAGAGGATGAAAATGACCTAAATGTTAATACAATGACACAAATGAACTTATTGGATGCACATGATTGTCTAAAAACCCTAATTGCATAAGAATAATCCTAGGGAGGACGAAAATGACCTAATTGTTCATCCAATGACACAAACACACCTATTGGATGCACAAGATTGGTTTAAAACCCTAATTGGACAACATTAAGCCTTGGGAGGACGAAAATGACCTAATTATTCATCCAATGACACAAACATACCTATTGGATGCAAACGATTGGTTAAAAACCTTAGTTGGACAAGAATAAGCCTAAGGAGAACGAAAATGACCTAAATGTTCATCCAATGACACAATCACACCTATTGGATGCACAAGATTGGTTAAAAACCCTAATTGGACAAGAATAAGCGTTGGGAGGACGAAAATGACCTAATTATTCATCCAATGACACAAACACACCTATTGGATGCAAAAGATTGGTTAAAATCCTAGTTGGACAAGAATAAGCCTAGGGAGGACGAAAATGACCTAATTGTTCATCTAATGACACAAACACACCTATCGAATGCACAAGATTGGTTAAAAACCCTAATTGGATAAGAATAAGCCTAGAGAGGACGAAAATGACCTAAATGTTAATACAATGACACAAATGAACTTGTTGGATGCACATGATTGTCTAAAAACCCAATTGCATAAGAATAAGCCTAGGGAGGACGAAAATGACCTAATTGTTCATCCAATGACACAAACACACCTATTGGATGCACAAGATTGGTTAAAAACCCTAGTTGGACAAGAATACGCCTAAGGAGGACGAAAATGACCTAAATGTTCATCTAATGACAAAGTCACACCTATTGGATGCACAAGATTGGTTAAAAACCCTAGTTGGACAAGAATACGCCTAAGGAGGACGAAAATGACCTAAATGTTCATCCAATGACACAATCACACCTATTGGATGCACAAGATTGGTTAAAAACCCTAATCGGACAAGAATAAGCCTTCGGAGGACGAAAATGACCAAATTATTCATCCAATGACACAAACACACCTATTGGATGGAAAAGATTGGTTAAAAAACCTAGTTGGACAAGAATAAGCCTAGGGAGGACGAAAATGACCTAATTTTTCATCCAAAGACACAAACACACCTATCGGATGCACAAGATTGGTTAAAAACCCTAATTGGATAAGAATAAGCCTAGAGAGGACGAAAATGACCTAAATGTTAATACAATGACACAAATGAACTTATTGGATGCACATGATTGTCTAAAAACCCTAATTGCATAAGAATAAGCCTAGGGAGGACGAAAATGACCTAATTGTTCATCCAATGACACAAACACACCTATTGGATGCACAAGATTGGTTTAAAACCCTAATTGGACAAGAATAAGCCTTGGGAGGACGAAAATGACCTAATTATTCATCCAATGACACAAACACACCTATTGGATGCAAAAGATTGGTTAAAAACCCTTGTTGGACAAGAATAAGCCTAAGGAGGACGAAAATGACCTAAATGTTCATCCAATGACACAATCACACCTATTGGATGCACAAGATTGGTTAAAAACCCTAATTGGACAAGAATAAGCCTTGGGAGGACGAAAATGACCTAATTATTCATCCAATGACACAAACACACCTATTGTATGGAAAAGATTGGTTAAAAACACTAGTTGGACAAGAATAAGCCTAGGGAGGACGAAAATGACCTAATTGTTCATCCAATTACACAAACACACCTATCAGATGCACAAGATTGGTTAAAAACCCTAATTGGACAAGAATAAGCCTAGAGAGGACGAAAATGACCTAAATGTTAATACAATGACACAAATGAACTTATTGGATGCACATGATTGTCTAAAAACCCTAATTGCATAAGAATAAGCCTAGGGAGGACGAAAATGACCTAATTGTTCATCCAATGACACAAACACACCTATTGGATGCACAAGATTGGTTTAAAACCCTAATTGGACAACATTAAGCCTTGGGAGGACGAAAATGACCTAATTATTCATCCAATGACACAAACATACCTATTGGATGCAAACGATTGGTTAAAAACCTTAGTTGGACAAGAATAAGCCTAAGGAGAACGAAAATGACCTAAATGTTCATCCAATGACACAATCACACCTATTGGATGCACAAGATTGGTTAAAAACCCTAATTGGACAAGCATAAGCCTTGGGAGGACGAAAATGACCTAATTATTCATCCAATGACAAACACACCTATTGGATGCAAAAGATTGGTTAAAAACCATAGTTGGACAAGAATAACCCTAGGGAGGACGAAAATGACCTAATTGTTCTTCCAATGACACAAACACACCTATGGCATGCAAAAGATTGATTAAAAACCCTAGTTGGACAAGAATAAGCCTAGAGAGGATGAAAATGACCTAAATGTTAATACAATGACACAAATGAACTTATTGGATGCACATGAGTGTCTAAAAACCCTAATTGCATAAGAATAAGCCTAGGGAGGACGAAAATGACCTAATTGTTCATCCAATGACACAAACACACCTATTGGATGCACAAGATTGGTTTAAAACATTAATTGGACAAGAATAAGCCTAGGGAGGACGAAAATGACCTAAATGTTCATCCAATGACACAATCACACCTATTGGATGCACAAGATTGGTTAAAAACCCTAATTGGACAAGAATAAGCCTTGGGAGGACGAAAATGACCTAATTATTCGTCCAATGACACAATCACACCTATTGGGTGGAAAAGATTGGTTAAAAAACCTAGTTGGACAAGAATAAGCATAGGGAGGACGAAAATGACCTAATTGTTCATCTAATGGCACAAACACACCTATTGGATGGAAAAGATTGGTTAAAAACACTAGTTGGACAAGAACAAGCCTAGGGAGGACGAAAATGACCTAATTGTTCATCCAATGACACAAACACACCTATCGGATGCACAAGATTGGTTAAAAACCCTAATTGGACAAGAATAAGCCTAAAGAGGACGAAAATGACCTAAATGTTAATACAATGACACAAATGAACTTATTGGATGCACATGATTGTCTAAAAACCCTAATTGCATAAGAATAAGCCTAGGGAGGACGAAAATGACGTAATTGTTCATCCAATGACACAAACACACCTATTGGATGCACAAGATTGGTTTAAAAGCCTAATTGGACAAGAATAAGCCTAGGGAGGACGAAAATGACCTAAATGTTCATCCAATGACACAAACACTTCTATTGGATACAAAAGATAGGTTAAAATCCCTAATTGGACAACAATAAGCCTAGGGACGACGAAAATGACCTAATTGTTCATCCAATGACGAAAACAAACCTATTGGATGCACAAGATTGGTTAAAAACCCTAATTGGACAAGAATAACCCTATGGAGGACGAAAATGACCTAAATGTTCTTCCAATGACACAAACACTTCTATTGGATACAAAAGATAGGTTAAAATCCCTAATTGGACAACAATAAGCCTAGGGACGACGAAAATGACCTAATTGTTCATCCAATGACGAAAACAAACCTATTGGATGCACAAGATTGGTTAAAAACCCTAATTGGACAAGAATAACCCTAGGGAGGACGAAAATGACCTAATTGTTCATCCAATGACACAAACACACCTATTGGATGCACAAGATTGGTTTAAAACCCTAATTGGACAACATTAAGCCTTGGGAGGACGAAAATGACCTAATTATTCATCCAATGACACAAACATACCTATTGGATGCAAACGATTGGTTAAAAACCTTAGTTGGACAAGAATAAGCCTAAGGAGAACGAAAATGACCTAAATGTTCATCCAATGACACAATCACACCTATTGGATGCACAAGATTGGTTAAAAACCCTAATTGGACAAGCATAAGCCTTGGGAGGACGAAAATGACCTAATTATTCATCCAATGACAAACACACCTATTGGATGCAAAAGATTGATTAAAAACCCTAGTTGGACAAGAATAAGCCTAGAGAGGATGAAAATGACCTAAATGTTAATACAATGACACAAATGAACTTATTGGATGCACATGAGTGTCTAAAAACCCTAATTGCATAAGAATAAGCCTAGGGAGGACGAAAATGACCTAATTGTTCATCCAATGACACAAACACACCTATTGGATGCACAAGATTGGTTTAAAACATTAATTGGACAAGAATAAGCCTAGGGAGGACGAAAATGACCTAAATGTTCATCCAATGACACAATCACACCTATTGGATGCACAAGATTGGTTAAAAACCCTAATTGGACAAGAATAAGCCTTGGGAGGACGAAAATGACCTAATTATTCGTCCAATGACACAATCACACCTATTGGATGGAAAAGATTGGTTAAAAAACCTAGTTGGACAAGAATAAGCATAGGGAGGACGAAAATGACCTAATTGTTCATCTAATGGCACAAACACACCTATTGGATGGAAAAGATTGGTTAAAAACACTAGTTGGACAAGAACAAGCCTAGGGAGGACGAAAATGACCTAATTGTTCATCCAATGACACAAACACACCTATCGGATGCACAAGATTGGTTAAAAACCCTAATTGGACAAGAATAAGCCTAGAGAGGACGAAAATGACCTAAATGTTAATACAATGACACAAATGAACTTATTGGATGCACATGATTGTCTAAAAACCCTAATTGCATAAGAATAAGCCTAGGGAGGACGAAAATGACCTAATTGTTCATCCAATGACACAAACACACCTATTGGATGCACAAGATTGGTTTAAAACCCTAATTGGACAACATTAAGCCTTGGGAGGACGAAAATGACCTAATTATTCATCCAATGACACAAACATACCTATTGGATGCAAACGATTGGTTAAAAACCCTAATTGGACAAGAATAAGCCTAAGGAGAACGAAAATGACCTAAATGTTCATCCAATGACACAATCACACCTATTGGATGCACAAGATTGGTTAAAAACCCTAATTGGACAAGCATAAGCCTTGGGAGGACGAAAATGACCTAATTATTCATCCAATGACACAAGCACACCTATTGGAAGCAAAAGATTGGTTAAAAACCCTAGTTGGACAAGAATAACCCTAGGGAGGACGAAAATGACCTAATTGTTCTTCCTATGACACAAACACACCTATGGGATGCAAAAGATTGATTAAAAACCCTAGTTGGACAAGAATAAGCCTAGAGAGGATGAAAATGACCTAAATGTTAATACAATGACACAAATGAACTTATTGGATGCACATGAGTGTCTAAAAACCCTAATTGCGTAAGAATAAGCCTAGGGAGGACGAAAATGACCTAATTGTTCATCCAATGACACAAACACACCTATTGGATGCACAAGATTGGTTAAAAACCCTAGTTGGACAAGAATACGCCTAAGGAGGACGAAAATGACCTAAATGTTCATCCAATGACACAATCACACCTATTGGATGCACAAGATTGGTTAAAAACCCTAATCGAACAAGAATAAGCCTTGGGAGGACGAAAATGACCAAATTATTCATCCAATGACACAAACACACCTATTGGATGGAAAAGATTGGTTAAAAAACCTAGTTGGACAAGAATAAGCCTAGGGAGGACGAAAATGACCTAATTTTTCATCCTAAGACACAAACACACCTATCGGATGCACAAGATTGGTTAAAACCCCTAATTGGATAAGAATAAGCCTAGAGAGGACGAAAATGACCTAAATGTTAATACAATGACACAAATGAACTTATTGGATGCACATGATTGTCTAAAAACCCTAATTGCATAAGAATAAGCCTAGGGAGGACGAAAATGACCTAATTGTTCATCCAATGACACAAACACACCTATTGGATGCACAAGATTGGTTTAAAACCCTAATTGGACAACATTAAGCCTTGGGAGGACGAAAATGACCTAATTATTTATCCAATGACACAAACATACCTATTGGATGCAAACGATTGGTTAAAAACCTTAGTTGGACAAGAATAAGCCTAAGGAGAACGAAAATGACCTAAATGTTCATCCAATGACACAATCACACCTATTGGATGCACAAGATTGGTTAAAAACCCTAATTGGACAAGCATAAGCCTTGGGAGGACGAAAATGACCTAATTATTCATCCAATGACACAAGCACACCTATTGGAAGCAAAAGATTGGTTAAAAACCCTAGTTGGACAAGAATAACCCTAGGGAGGACGAAAATGACCTAATTGTTCTTCCTATGACACAAACACACCTATGGGATGCAAAAGATTGATTAAAAACCCTAGTTGGACAAGAATAAGCCTAGAGAGGATGAAAATGACCTAAATGTTAATACAATGACACAAATGAACTTATTGGATGCACATGAGTGTCTAAAAACCCTAATTGCATAAGAATAAGCCTAGGGAGGACGAAAATGACCTAATTGTTCATCCAATGACACAAACACACCTATTGGATGCACAAGATTGGTTTAAAACATTAATTGGACAAGAATAAGCCTAGGGAGGACGAAAATGACCTAAATGTTCATCCAATGACGCAATCACACCTATTGGATGCACAAGATTGGTGAAAAACCCTAATTGGACAAGAATAAGCCTTGGGAGGACGAAAATGACCTAATTATTCGTCCAATGACACAATCACACCTATTGGATGGAAAAGATTGGTTAAAAAACCTAGTTGGACAAGAATAAGCATAGGGAGGACGAAAATGACCTAATTGTTCATCTAATGGCACAAACACACCTATTGGATGGAAAAGATTGGTTAAAAACACTAGTTGGACAAAAACAAGCCTAGGGAGGACGAAAATGACCTAATTGTTCATCCAATGACACAAACACACCTATCGGATGCACAAGATTGGTTAAAAACCCTAATTGGACAAGAATAAGCCTAGAGAGGACGAAAATGACCTAAATGTTAATACAATGACACAAATGAACTTATTGGATGCACATGATTGTCTAAAAACCCTAATTGCATAAGAATAAGCCTAGGGAGGACGAAAACGACGTAATTGTTCATCCAATGACACAAACACACCTATTGGATGCACAAGATTGGTTTAAAAGCCTAATTGGACAAGAATAAGCCTAGGGAGGACGAAAATGACCTAAATGTTCATCCAATGACACAAACACTTCTATTGGATACAAAAGATAGGTTAAAATCCCTAATTGGACAACAATAAGCCTAGGGACGACGAAAATGACCTAATTGTTCATCCAATGACGAAAACAAACCTATTGGATGCACAAGATTGGTTAAAAACCCTAATTGGACAAGAATAACCCTATGGAGGACGAAAATGACCTAAATGTTCTTCCAATGACACAAACACACCTATGGGATGCAAAAGATTGATTAAAAACCCTAGTTGGACAAGAATAAGCCTAGAGAGGATGAAAATGACTTAAATGTTAATACAATGACACAAATGAACTTATTGGATGCACATGATTGTCTAAAAACCCTAATTGCATAAGAATAAGCCTAGGGAGGACGAAAATGACCTAATTGTTCATCCAATGACACAAACACACCTATTGGATGCACAAGATTGGTTTAAAACCCTAATTGGACAACATTAAGCCTTGGGAGGACGAAAATGACCTAATTATTCATCCAATGACACAAACATACCTATTGGATGCAAACGATTGGTTAAAAACCTTAGTTGGACAAGAATAAGCCTAAGGAGAACGAAAATGACCTAAATGTTCATCCAATGACACAGTCACACCTATTGGATGCACAAGATTGGTTAAAAACCCTAATTGGACAAGCATAAGCCTTGGGAGGACGAAAATTACCTAATTATTCATCCAATGACAAACACACCTATTGGATGCAAAAGATTGGTTAAAAACCCTAGTTGGACAAGAATAACCCTAGGGAGGACGAAAATGACCTAATTGTTCTTCCAATGACACAAACACACCTATGGCATGCAAAAGATTGATTAAAAACCCTAGTTGGACAAGAATAAGCCTAGAGAGGATGAAAATGACCTAAATGTTAATACAATGACACAAATGAACTTATTGGATGCACATGAGTGTCTAAAAACCCTAATTGCATAAGAATAAGCCTAGGGAGGACGAAAATGACCTAATTGTTCATCCAATGACACAAACACACCTATTGGATGCACAAGATTGGTTTAAAACATTAATTGGACAAGAATAAGCCTAGGGAGGACGAAAATGACCTAAATGTTCATCCAATGACACAATCACACCTATTGGATGCACAAGATTGGTTAAAAACCCTAATTGGATAAGAATAAGCCTTGGGAGGACGAAAATGACCTAATTATTCGTCCAATGACACAATCACACCTATTGGATGGAAAAGATTGGTTAAAAAACCTAGTTGGACAAGAATAAGCATAGGGAGGAAGAAAATGACCTAATTGTTCATCTAATGGCACAAACACACCTATTGGATGGAAAAGATTGGTTAAAAACACTAGTTGGACAAGAACAAGCCTAGGGAGGACGAAAATGACCTAATTGTTCATCCAATGACACAAACACACCTATCGGATGCACAAGATTGGTTAAAAACCCTAATTGGACAAGAATAAGCCTAGAGAGGACGAAAATGACCTAAATGTTAATACAATGACACAAATGAACTTATTGGATGCACATGATTGTCTAAAAACCCTAATTGCATAAGAATAAGCCTAGGGAGGACGAAAATGACCTAATTGTTCATCCAATGACACAAACACACCTATTGGATGCACAAGATTGGTTTAAAACCCTAATTGGACAACATTAAGCCTTGGGAGGACGAAAATGACCTAATTATTCATCCAATGACACAAACATACCTATTGGATGCAAACGATTGGTTAAAAACCCTAATTGGACAAGAATAAGCCTAAGGAGAACGAAAATGACCTAAATGTTCATCCAATGACACAATCACACCTATTGGATGCACAAGATTGGTTAAAAACCCTAATTGGACAAGCATAAGCCTTGGGAGGACGAAAATGACCTAATTATTCATCCAATGACACAAGCACACCTATTGGAAGCAAAAGATTGGTTAAAAACCCTAGTTGGACAAGAATAACCCTAGGGAGGACGAAAATGACCTAATTGTTCTTCCTATGACACAAACACACCTATGGGATGCAAAAGATTGATTAAAAACCCTAGTTGGACAAGAATAAGCCTAGAGAGGATGAAAATGACCTAAATGTTAATACAATGACACAAATGAACTTATTGGATGCACATGAGTGTCTAAAAACCCTAATTGCGTAAGAATAAGCCTAGGGAGGACGAAAATGACCTAATTGTTCATCCAATGACACAAACACACCTATTGGATGCACAAGATTGGTTAAAAACCCTAGTTGGACAAGAATACGCCTAAGGAGGACGAAAATGACCTAAATGTTCATCCAATGACACAATCACACCTATTGGATGCACAAGATTGGTTAAAAACCCTAGTTGGACAAGAATACGCCTAAGGAGGACGAAAATGACCTAAATGTTCATCCAATGACACAAACACACCTATTGGATGCACAAGATTGGTTAAAAACCCTAATTTGAAAAGATTAAGTGTAGGGAGGACGAAAATGACCTAAATGTTCATCCAATGACACAAACACACATATTGGATTCACAAGATTGGTTAAAAACCCTAATTGGAGAAGAATAACCCTAGGGAGGACGAAAATGACCTAAATGTTCATCCAATGACACAAACACACCTATTGGATGGAAAGATTGGTTAAAAACCCTAATTGGACAAGATTAAGTGTAGGGAGGACGAAAATGACCTAAATGTTCATCCAATGACACAAACACACCTATTGGATGCACAAGATTGGTTAAAAACCCTAATTGGAGAAGAATAACCCTAGGGAGGACGAAAATGACCTAAATGTTCATCCAATGACACAAACACACCTATTGGATGCACAAGATTGGTTAAAAACCCTAATTGGAGAAGAATAACCCTAGGGAGGACGAAAATGACCTAAATGTTCATCCAATGACACAAACACACCTATTGGATGCACAAGATTGGTCAAAAACCCTAATTGGACAAGATTAAGTGTAGGGAGGACGAAAATGACCTAAATGTTCATCAATTGACACAAACACACCTATTGGATGCACAAGATTGGTTAAAAACCCTAATTGGAGAAGAATAACCCTAGGGAGGACGAAAATGACCTAAATGTTCATCCAATGACACAAACACACCTATTGGATGCACAAGATTGGTTAAAACCCTAATTGGACAAGATCAAGTGTAGGGAGGACTAAAACGACCTAAATGTTCATCCAATGACACAAACACACCTATTGGATGCACAAGATTGGTTAAAAACCCTAATTGGAGAAGAATAACCCTAGGGAGGACGAAAATGACCTAAATGTTCATCCAATGACACAAACACACCTATTGGATGCACAAGATTGGTTAAACACCCTAATTGGAGAAGAATAACCCTAGAGAGGACGAAAATGACCTAAATGTTCATCCAATGACACAAACACACCTATTGGATGCACAAGATTGGTTAAAAACCCTAATTGGAGAAGAATAACCCTAGGGAGGACGAAAATGACCTAAATGTTCATCCAATGACACAAACACACCTATTGGATGCACAAGATTGGTTAAAATCCCTAATTGGAGAAGAATAACCCTAGAGAGGACGAAAATGACCTAAATGTTCATCCAATGACACAAACACACCTATTGGATGCACAAGATTGGTTAAAAACCCTAATTGGAGAAGAATAACCCTAGGGAGGACGAAAATGACCTAAATGTTCATCCAATGACACAAACACACCTATTGGATGCACAAGACTGGTTAAAAACCCTAATTGGAGAAGAATAACCCTATGGAGGACGAAAATGACCTAAATGTTCATCCAATGACACAAACACACCTATTGGATGCACAAGATTGGTTAAAAACCCTAATTGGAGAAGAATAACCCTAGGGAGGACGAAAATGACCTAAATGTTCATCCAATGACACAAACACACCTCTTGGATGCACAAGATTGGTTAAAAACCCTAATTTGACAACATTTAGTTTAGGGAGGACGAAAATGACCTAAATGTTCATCCAATGACACAAACACACCTATTGGATGCACAAGATTGGTTAAAAACCCTAATTGGAGAAGAATAACCCTAGGGAGGACGAAAATGACCTAAATGTTCATCCAATGACACAAACACACCTATTGGATGCACAAGATTGGTTAAAAACCCAAATTGGTGAGGAATAACCCTAGGGAGGACGAAAATGACCTAAATGTTCATCCAATGACACAAACACACCTATTGGATGCACAAGATTGGTTAAAAACCCTAATTGGAGAAGAATAACCCTAGGGAGGACGAAAATGACCTAAATGTTCATCCAATGACACAAACACACCTATTGGATGCAAAAGATTGGATAAAAACCCTATTTGGAGAAAAATAACCCTAGGGAGGACGAAAATGACCTAAATGTTCATCCAATGACACAAACACACCTATTGGATGCACAAGATTGGTTAAAAACCCTAATTGGAGAAGAATAACCCTAGGGAGGACGAAAATGACCTAAATGTTCATCCAATGACACAAACACACCTATTGGATGCACAAGATTGGTTAAAAACCCTAATTGGACAAGAATAAGCCTAGGGAGGACGAAAATGACGTAAATGTTCATCCAATGACACAAACACACCTATTGGATGCACAAAATTGGTTAAAAACCCTAATTGGCCAAGAATAAGCCTAGGGAGGACGAAAATGACCTAATTGTTTATCCAATGACACAAATGAACTTATTGGATGCACAAGATTGGTTAAAAACCCTAATTGCATAAGAATAAGCCTAGGGAGGACGAAAATGACCTAATTGTTCATCCAATGACACAAACACACCTATTGGATGCACAAGATTGGTTAAAAACCCTAATTGGACAAGAATAAGCCTTGGGAGGACGAAAATGACCTAATTATTCATCCAATGACACAAACACACGTATTGGATGCAAAAGATTGGTTAAAAACCCTAGTTGGACAAGAATAAGCCTAGGGAGGACGAAAATGACCTAATTGTTCATCTAATGACACAAACACACCTATCGAATGCACAAGATTGGTTAAAAACCCTAATTGGATAAGAATAAGCCTAGAGAGGACGAAAATGACCTATATGTTAACACAATGACACAAATGAACTTGTTGGATGCACATGATTGTCTAAAAACCCAATTGCATAAGAATAAGCCTAGGGAGGACGAAAATGACCTAATTGTTCATCCAATGACACAAACACACCTATTGGATGCACAAGATTGGTTAAAAACCCTAGTTGGACAAGAATAAGCCTAAGGAGGACGAAAATGACCTAAATGTTCATCTATTGACAAAATCACACCTATTGGATGCACAAGATTGGTTAAAAACCCTAGTTGGACAAGAATACGCCTAAGGAGGACGAAAATGACCTAAATGTTCATCCAATGACACAATCACACCTATTGGATGCACAAGATTGGTTAAAAACCCTAATCGAACAAGAATAAGCCTTGGGAGGACGAAAATGACCAAATTATTCATCCAATGACACAAACACACCTATTGGATGGAAAAGATTGGTTAAAAAACCTAGTTGGACAAGAATAAGCCTAGGGAGGACGAAAATGACCTAATTTTTCATCCTAAGACACAAACACACCTATCGGATGCACAAGATTGGTTAAAACCCCTAATTGGATAAGAATAAGCCTAGAGAGGACGAAAATGACCTAAATGTTAATACAATGACACAAATGAACTTATTGGATGCACATGATTGTCTAAAAACCCTAATTGCATAAGAATAAGCCTAGGGAGGACGAAAATGACCTAATTGTTCATCCAATGACACAAACACACCTATTGGATGCACAAGATTGGTTTAAAACCCTAATTGGACAACATTAAGCCTTGGGAGGACGAAAATGACCTAATTATTCATCCACTGACACAAACACACCTATTGGATGCAAAAGATTGGTTAAAAACCATAGTTGGACAAGAATAAGCCTAAGGAGGACGAAAATGACCTAAATGTTCATCCAATGACACAATCACACCTATTGGATGCACAAGATTGGTTAAAAACCCTAATTGGACAAGAATAAGCCTTGGGAGGACGAAAATGACCTAACTATTCATCCAATGACACAAACACACCTATTGGATGGAAAAGATTGGTTAAAAACCCTAGTTGGACAAGAATAAGCCTAGGGAGGACGAAAATGACCTAATTGTTCATCCAATGACACAAACACACCTATCGGATGCACAAGATTGGTTAAAAACCCTAATTGGACAAGAATAAGCCTAGAGAGGACGAAAATGACCTAAATGTTAATACAATGACACAAATGAACTTATTGGATGCACATGATTGTCTAAAAACCCTAATTGCATAAGAATAAGCCTAGGGAGGACGAAAATGACGTAATTGTTCATCCAATGACACAAACACACCTATTGGATGCACAAGATTGGTTTAAAAGCCTAATTGGACAAGAATAAGCCTAGGGAGGACGAAAATGACCTAAATGTTCATCCAATGACACAAACACTTCTATTGGATACAAAAGATAGGTTAAAATCCCTAATTGGACAACAATAAGCCTAGGGACGACGAAAATGACCTAATTGTTCATCCAATGACGAAAACAAACCTATTGGATGCACAAGATTGGTTAAAAACCCTAATTGGACAAGAATAACCCTATGGAGGACGAAAATGACCTAAATGTTCTTCCAATGACACAAACACACCTATGGGATGCAAAAGATTGATTAAAAACCCTAGTTGGACAAGAATAAGCCTAGAGAGGATGAAAATGACCTAAATGTTAATACAATGACACAAATGAACTTATTGGATGCACATGATTGTCTAAAAACCCTAATTGCATAAGAATAATCCTAGGGAGGACGAAAATGACCTAATTGTTCATCCAATGACACAAACACACCTATTGGATGCACAAGATTGGTTTAAAACCCTAATTGGACAACATTAAGCCTTGGGAGGACGAAAATGACCTAATTATTCATCCAATGACACAAACATACCTATTGGATGCAAACGATTGGTTAAAAACCTTAGTTGGACAAGAATAAGCCTAAGGAGAACGAAAATGACCTAAATGTTCATCCAATGACACAATCACACCTATTGGATGCACAAGATTGGTTAAAAACCCTAATTGGACAAGAATAAGCGTTGGGAGGACGAAAATGACCTAATTATTCATCCAATGACACAAACACACCTATTGGATGCAAAAGATTGGTTAAAATCCTAGTTGGACAAGAATAAGCCTAGGGAGGACGAAAATGACCTAATTGTTCATCTAATGACACAAACACACCTATCGAATGCACAAGATTGGTTAAAAACCCTAATTGGATAAGAATAAGCCTAGAGAGGACGAAAATGACCTAAATGTTAATACAATGAGACAAATGAACTTATTGGATGCACATGGTTGTCTAAAAACCCTAATTGCATAAGAATAAGCCTAGGGAGGACGAAAATGACCTAATTGTTCATCCATTGACACAAACACACCTATTGGATGCACAAGATTGGTTTAAAACATTAACTGGACAAGAATAAGCCTAGGGAGGACGAAAATGACCTAAATGTTAATCCAATGACACAAACACACCTATTGGATGCAAAAGATTGGTTAAAAACCTTAGTTGGACAAGAATCAGCCGAGGGAGGACGAAAATGACCTAATTGTTCATCTAATGACACAAACACACCTATCGGATGCACAAGTATGGTTAAAAACCCTAATTGGACAAGAATAAGCCTAGAGAGGACGAAAATGACCTAAATGTTAATACAATGACACAAATGAACTTATTGGATGCACATGATTGTCTAAAAACCCAATTGCATAAGAATAAGCCTAGGGAGGACGTAAATGACCTAATTGTTCATCCAATGAAACAAACACACCTATTGGATGCGCAAGATTGGTTTAAAACCCTAATTGGACAAGATTAAGCTTTGGGAGGACGATAATGACCTAATTATTCGTCCACTGACACAAACACACCTATTGGATGCAAAAGATTGGTTAAAAACCATAGTTGGACAAGAATAAGCCTAAGGAGGACGAAAATGACCTAAATGTTCATCCAATGACACAATCACACCTATTGGATGCACAAGATTGGTTAAAAACCCTAATTGGACAAGAATAAGCCTTGGGAGGACGAAAATGACCTAACTATTCATCCAATGACACAAACACACCTATTGGATGGAAAAGATTGGTTAAAAACACTAGTTGGACAAGAATAAGCCTAGGGAGGACGAAAATGACCTAATTGTTCATCCAATGACACAAACACACCTATCGGATGCACAAGATTGGTTAAAAACCCTAATTGGACAAGAATAAGCCTAGAGAGGACGAAAATGACCTAAATGTTAATACAATGACACAAATGAACTTATTGGATGCACATGATTGTCTAAAAACCCTAATTGCATAAGAATAAGCCTAGGGAGGACGAAAATGACCTAATTGTTCATCCAATGACACAAACACACCTATTGGATGCACAAGATTGGTTTAAAACCCTAATTGGACAACATTAAGCCTTGGGAGGACGAAAATGACCTAATTATTCATCCAATGACACAAACATACCTATTGGATGCAAACGATTGGTTAAAAACCCTAATTGGACAAGAATAAGCCTAAGGAGAACGAAAATGACCTAAATGTTCATCCAATGACACAATCACACCTATTGGATGCACAAGATTGGTTAAAAACCCTAATTGGACAAGCATAAGCCTTGGGAGGACGAAAATGACCTAATTATTCATCCAATGACACAAGCACACCTATTGGAAGCAAAAGATTGGTTAAAAACCCTAGTTGGACAAGAATAACCCTAGGGAGGACGAAAATGACCTAATTGTTCTTCCTATGACACAAACACACCTATGGGATGCAAAAGATTGATTAAAAACCCTAGTTGGACAAGAATAAGCCTAGAGAGGATGAAAATGACCTAAATGTTAATACAATGACACAAATGAACTTATTGGATGCACATGAGTGTCTAAAAACCCTAATTGCGTAAGAATAAGCCTAGGGAGGACGAAAATGACCTAATTGTTCATCCAATGACACAAACACACCTATTGGATGCACAAGATTGGTTAAAAACCCTAGTTGGACAAGAATAAGCCTAAGGAGGACGAAAATGACCTAAATGTTCATCTAATGACAAAATCACACCTATTGGATGCACAAGATTGGTTAAAAACCCTAGTTGGACAAGAATACGCCTAAGGAGGACGAAAATGACCTAAATGTTCATCCAATGACACAATCACACCTATTGGATGCACAAGAATGGTTAAAAACCCTAATCGAACAAGAATAAGCCTTGGGAGGACGAAAATGACCAAATTATTCATCCAATGACACAAACACACCTATTGGATGGAAAAGATTGGTTAAAAAACCTAGTTGGACAAGAATAAGCCTAGGGAGGACGAAAATGACCTAATTTTTCATCCTAAGACACAAACACACCTATCGGATGCACAAGATTGGTTAAAACCCCTAATTGGATAAGAATAAGCCTAGAGAGGACGAAAATGACCTAAATGTTAATACAATGACACAAATGAACTTATTGGATGCACATGATTGTCTAAAAACCCTAATTGCATAAGAATAAGCCTAGGGAGGACGAAAATGACCTAATTGTTCATCCAATGACACAAACACACCTATTGGATGCACAAGATTGGTTAAAAACCCTAGTTGGACAAGAATAAGCCTAAGGAGGACGAAAATGACCTAAATGTTCATCTAATGACAAAATCACACCTATTGGATGCACAAGATTGGTTAAAAACCCTAGTTGGACAAGAATACGCCTAAGGAGGACGAAAATGACCTAAATGTTCATCCAATGACACAATCACACCTATTGGATGCACAAGAATGGTTAAAAACCCTAATCGAACAAGAATAAGCCTTGGGAGGACGAAAATGACCAAATTATTCATCCAATGACACAAACACACCTATTGGATGGAAAAGATTGGTTAAAAAACCTAGTTGGACAAGAATAAGCCTAGGGAGGACGAAAATGACCTAATTGTTCATCCAATGACACAAACACACCTATCGGATGCACAAGATTGGTTAAAAACCCTAATTGGACAAGAATAAGCCTAGAGAGGACGAAAATGACCTAAATGTTAATACAATGACACAAATGAACTTATTGGATGCACATGATTGTCTAAAAACCCTAATTGCATAAGAATAAGCCTAGGGAGGACGAAAATGACGTAATTGTTCATCCAATGACACAAACACACCTATTGGATGCACAAGATTGGTTTAAAAGCCTAATTGGACAAGAATAAGCCTAGGGAGGACGAAAATGACCTAAATGTTCATCCAATGACACAAACACTTCTATTGGATACAAAAGATAGGTTAAAATCCCTAATTGGACAACAATAAGCCTAGGGACGACGAAAATGACCTAATTGTTCATCCAATGACGAAAACAAACCTATTGGATGCACAAGATTGGTTAAAAACCCTAATTGGACAAGAATAACCCTATGGAGGACGAAAATGACCTAAATGTTCTTCCAATGACACAAACACACCTATGGGATGCAAAAGATTGATTAAAAACCCTAGTTGGACAAGAATAAGCCTAGAGAGGATGAAAATGACCTAAATGTTAATACAATGACACAAATGAACTTATTGGATGCACATGATTGTCTAAAAACCCTAATTGCATAAGAATAATCCTAGGGAGGACGAAAATGACCTAATTGTTCATCCAATGACACAAACACACCTATTGGATGCACAAGATTGGTTTAAAACCCTAATTGGACAACATTAAGCCTTGGGAGGACGAAAATGACCTAATTATTCATCCAATGACACAAACATACCTATTGGATGCAAACGATTGGTTAAAAACCTTAGTTGGACAAGAATAAGCCTAAGGAGAACGAAAATGACCTAAATGTTCATCCAATGACACAATCACACCTATTGGATGCACAAGATTGGTTAAAAACCCTAATTGGACAAGAATAAGCGTTGGGAGGACGAAAATGACCTAATTATTCATCCAATGACACAAACACACCTATTGGATGCAAAAGATTGGTTAAAATCCTAGTTGGACAAGAATAAGCCTAGGGAGGACGAAAATGACCTAATTGTTCATCTAATGACACAAACACACCTATCGAATGCACAAGATTGGTTAAAAACCCTAATTGGATAAGAATAAGCCTAGAGAGGACGAAAATGACCTAAATGTTAATACAATGACACAAATGAACTTGTTGGATGCACATGATTGTCTAAAAACCCAATTGCATAAGAATAAGCCTAGGGAGGACGAAAATGACCTAATTGTTCATCCAATGACACAAACACACCTATTGGATGCACAAGATTGGTTAAAAACCCTAGTTGGACAAGAATACGCCTAAAGAGGACGAAAATGACCTAAATGTTCATCCAATGACACAATCACACCTATTGGATGCACAAGATTGGTTAAAAACCCTAGTTGGACAAGAATACGCCTAAGGAGGACGAAAATGACCTAAATGTTCATCCAATGACACAATCACACCTATTGGATGCACAAGATTGGTTAAAAACCCTAATTGGACAAGAATAAGCCTTGGGAGGACGAAAATGACCTAATTATTCGTCCAATGACACAATCACACCTATTGGATGGAAAAGATTGGTTAAAAAACCTAGTTGGACAAGAATAAACCTAGGGAGGACGAAAATGACCTAATTGTTCATCTAATGACACAAACACACCTATTGGATGGAAAAGATTGGTTAAAAACACTAGTTGGACAAGAACAAGCCTAGGGAGGACGAAAATGACCTAATTGTTCATCCAATGACACAAACACACCTATCGGATGCACAAGATTGGTTAAAAACCCTAATTGGACAAGAATAAGCCTAGAGAGGACGAAAATGACCTAAATGTTAATACAATGACACAAATGAACTTATTGGATGCACATGATTGTCTAAAAACCCTAATTGCATAAGAATAAGCATAGGGAGGACGAAAATGACCTAATTGTTCATCCAACGACACAAACACACCTATTGGATGAACAAGATTGGTTTAAAAGCCTAATTGAACAAGAATAAGCCTAGGGAGGACGAAAATGACCTAAATGTTCATCCAATGACACAAACACTTCTATTGGATACAAAAGATAGGTTAAAATCCCTAATTGGACAACAATAAGCCTAGGGACGACGAAAATGACCTAATTGTTCATCCAATGACGAAAACAAACCTATTGGATGCACAAGATTGGTTAAAAACCCTAATTGGACAAGAATAACCCTATGGAGGACGAAAATGACCTAAATGTTCTTCCAATGACACAAACACACCTATGGGATGCAAAAGATTGATTAAAAACCCTAGTTGGACAAGAATAAGCCTAGAGAGGATGAAAATGACCTAAATGTTAATACAATGACACAAATGAACTTATTGGATGCACATGATTGTCTAAAAACCCTAATTGCATAAGAATAAGCCTAGGGAGGACGAAAATGACCTAATTGTTCATCCAATGACACAAACACACCTATTGGAGGCACAAGATTGGTTTAAAACCCTAATTGGACAACATTAAGCCTTTGGAGGACGAAAATGACCTAATTATTCATCCAATGACACAAACATACCTATTGGATGCAAACGATTGGTTAAAAACCTTAGTTGGACAAGAATAAGCCTAAGGAGAACGAAAATGACCTAAATGTTCATCCAATGACACAATCACACCTATTGGATGCACAAGATTGGTTAAAAACCCTAATTGGACAAGAATAAGCGTTGGGAGGACGAAAATGACCTAATTATTCATCCAATGACACAAACACACCTATTGGATGCAAAAGATTGGTTAAAAACCCTTGTTGGACAAGAATAAGCCTAGGGAGGACGAAAATGACCTAATTGTTCATCTAATGACACAAACACACCTATCGAATGCACAAGATTGGTTAAAAACACTAATTGGATAAGAATAAGCCTAGAGAGGACGAAAATGACCTAAATGTTAATACAATGACACAAATGAACTTATTGGATGCACATGGTTGTCTAAAAACCCTAATTGCATAAGAATAAGCCTAGGGAGGACGGAAATGACCTAATTGTTCATCCATTGACACAAACACACCTATTGGATGCACAAGATTGGTTTAAAACTTTAATTGGACAAGAATAAGCCTAGGGAGGACGAAAATGACCTAAATGTTAATCCAATGATACAAACACACCTATTGGATGCAAAAGATTGGTTAAAAACCTTAGTTGGACAAGAATAAGCCGAGGGAGGACGAAAATGATCTAATTGTTCATCTAATGACACAAACACACCTATCGGATGCACAAGTATGGTTAAAAACCCTAATTGGACAAGAATAAGCCTAGAGAGGACGAAAATGACCTAAATGTTAATACAATGACACAAATGAACTTATTGGATGCACATGATTGTCTAAAAACCCAATTGCATAAGAATAAGCCTAGGGAGGACGAAAATGACCTAATTGTTCATCCAATGAAACAAACACACCTATTGGATGCACAAGATTGGTTTAAAACCCTAATTGGAGAAGATTAAGCTTTGGGAGGACGATAATGACCTAATTATTCGTCCACTGACACAAACACACCTATTGGATGCAAAAGATTGGTCAAAAACCATAGTTGGACAAGAATAAGCCTAAGGAGGACGAAAATGACCTAAATGTTCATCCAATGACACAATCACACCTATTGGATGCACAAGATTGGTTAAAAACCCTAATTGGACAAGAATAAGCCTTGGGAGGACGAAAATGACCTAACTATTCATCCAATGACACAAACACACCTATTGGATGGAAAAGATTGGTTAAAAACACTAGTTGGACAAGAATAAGCCTAGGGAGGACGAAAATGACCTAATTGTTCATCCAATGACACAAACACACCTATCGGATGCACAAGATTGGTTAAAAACCCTAATTGGACAAGAATAAGCCTAGAGAGGACGAAAATGACCTAAATGTTAATACAATGACACAAATGAACTTATTGGATGCACATGATTGTCTAAAAACCCTAATTGCATAAGAATAAGCCTAGGGAGGACGAAAATGACCTAATTGTTCATCCAATGACACAAACACACCTATTGGATGCACAAGATTGGTTTAAAACCCTAATTGGACAACATTAAGCCTTGGGAGGACGAAAATGACCTAATTATTCATCCAATGACACAAACATACCTATTGGATGCAAACGATTGGTTAAAAACCCTAATTGGACAAGAATAAGCCTAAGGAGAACGAAAATGACCTAAATGTTCATCCAATGACACAATCACACCTATTGGATGCACAAGATTGGTTAAAAACCCTAATTGGACAAGCATAAGCCTTGGGAGGACGAAAATGACCTAATTATTCATCCAATGACACAAGCACACCTATTGGAAGCAAAAGATTGGTTAAAAACCCTAGTTGGACAAGAATAACCCTAGGGAGGACGAAAATGACCTAATTGTTCTTCCTATGACACAAACACACCTATGGGATGCAAAAGATTGATTAAAAACCCTAGTTGGACAAGAATAAGCCTAGAGAGGATGAAAATGACCTAAATGTTAATACAATGACACAAATGAACTTATTGGATGCACATGAGTGTCTAAAAACCCTAATTGCGTAAGAATAAGCCTAGGGAGGACGAAAATGACCTAATTGTTCATCCAATGACACAAACACACCTATTGGATGCACAAGATTGGTTAAAAACCCTAGTTGGACAAGAATAAGCCTAAGGAGGACGAAAATGACCTAAATGTTCATCTAATGACAAAATCACACCTATTGGATGCACAAGATTGGTTAAAAACCCTAGTTGGACAAGAATACGCCTAAGGAGGACGAAAATGACCTAAATGTTCATCCAATGACACAATCACACCTATTGGATGCACAAGAATGGTTAAAAACCCTAATCGAACAAGAATAAGCCTTGGGAGGACGAAAATGACCAAATTATTCATCCAATGACACAAACACACCTATTGGATGGAAAAGATTGGTTAAAAAACCTAGTTGGACAAGAATAAGCCTAGGGAGGACGAAAATGACCTAATTTTTCATCCTAAGACACAAACACACCTATCGGATGCACAAGATTGGTTAAAACCCCTAATTGGATAAGAATAAGCCTAGAGAGGACGAAAATGACCTAAATGTTAATACAATGACACAAATGAACTTATTGGATGCACATGATTGTCTAAAAACCCTAATTGCATAAGAATAAGCCTAGGGAGGACGAAAATGACCTAATTGTTCATCCAATGACACAAACACACCTATTGGATGCACAAGATTGGTTTAAAACCCTAATTGGACAACATTAAGCCTTGGGAGGACGAAAATGACCTAATTATTCATCCAATGACACAAACATACCTATTGGATGCAAACGATTGGTTAAAAACCTTAGTTGGACAAGAATAAGCCTAAGGAGAACGAAAATGACCTAAATGTTCATCCAATGACACAATCACACCTATTGGATGCACAAGATTGGTTAAAAACCCTAATTGGACAAGAATAAGCGTTGGGAGGACGAAAATGACCTAATTATTCATCCAATGACACAAACACACCTATTGGATGCAAAAGATTGGTTAAAATCCTAGTTGGACAAGAATAAGCCTAGGGAGGACGAAAATGACCTAATTGTTCATCTAATGACACAAACACACCTATCGAATGCACAAGATTGGTTAAAAACCCTAATTGGATAAGAATAAGCCTAGAGAGGACGAAAATGACCTAAATGTTAATACAATGACACAAATGAACTTGTTGGATGCACATGATTGTCTAAAAACCCAATTGCATAAGAATAAGCCTAGGGAGGACGAAAATGACCTAATTGTTCATCCAATGACACAAACACACCTATTGGATGCACAAGATTGGTTAAAAACCCTAGTTGGACAAGAATACGCCTAAGGAGGACGAAAATGACCTAAATGTTCATCCAATGACACAATCACACCTATTGGATGCACAAGATTGGTTAAAAACCCTAATTGGACAAGAATAAGCCTTGGGAGGACGAAAATGACCTAATTATTCGTCCAATGACACAATCACACCTATTGGATGGAAAAGATTGGTTAAAAAACCTAGTTGGACAAGAATAAACCTAGGGAGGACGAAAATGACCTAATTGTTCATCTAATGACACAAACACACCTATTGGATGCAAACGATTGGTTAAAAACCTTAGTTGGACAAGAATAACCCTAAGGAGAACGAAAATGACCTAAATGTTCATCCAATGACACAATCACACCTATTGGATGCACAAGATTGGTTAAAAACCCTAATTGGACAAGCATAAGCCTTGGGAGGACGAAAATGACCTAATTATTCATCCATTGACACAAGCACACCTATTGGAAGCAAAAGATTGGTTAAAAACCCTAGTTGGACAAGAATAACCCTAGGGAGGACGAAAATGACCTAATTGTTCTTCCAATGACACAAACACACCTATGGGATGCAAAAGATTGATTAAAAACCCTAGTTGGACAAGAATAAGCCTAGAGAGGATGAAAATGACCTAAATGTTAATACAATGACACAAATGAACTTATTGGATGCACATGAGTGTCTAAAAACCCTAATTGCATAAGAATAAGCCTAGGGAGGACGAAAATGACATAATTGTTCATCCAATGACACAAACACACCTATTGGATGGACAAGATTGGTTTAAAACCCTAATTGGACAAGATTAAGCCTTGGGAGGACGAAAATGACCTAATTATTCTTTCAATGACAAAAACACACCTATTGGATGTAAAAGATTGGTTAAAAACCCTAGTTGGACAAGAAAAAGCCTAAGGAGGACGAAAATGACCTAAATGTTCATCCAATGACACAATCACACCTATTGGATGCACAAGATTGGTTAAAAACCCTAATTTGACAAGAATAAGCCTTGGGAGGACGAAAATGACCAAATTATTCATCCAATGACACAAACACACGTATTGGATGCAAAAGATTGGTTAAAAACCCTAGTTGGACAAGAATAAGCCTAGGGAGGACGAAAATGACCTAATTGTTCATCTAATGACACAAACACACCTATCGAATGCACAAGATTGGTTAAAAACCCTAATTGGATAAGAATAAGCCTAGAGAGGACGAAAATGACCTAAATGTTAATACAATGACACAAATGAACTTGTTGGATGCACATGATTGTCTAAAAACCCAATTGCATAAGAATAAGCCTAGGGAGGACGAAAATGACCTAATTGTTCATCCAATGACACAAACACACCTATTGGATGCACAAGATTGGTTAAAAACCCTAGTTGGACAAGAATAAGCCTAAGGAGGACGAAAATGACCTAAATGTTCATCTAATGACAAAATCACACCTATTGGATGCACAAGATTGGTTAAAAACCCTAGTTGGACAAGAATACGCCTAAGGAGGACGAAAATGACCTAAATGTTCATCCAATGACACAATCACACCTATTGGATGCACAAGAATGGTTAAAAACCCTAATCGAACAAGAATAAGCCTTGGGAGGACGAAAATGACCAAATTATTCATCCAATGACACAAACACACCTATTGGATGGAAAAGATTGGTTAAAAAACCTAGTTGGACAAGAATAAGCCTAGGGAGGACGAAAATGACCTAATTTTTCATCCTAAGACACAAACACACCTATCGGATGCACAAGATTGGTTAAAACCCCTAATTGGATAAGAATAAGCCTAGAGAGGACGAAAATGACCTAAATGTTAATACAATGACACAAATGAACTTATTGGATGCACATGATTGTCTAAAAACCCTAATTGCATAAGAATAAGCCTAGGGAGGACGAAAATGACCTAATTGTTCATCCAATGACACAAACACACCTATTGGATGCACAAGATTGGTTTAAAACCCTAATTGGACAAGAATAAGCCTAGGGAGGACGAAAATGACCTAAATGTTCATCCAATGACACAAACACTTCTATTGGATACAAAAGATAGGTTAAAATCCCTAATTGGACAACAATAAGCCTAGGGACGACGAAAATGACCTAATTGTTCATCCAATGACGAAAACAAACCTATTGGATGCACAAGATTGGTTAAAAACCCTAATTGGACAAGAATAACCCTATGGAGGACGAAAATGACCTAAATGTTCTTCCAATGACACAAACACATCTATGGGATGCAAAAGATTGATTAAAAACCCTAGTTGGACAAGAATAAGCCTAGAGAGGATGAAAATGACCTAAATGTTAATTCAATGACACAAATGAACTTATTGGATGCACATGATTGTCTAAAAACCCTAATTGCATAAGAATAAGCCTAGGGAGGACGAAAATGACCTAATTGTTCATCCAATGACACAAACACACCTATTGGATGCACAAGATTGGTTTAAAACCCTAATTGGACAACATTAAGCCTTGGGAGGACGAAAATGACCTAATTATTTATCCAATGACACAAACATACCTATTGGATGCAAACGATTGGTTAAAAACCTTAGTTGGACAAGAATAAGCCTAAGGAGAACGAAAATGACCTAAATGTTCATCCAATGACACAATCACACCTATTGGATGCACAAGATTGGTTAAAAACCCTAATTGGACAAGCATAAGCCTTGGGAGGACGAAAATGACCTAATTACTCATCCAATGACACAAACACACCTATTGGATGCAAAAGATTGGTTATAAACCCTAGTTGGACAAGAATAACCCTAGGGAGGACGAAAATGACCTAATTGTTCTTCCAATGACACAAACACACCTATGGGATGCAAAAGATTGATTAAAAACCCTAGTTGGACAAGAATAAGCCTAGAGAGGATGAAAATGACCTAAATGTTAATACAATGACACAAATGAACTTATTGGATGCACATGAGTGTCTAAAAATCCTAATTGCATAAGAATAAGCCTACGGAGGACGAAAATGACCTAATTGTTCATCCAATGACACAAACACACCTATTGGATGCACAAGATTGGTTTCAAACATTAATTGGACAAGAATAAGCCTAGGGAGGACGAAAATGACCTAAATGTTCATCCAATGACACAATCACACCTATTGGATGCACAAGATTGGTTAAAAACCCTAATTGGACAAGAATAAGCCTTGGGAGGACGAAAATGACCTAATTATTCGTCCAATGACACAATCACACCTATTGGATGGAAAAGATTGGTTAAAAAACCTAGTTGGACAAGAATAAACCTAGGGAGGACGAAAATGACCTAATTGTTCATCTAATGACACAAACACACCTATTGGATGGAAAAGATTGGTTAAAAACACTAGTTGGACAAGAACAAGCCTAGGGAGGACGAAAATGACCTAATTGTTCATCCAATGACACAAACACACCTATCGGATGCACAAGATTGGTTAAAAACCCTAATTGGACAAGAATAAGCCTAGAGAGGACGAAAATGACCTAAATGTTAATACAATGACACAAATGAACTTATTGGATGCACATGATTGTCTAAAAACCCTAATTGCATAAGAATAAGCCTAGGGAGGACGAAAATGACGTAATTGTTCATCCAATGACACAAACACACCTATTGGATGCACAAGATTGGTTTAAAAGCCTAATTGGACAAGAATAAGCCTAGGGAGGACGAAAATGACCTAAATGTTCATCCAATGACACAAACACTTCTATTGGATACAAAAGATAGGTTAAAATCCCTAATTGGACAACAATAAGCCTAGGGACGACGAAAATGACCTAATTGTTCATCCAATGACGAAAACAAACCTATTGGATGCACAAGATTGGTTAAAAACCCTAATTGGACAAGAATAACCCTATGGAGGACGAAAATGACCTAAATGTTCTTCCAATGACACAAACACACCTATGGGATGCAAAAGATTGATTAAAAACCCTAGTTGGACAAGAATAAGCCTAGAGAGGATGAAAATGACCTAAATGTTAATACAATGACACAAATGAACTTATTGGATGCACATGATTGTCTAAAAACCCTAATTGCATAAGAATAATCCTAGGGAGGACGAAAATGACCTAATTGTTCATCCAATGACACAAACACACCTATTGGATGCACAAGATTGGTTTAAAACCCTAATTGGACAACATTAAGCCTTGGGAGGACGAAAATGAACTAATTATTCATCCAATGACACAAACATACCTATTGGATGCAAACGATTGGTTAAAAACCTTAGTTGGACAAGAATAAGCCTAAGGAGAACGAAAATGACCTAAATGTTCATCCAATGACACAATCACACCTATTGGATGCACAAGATTGGTTAAAAACCCTAATTGGACAAGAATAAGCGTTGGGAGGATGAAAATGACCTAATTATTCATCCAATGACACAAACACACCTATTGGATGCAAAAGATTGGTTAAAAACCCTAGTTGGACAAAAATAAGCCTAGGGAGGACGAAAATGACCTAATTGTTCATCTAATGACACAAACACACCTATCGAATGCACAAGATTGGTTAAAAACCCTAATTGGATAAGAATAAGCCTAGAGAGGACGAAAATGACCTAAATGTTAATACTATGACACAAATGAACTTATTGGATGCACATGATTGGATAAAAACCCTAATTGCATAAGAATAAGCCTAGGGAGGACGAAAATGACCTAATTGTTCTTCCATTGACACAAACACACCTATTGGATGGACAAGATTGGTTTAAAACCCTAATTGGACAAGATTAAGCCTTGGGAGGACGAAAATGACCTAATTATTCATGCAATGACACAAACACACCTATTGGATGTAAAAGATTGGTTAAAAACCCTAGTTGGACAAGAATAAGCCTAAGAAGGACGAAAATGACCTAAATGTTCATCCAATGACACAATCACACCTATTGGATGCACAAGATTGGTTAAAAACCCTAATTAGACAAGAATAAGCCTTGGGAGGACGAAAATGACCTAATTATTCATCCAATGACACAAACACACGTATTGGATGCAAAAGATTGGTTAAAAACCCTAGTTGGACAAGAATAAGCCTAGGGAGGACGAAAATGACCTAATTGTTCATCTAATGACACAAACACACCTATCGAATGCACAAGATTGGTTAAAAACCCTAATTGGATAAGAATAAGCCTAGAGAGAACGAAAATGACCTAAATGTTAATACAATGACACAAATGAACTTGTTGGATGCACATGATTGTCTAAAAACCCAATTGCATAAGAATAAGCCTAGGGAGGACGAAAATGACCTAATTGTTCATCCAATGACACAAACACACCTATTGGATGCACAAGATTGGTTAAAAACCCTAGTTGGACAAGAATAAGCCTAAGGAGGACGAAAATGACCTAAATGTTCATCTAATGACAAAATCACACCTATTGGATGCACAAGATTGGTTAAAAACCCTAGTTGGACAAGAATACGCCTAAGGAGGACGAAAATGACCTAAATGTTCATCCAATGACACAATCACACCTATTGGATGCACAAGAATGGTTAAAAACCCTAATCGAACAAGAATAAGCCTTGGGAGGACGAAAATGACCAAATTATTCATCCAATGACACAAACACACCTATTGGATGGAAAAGATTGGTTAAAAAACCTAGTTGGACAAGAATAAGCCTAGGGAGGACGAAAATGACCTAATTTTTCATCCTAAGACACAAACACACCTATCGGATGCACAAGATTGGTTAAAACCCCTAATTGGATAAGAATAAGCCTAGAGAGGACGAAAATGACCTAAATGTTAATACAATGACACAAATGAACTTATTGGATGCACATGATTGTCTAAAAACCCTAATTGCATAAGAATAAGCCTAGGGAGGACGAAAATGACCTAATTGTTCATCCAATGACACAAACACACCTATTGGATGCACAAGATTGGTTTAAAACCCTAATTGGACAAGAATAAGCCTTGGGAGGACGAAAATGACCTAATTATTCATCCAATGACACAAACACACCTATTGGATGCAAAAGATTGGTTAAAAACCCTAGTTGGACAAGAATAAGCCTAGGGAGGACGAAAATGACCTAATTGTTCATCTAATGACACAAACACACCTATCGAATGCACAAGATTGGTTAAAAACCCTAATTGGATAAGAATAAGCCTAGAGAGGACGAAAATGACCTAAATGTTAATACTATGACACAAATGAACTTATTGGATGCACATGATTGGATAAAAACCCTAATTGCATAAGAATAAGCCTAGGGAGGACGAAAATGACCTAATTGTTCTTCCATTGACACAAACACACCTATTGGATGGACAAGATTGGTTTAAAACCCTAATTGGACAAGATTAAGCCTTGGGAGGACGAAAATGACCTAATTATTCATCCAATGACACAAACACACCTATTGGATGTAAAAGATTGGTTAAAAACCCTAGTTGGACAAGAATATGCCTAAGGAGGACGAAAATGACCTAAATGTTCATCCAATGACACAATCACACCTATTGGATGCACAAGATTGGTTAAAAACCCTAATTAGACAAGAATAAGCCTTGGGAGGACGAAAATGACCTAATTATTCATCCAATGACACAAACACACCTATTGGATGGAAAAGATTGGTTAAAAAACCTAGTTGGACAAGAATAAGCCTAGGGAGGACGAAAATGACCTAATTGTTCATCCAATGACACAAACACACCTATTGGATGCACAAGATTGGTTAAAAACCCTAGTTGGACAAGAATACGCCTAAGGAGGACGAAAATGACCTAAATGTTCATCCAATGACACAATCACACCTATTGGATGCACAAGATTGGTTAAAAACCCTAGTTGGACAAGAATACGCCTAAGGAGGACGAAAATGACCTAAATGTTCATCCAATGACACAAACACACCTATTGGATGCACAAGATTGGTTAAAAACCCTAATTTGAAAAGATTAAGTGTAGGGAGGACGAAAATGACCTAAATGTTCATCCAATGACACAAACACACATATTGGATTCACAAGATTGGTTAAAAACCCTAATTGGAAAAGAATAACCCTAGGGAGGACGAAAATGACCTAAATGTTCATCCAATGACACAAACACACCTATTGGATGCACAAGATTGGTTAAAAACCCTAATTGGACAAGAAAAACCCTAGGGAGGACGAAAATGACCTAAATGTTTATCCAATGACACAAACACACCTATTGGATGCACAAGATTGGTTAAAAACCCTAATTGGACAAGAAGAACCCTAGGGAGGACGAAAATGACCTAAATGTTCATCCAATGACACAAACACACCTATTGGATGCACAAGATTGGTTAAAAACCCTAATAGGAGAAGAATAACGCTAAGGAGGACGAAAATGACCTAAATGTTCATCCAATGACACAAACACACCTATTGGATGCACAAGATTGGTTAAAAACCCTAATTGGAGAAGAATAACCCTAAGGAGGACGAAAATGACCTAAATGTTCATCCAATGACACAAACACACCTATTGGATCCACAAGATTGGTTAAAAACCCTAATTGGACAAGATGAAGTGTAGGGAGGACGAAAATGACCTAAATGTTCATCCAATGACACAAACACACCTATTGGATGCACAAGATTGGTTAAAAACCCTAATTGGACAAGAATAAGCCTAGGGAGGACGAAAATGACCTAATTGTTCATCCAATGACACAAACACACCTATTGGATGCACAAGATTGGTTAAAAACCCTAATTGGACAAGAATAAGCCTAGGGAGGACGAAAATGACCTAATTATTCATCCAATGACACAAACACACCTATTGGATGCAAAAGATTGGTTAAAAACCCTAGTTGGACAAGAATAAGCCTAGGGAGGACGAAAATGACCTAATTGTTCATCTAATGACACAAACACACCTATCGAATGCAGAAGATTGGTTAAAAACCCTAATTGGATAAGAATAAGCCTAGAGAGGACGAAAATGACCTAAATGTTAATACAATGACACAAATGAACTTATTGGATGCACATGATTGTCTAAAAACCCTAATTGCATAAGAATAAGCCTAGGGAGGACGAAAATGACCTAATTGTTCATCCAATGACACAAACACACCTATTGGATGCACAAGATTGGTTTAAAACCCTAATCGGACAAGATTAAGCCTTGGGAGGACGAAAATGACCTAATTATTCATCCAATGACACAAACACACCTATTGGATGGAAAAGATTGGTTAAAAAACCTAGTTGGACAAGAATAAGCCTAGGGAGGACAAAAATGACCTAATTGTTCATCCAATGACACAAACACACCTATTGGATGCACAAGATTGGTTTAAAACCCTAATTGGACAAGATTAAGCCTTGGGAGGACGAAAATGACCTAATTATTCATCCAATGACACAAACACACCTATTGGATGCAAAAGATAGGTTAAAATCCCTAATTGGACAACAATAAGCCTAGGGATGACGAAAATGACCTAAATGTTCATCCAATGACACAATCACACCTATTGGATGCACAAGATTGGTTAAAAACCCTAATTGGACAAGAATAAGCCTTGGGAGGACGAAAATGACCTAATTATTCATCCAATGACACAAACACACCTATTGGATGCAAAAGATTGGTTAAAAACCCTAGTTGGACAAGAATAAGCCTAGGGAGGACGAAAATGACCTAATTGTTCATCTAATGACACAAACACACCTATCGAATGCACAAGATTGGTTAAAAACCCTAATTGGATAAGAATAAGCCTAGAGAGGACGAAAATGACCTAAATGTTAACACAATGACACAAATGAACTTGTTGGATGCACATGATTGTCTAAAAACCCAATTGCATAAGAATAAGCCTAGGGAGGACGAAAATGACCTAATTGTTCATCTAATGACACAAACACACCTATCGAATGCAGAAGATTGGTTAAAAACCCTAATTGGATAAGAATAAGCCTAGAGAGGACGAAAATGACCTAAATGTTAATACAATGACACAAATGAACTTATTGGATGCACATGATTGTCTAAAAACCCTAATTGCATAAGAATAAGCCTAGGGAGGACGAAAATGACCTAATTGTTCATCCAATGACACAAACACACCTATTGGATGCACAAGATTGGTTTAAAACCCTAATTGGACAACATTAAGCCTTGGGAGGACGAAAATGACCTAATTATTCATCCAATGACACAAACATACCTATTGGATGCAAACGATTGGTTAAAAACCTTAGTTGGACAAGAATAAGCCTAAGGAGAACGAAAATGACCTAAATGTTCATCCAATGACACAATCACACCTATTGGATGCACAAGATTGGTTAAAAACCCTAATTGGACAAGAATAAGCGTTGGGAGGACGAAAATGACCTAATTATTCATCCAATGACACAAACACACCTATTGGATGCAAAAGATTGGTTAAAATCCTAGTTGGACAAGAATAAGCCTAGGGAGGACGAAAATGACCTAATTGTTCATCTAATGACACAAACACACCTATCGAATGCACAAGATTGGTTAAAAACCCTAATTGGATAAGAATAAGCCTAGAGAGGACGAAAATGACCTAAATGTTAATACAATGACACAAATGAACTTGTTGGATGCACATGATTGTCTAAAAACCCAATTGCATAAGAATAAGCCTAGGGAGGACGAAAATGACCTAATTGTTCATCCAATGACACAAACACACCTATTGGATGCACAAGATTGGTTAAAAACCCTAGTTGGACAAGAATACGCCTAAGGAGGACGAAAATGACCTAAATGTTCGTCCAATGACACAATCACACCTATTAGATGCACAAGATTGGTTAAAAACCCTAGTTGGACAAGAATACGCCTAAGGAGGACGAAAATGACCTAAATGTTCATCCAATGACACAATCACACCTAATGGATGCACAAGATTGGTTAAAAACCCTAATTAGACAAGAATAAGCCTTGGGAGGACGAAAATGACCTAATTATTCATCCAATGACACAAACACACCTATTGGATGGAAAAGATTGGTTAAAAAACCTAATTGGACAAGAATAAGCCTAGGGAGGACGAAAATGACCTAATTGTTCATCCAATGACACAAACACACCTATTGGATGCACAAGATTGGTTAAAAACCCTAGTTGGACAAGAATACGCCTAAGGAGGACGAAAATGACCTAAATGTTCATCCAATGACACAATCACACCTATTGGATGCACAAGATTGGTTAAAAACCCTAGTTGGACAAGAATACGCCTAAGGAGGACGAAAATGACCTAAATGTTCATCCAATGACACAATCACACCTATTGGATGCACAAGATTGGTTAAAAACCCTAATTGGACAAGAATAAGCCTTGGGAGGACGAAAATTACCTAATTATTCGTCCAATGACACAATCACACCTATTGGATGGAAAAGATTGGTTAAAAAACCTAGTTGGACAAGAATAAACCTAGGGAGGACGAAAATGACCTAATTGTTCATCTAATGACACAAACACACCTATTGGATGGAAAAGATTGGTTAAAAACACTAGTTGGACAAGAACAAGCCTAGGGAGGACGAAAATGACCTAATTGTTCATCCAATGACACAAACACACCTATCGGATGCACAAGATTGGTTAAAAACCCTAATTGGACAAGAATAAGCCTAGAGAGGACGAAAATGACCTAAATGTTAATACAATGACACAAATGAACTTATTGGATGCACATGATTGTCTAAAAACCCTAATTGCATAAGAATAAGCCTAGGGAGGACGAAAATGACCTAATTGTTCATCCAATGACACAAACACACCTATTGGATGCACAAGATTGGTTTAAAATCCTAATTGGACAAGAATAAGCCTACGGAGGACGAAAATGACCTAAATGTTCATCCAATGACACAAACACTTCTATTGGATACAAAAGATAGGTTAAAATCCCTAATTGGACAACAATAAGCCTAGGGACGACGAAAATGACCTAATTGTTCATCCAATGACGAAAACAAACCTATTCGATGCACAAGATTGGTTAAAAACCCTAATTGGACAAGAATAACCCTATGGAGGACGAAAATGACCTAAATGTTCTTCCAATGACACAAACACACCTATGGGATGCAAAAGATTGATTAAAAACCCTAGTTGGACAAGAATAAGCCTAGAGAGGATGAAAATGACCTAAATGTTAATACAATGACACAAATGAACTTATTGGATGCACATGATTGTCTAAAAACCCTAATTGCATAAGAATAATCCTAGGGAGGACGAAAATGACCTAATTGTTCATCCAATGACACAAACACACCTATCGGATGCACAAGATTGGTTTAAAACCCTAATTGGACAACATTAAGCCTTGGGAGGACGAAAATGACCTAATTATTCATCCAATGACACAAACATACCTATTGGATGCAAACGATTGGTTAAAAACCTTAGTTGGACAAGAATAAGCCTAAGGAGAACGAAAATGACCTAAATGTTCATCCAATGACACAATCACACCTATTGGATGCACAAGATTGGTTAAAAACCCTAATTGGACAAGAATAAGAGTTGGGAGGATGAAAATGACCTAATTATTCATCCAATGACACAAACACACCTAATGGATGCAAAAGATTGGTTAAAAACCCTAGTTGGACAAGAATAAGCCTAGGGAGGACGAAAATGACCTAATTGTTCATCTAATGACACAAACACACCTATCGAATGCACAAGATTGGTTAAAAACCCTACTTGGATAAGAATAAGCCTAGAGAGGACGAAAATGACCTAAATGTTAATACTATGACACAAATGAAATTATTGGATGCACATGATTGGATAAAAACCCTAATTGCATAAGAATAAGCCTAGGGAGGACGAAAATGACCTAATTGTTCTTCCATTGACACAAACACACCTATTGGATGGACAAGATTGGTTTAAAACCCTAATTGGACAAGATTAAGCCTTGGGAGGACGAAAATGACCTAATTATTCATCCAATGACACAAACACACCTATTGGATGTAAAAGATTGGTTAAAAACCCTAGTTGGACAAGAATATGCCTAAGGAGGACGAAAATGACCTAAATGTTCATCCAATGACACAATCACACCTATTGGATGCACAAGATTGGTTAAAAACCCTAATTAGACAAGAATAAGCCTTGGGAGGACGAAAATGACCTAATTATTCATCCAATGACACAAACACACCTATTGGATGGAAAAGATTGGTTAAAAAACCTAGTTGGACAAGAATAAGCCTAGGGAGGACGAAAATGACCTAATTGTTCATCCAATGACACAAACACACCTATTGGATGCACAAGATTGGTTAAAAACCCTAGTTGGACAAGAATACGCCTAAGGAGGACGAAAATGACCTAAATGTTCATCCAATGACACAATCACACCTATTGGATGCACAAGATTGGTTAAAAACCCTAATTAGACAAGAATAAGCCTTGGGAGGACGAAAATGACCTAATTATTCATCCAATGACACAAACACACGTATTGGATGCAAAAGATTGGTTAAAAACCCTAGTTGGACAAGAATAAGCCTAGGGAGGACGAAAATGACCTAATTGTTCATCTAATGACACAAACACACCTATCGAATGCACAAGATTGGTTAAAAACCCTAATTGGATAAGAATAAGCCTAGAGAGGACGAAAATGACCTAAAAGTTAACACAATGACACAAATGAACTTGTTGGATGCACATGATTGTCTAAAAACCCAATTGCATAAGAATAAGCCTAGGGAAGACGAAAAAGACCTAATTGTTCATCCAATGACACAAACACACCTATTGGATGCACAAGATTGGTTAAAAACCCTAGTTGGACAAGAATACGCCTAAGGAGGACGAAAATGACCTAAATGTTCATCTAATGACAAAATCACACCTATTGGATGCACAAGATTGGTTAAAAACCCTAGTTGGACAAGAATACGCCAAAGGAGGACGAAAATGACCTAAATGTTCATCCAATGACACAATCACACCTATTGGATGCACAAGATTGGTAAAAAACCCTAATCGGACAAGAATAAGCCTTGGGAGGACGAAAATGACCAAATTATTCATCCAATGACACAAACACACCTATTGGATGGAAAAGATTGGTTAAAAAACCTAGTTGGACAAGAATAAGCCTAGGGAGGACGAAAATGACCTAATTGTTCATCCAATGACACAAACACACCTATTGGATGCACAAGATTGGTTTAAAACCCTAATTGGACAAGAATAAGCCTTGGGAGGACGAAAATGACCTAATTATTCATCCAATGACACAAACACACCTATTGGATGCAAAAGATAGGTTAAAATCCCTAATTGGACAACAATAAGCCTAGGGATGACGAAAATGACCTAATTGTTCATCCAATGACGAAAACAAACATATTGGATGCACAAGATTGGTTAAAAACCCTAATTGGACAAGAATAAACCTATGGAGGACGAAAATGACCTAAATGTTCTTCCAATAACACAAACACACCTATGGGATGCAAAAGATTGGTTAAAAACCCTAGTTGGACAAGAATAAGCCTAGAGAGGATGAAAATGACCTAAATGTTAATACAATGACACAAATGAACTTATTGGATGCACATGATTGTCTAAAAACCCTAATTGCATAAGAATAAGCCTAGGGAGGACGAAAATGACCTAATTGTTCATCCAATGACACAAACACACCTATTGGATGCACAAGATTGGTTAAAAACCCTAATTGGATAAGAATAAGCCTAGAGAGGACGAAAATGACCTAAATGTTAATACAATGACACAAATGAACTTGTTGGATGCACATGATTGTCTAAAAACCCAATTGCATAAGAATAAGCCTAGGGAGGACGAAAATGACCTAATTGTTCATCCAATGACACAAACACACCTATTGGATGCACAAGATTGGTTAAAAACCCTAGTTGGACAAGAATAAGCCTAAGGAGGACGAAAATGACCTAAATGTTCATCCAATGACACAATCACACCTATTGGATGCACAAGATTGGTTAAAAACCCTAATTGGACAAGAATAAGCCTTGGGAGGACGAAAATGACCTAATTATTCGTCCAATGACACAATCACACCTATTGGATGGAAAAGATTGGTTAAAAAACCTAGTTGGACAAGAATAAACCTAGGGAGGACGAAAATGACCTAATTGTTCATCTAATGACACAAACACACCTATTGGATGGAAAAGATTGGTTAAAAACACTAGTTGGACAAGAACAAGCCTAGGGAGGACGAAAATGACCTAATTGTTCATCCAATGACACAAACACACCTATCGGAAGCACAAGATTGGTTAAAAACCCTAATTGGACAAGAATAAGCCTAGAGAGGACGAAAATGACCTAAATGTTAATACAATGACACAAATGAACTTATTGGATGCAAATGATTGTCTAAAAACCCTAATTGCATAAGAATAAGCCTAGGGAGGACGAAAATGACCTAATTGTTCATCCAATGACACAAACACACCTATTGGATGCACAAGATTGGTTTAAAATCCTAATTGGACAAGAATAAGCCTAGGGAGGACGAAAATGACCTAAATTTTCATCCAATGACACAAACACTTCTATTGGATACAAAAGATAGGTTAAAATCCCTAATTGGACAACAATAAGCCTAGGGACGACGAAAATGACCTTATTGTTCATCCAATGACGAAAACAAACCTATTGGATGCACAAGATTGGTTAAAAACCCTAATTGGACAAGAATAACCCTATGGAGGACGAAAATGACCTAAATGTTCTTCCAATGACACAAACACACCTATGGGATGCAAAAGATTGATTAAAAACCCTAGTTGGACAAGAATAAGCCTAGAGAGGATGAAAATGACCTAAATGTTAATACAATGACACAAATGAACTTATTGGATGCACATGATTGTCTAAAAACCCTAATTGCATAAGAATAATCCTAGGGAGGACGAAAATGACCTAATTGTTCATCCAATGACACAAACACACCTATTGGATGCACAAGATTGGTTTAAAACCCTAATTGGACAACATTAAGCCTTGGGAGGACGAAAATGACCTAATTATTCATCCAATGACACAAACATACCTATTGGATGCAAACGATTGGTTAAAAACCTTAGTTGGACAAGAATAAGCCTAAGGAGAACGAAAATGACCTAAATGTTCATCCAATGACACAATCACACCTATTGGATGCACAAGATTGGTTAAAAACCCTAATTGGACAAGAATAAGCGTTGGGAGGACGAAAATGACCTAATTATTCATCCAATGACACAAACACACCTATTGGATGCAAAAGATTGGTTAAAATCCTAGTTGGACAAGAATAAGCCTAGGGAGGACGAAAATGACCTAATTGTTCATCTAATGACACAAACACACCTATCGAATGCACAAGATTGGTTAAAAACCCTAATTGGATAAGAATAAGCCTAGAGAGGACGAAAATGACCTAAATGTTAATACAATGACACAAATGAACTTGTTGGATGCACATGATTGTCTAAAAACCCAATTGCATAAGAATAAGCCTAGGGAGGACGAAAATGACCTAATTGTTCATCCAATGACACAAACACACCTATTGGATGCACAAGATTGGTTAAAAACCCTAGTTGGACAAGAATAAGCCTAAGGAGGACGAAAATGACCTAAATGTTCATCTAATGACAAAATCACACCTATTGGATGCACAAGATTGGTTAAAAACCCTAGTTGGACAAGAATACGCCTAAGGAGGACGAAAATGACCTAAATGTTCATCCAATGACACAATCACACCTATTGGATGCACAAGAATGGTTAAAAACCCTAATCGAACAAGAATAAGCCTTGGGAGGACGAAAATGACCAAATTATTCATCCAATGACACAAACACACCTATTGGATGGAAAAGATTGGTTAAAAAACCTAGTTGGACAAGAATAAGCCTAGGGAGGACGAAAATGACCTAATTTTTCATCCTAAGACACAAACACACCTATCGGATGCACAAGATTGGTTAAAACCCCTAATTGGATAAGAATAAGCCTAGAGAGGACGAAAATGACCTAAATGTTAATACAATGACACAAATGAACTTATTGGATGCACATGATTGTCTAAAAACCCTAATTGCATAAGAATAAGCCTAGGGAGGACGAAAATGACCTAATTGTTCATCCAATGACACAAACACACCTATTGGATGCACAAGATTGGTTTAAAACCCTAATTGGACAAGAATAAGCCTTGGGAGGACGAAAATGACCTAATTATTCATCCAATGACACAAACACACCTATTGGATGCAAAAGATTGGTTAAAAACCCTAGTTGGACAAGAATAAGCCTAGGGAGGACGAAAATGACCTAATTGTTCATCTAATGACACAAACACACCTATCGAATGCACAAGATTGGTTAAAAACCCTAATTGGATAAGAATAAGCCTAGAGAGGACGAAAATGACCTAAATGTTAATACTATGACACAAATGAACTTATTGGATGCACATGATTGGATAAAAACCCTAATTGCATAAGAATAAGCCTAGGGAGGACGAAAATGACCTAATTGTTCTTCCATTGACACAAACACACCTATTGGATGGACAAGATTGGTTTAAAACCCTAATTGGACAAGATTAAGCCTTGGGAGGACGAAAATGACCTAATTATTCATCCAATGACACAAACACACCTATTGGATGTAAAAGATTGGTTAAAAACCCTAGTTGGACAAGAATATGCCTAAGGAGGACGAAAATGACCTAAATGTTCATCCAATGACACAATCACACCTATTGGATGCACAAGATTGGTTAAAAACCCTAATTAGACAAGAATAAGCCTTGGGAGGACGAAAATGACCTAATTATTCATCCAATGACACAAACACACCTATTGGATGGAAAAGATTGGTTAAAAAACCTAGTTGGACAAGAATAAGCCTAGGGAGGACGAAAATGACCTAATTGTTCATCCAATGACACAAACACACCTATTGGATGCACAAGATTGGTTAAAAACCCTAATTGGACAAGAATAAGCGTTGGGAGGATGAAAATGACCTAATTATTCATCCAATGACACAAACACACCTATTGGATGCAAAAGATTGGTTAAAAACCCTAGTTGGACAAGAATAAGCCTAGGGAGGACGAAAATGACCTAATTGTTCATCTAATGACACAAACACACCTATCGAATGCACAAGATTGGTTAAAAACCCTAATTGGATAAGAATAAGCCTAGAGAGGACGAAAATGACCTAAATGTTAATACTATGACACAAATGAACTTATTGGATGCACATGATTGGATAAAAACCCTAATTGCATAAGAATAAGCCTAGGGAGGACGAAAATGACCTAATTGTTCTTCCATTGACACAAACACACCTATTGGATGGACAAGATTGGTTTAAAACCCTAATTGGACAAGATTAAGCCTTGGGAGGACGAAAATGACCTAATTATTCATCCAATGACACAAACACACCTATTGGATGTAAAAGATTGGTTAAAAACCCTAGTTGTACAAGAATAAGCCTAAGGAGGACGAAAATGACCTAAATGTTCATCCAATGACACAATCACACCTATTGGATGCACAAGATTGGTTAAAAACCCTAATTAGACAAGAATAAGCCTTGGGAGAACGAAAATGACCTAATTATTCATCCAATGACACAAACACACGTATTGGATGCAAAAGATTGGTTAAAAACCCTAGTTGGACAAGAATAAGCTTAGGGAGGACGAAAATGACCTAATTGTTCATCTAATGACACAAACACACCTATCGAATGCACAAGATTGGTTAAAAACCCTAATTGGATAAGAATAAGCCTAGAGAGAACGAAAATGACCTAAATGTTAATACAATGACACAAATGAACTTGTTGGATGCACATGATTGTCTAAAAACCCAATTGCATAAGAATAAGCCTAGGGAGGACGAAAATGACCTAATTGTTCATCCAATGACACAAACACACCTATTGGATGCACAAGATTGGTTAAAAACCCTAGTTGGACAAGAATACGCCTAAGGAGGATGAAAATGACCTAAATGTTCATCCAATGACACAATCACACCTATTAGATGCACAAGATTGGTTAAAAACCCTAGTTGGACAAGAATACGCCTAAGGAGGACGAAAATGACCTAAATGTTCATCCAATGACACAATCACACCTATTGGATGCACAAGATTGGTTAAAAACCCTAATTAGACAAGAATAAGCCTTGGGAGGACGAAAATGACCTAATTATTCATCCAATGACACAAACACACCTATTGGATGGAAAAGATTGGTTAAAAAACCTAGTTGGACAAGAATAAGCCTAGGGAGGACGAAAATGACCTAATTGTTCATCCAATGACACAAACACACCTATCGGATGCACAAGATTGGTTAAAAATCCTAATTGGACAAGAATAAGCCTAGAGAGGACGAAAATGACCTAAATGATAATACAATGACACAAATGAACTTATTGGATGCACATGATTGTCTAAAAACCCTAATTGCATAAGAATAAGCCTAGGGATGACGAAAATGACCTAATTGTTCATCCAATGACGAAAACAAACCTATTGGATGCACAAGATTGGTTAAAAACCCTTATTGGACAAGAATAACCCTATGGAGGACGAAAATGACCTAAATGTTCACCCAATGACACAAACTCACCTATTGGATGCACAAGATTGGTTAAAAACCCTAATTGGACAAGAATAAGTTTAGAGAGGATGAATATGACCTAAATGTTTATACAATGACACAAATGAACTTATTGTATGCACAAGATTGGTTAAAAATCCTAATTGGCGAAGAATAATCCTAGGGAGGACGAAAATGACCTGATTGTTCATCCAATGTAACAATTGCATAAGAATAAGCCTAGGGAGGACGAAAGTGACCTAATTGTTCCTCCAATGACACTAACAAACCTATTGGATGCACAAGATTGGTTAAAAACCCTAACTGGACAAGAATAAGCTTGGGGATGACGAAAATGACCTAATTATTCATCCAATGACACAAACACACCTATTGGATGCACAAGATTGGTTAAAAGCCTTAATTGGACAAGAATAAGCCTAGAGAGGAAAAAAATGACCTAAATGTTAATCCAATGACACAAACACGCCTTTTGGATGCACAAGATTGGTTAAAAACCCTAATTGGACAAGATAAGCCTAGAGAGGACGAAAATGACCTAAATGTTAATCCAATGACACAAACACACCTATTGGATGCACAAGATTGGTTTAAAAACCTAATGGGACAAGAATAAGCCTAGGGAGGACGAAAATCACCTAAATGTTCATCCAATGACACAAACACACCTATTGGATGCACAAGATTGGTTTAAAACCCTAATTGGACAAGAATAAGCTTAGGGAGGACGAAAATGACCTAAATGTTCATCCAATGACACAAACACTTCTATTGGATACAAAAGATAGGTTAAAATCCCTAATTTGACAACAATAAGCCTAGGGAGGACGAAAATCACCTAAATGGTCATCCAATGACGATAACAAACCTATTGGATGCAAAAGATTGGTTAAAAACCCTAATTGGTCAAGAATAAGCCTTGGCAGGACGATAATGACCTAATTGTTCATCCAATGACACAAACACACCTATTGGATGCACAAGATTGGTTTAAGAACCTAATGCGACAAGAATAAGCCTAGGGAGGACAAAAATAACCTAAACGTTCATCCAATGACACAAACACACCTATTGGATGACCAACATCGGTTAAAAACCCTAATTGGACAAGAATAAGCCTGGGGAGGACGATAGTGACCTAATTATTCATGCAATGACACAAACACACCTATTGGATGCACAAGATTGGTTAAAAACCATAATTGGACAGATATAAGCCTATAGAGGAAAAAAATGACCTAAATGTTAATCCAATGACACAAACACACCTATTGGATGCACAACATTGGTTTAAAACCCTAATTGGACAAGAATATGCCTAGGGAGGACGATAATGACCTAATTATTCATCCAATGACACAAACACACCTATTGGATGCACAAGATTGGTTAAAAACCCTAATAGGACAAGAATAAGCCTAGAGAGGACGAAAATGACCTAAATGTTAATCCAATGACACAAACACACCTATTGGATGCACAAGATTGGTTTAAAACCCTAATGGGACAATAATAAGCCTAAGGAGGACGAAAGTGACCTAAATGTTCATCCAATGACACAATTACTTCTATTGGATACACAAGATTGCCTAAAAATTTTAATAGGACAAGAATAAGCCTAGAGAGGACGAAAATGACCTAAATGTTAATCCGATGACACAAATGAGTTTATTGGATGCACAAGATTTGTTTAAAATCCTAATTGGACAAGAATAAGCCTAGAGAGGACGAAAATGACCTAAATGTTAATCCAATGAGACAAATGAGTTTATTGGATGCACAAGATTGGTTAAAAACCCTAATAGGACTAGAATAAGCCTAGAGAGGACGTAAATGACCTAAATATTAATCCAATGACACAAACACACCTATTGGATGCAAAAGATTGGTTTAAAACCCTAATGGGACAAGAATAAGCCTAAGGAGGACGAAAGTGACCTAAATGTTCATTCAATGACACAAACACACCTATTGGATTCACAAGATTGGTTAAAAACCCTAATTGGACAAAAATAAGCCTAAGGAGGATGAAAATGACCTAAATGTTCATCCAATGACACAAGCACGCCTATTGGATACACAAGATTGGTTAAAAACCCTAATTGGACATGAAAAAGCTTAGAGAGGAAGAAAATGACCTAAATGTTAATCCAATGACACAAATGAATTTATTGGATGCACAAGATTGGTTAAAAACCCTAATTGGACAAGAATAAGCCTAGAGATGACGAAAATGACCTAAATGTTCATCCAATGACACAAACACACCTATTGGATGCAAAAGATTGGTTAAAAACCGTAATTGGACAAGAATAAGCCTAGAGATGACGAAAATGACCTAAATGTTCATCCAATGACACAAACAAACCTATTGGATGCACAAGATTGGTTAAAAACCCTAACTGGACCAGAATAAGCTTGGGGATGACGAAAATGACCTAATTATTCATCCAAAGACACAAACACACCTATTGGACGCACAAGATTTGTTTAAAATCCTAATTGGACAAGAATAAGCCTAGAGATGACGAAAATGACCTAAATGTTCATCCAATGACACAAACACACCTATTGGATGCAAAAGATTGGTTAAAAACCCTAATTGGACAAGAATAAGCCTAGGGAGGACGAAAATGAACTTATTGTTCATCCAATGACACAAACACACCTATTGGATGCACAAGATTGGTTTAAAACACTAATTGGACAAGAATAAGCCTTGGGAGGACGGAAATGACCTAAATGTTCATCCAATGACACAAACACTTCTATTGGATACACAAGATTGGTTAATGATGACTCTTCATCATATGCATAATTTTTATTGAGTTTAGTCTTATTTATCTTTAATCATTAGTTAATTTAATGAGTTATTTATTATATTTTGTTGATTTTAGTTATTTGATTTAATGAAATGTTTTTGTTCTTATTTGCTTAATTAAGTAGAGATTTTTCGTAGTTTTGCGTTGCTACGTTGTTTTAGTGCATTGCTGAATTTTGGTGAGAAATCAACATGACATATGTGGAGTATTTCAGCCATATCTGGAGTTCTAAATGTCCAATTAGTGTCACTCCAAGTGCTAATGAAAGCTAAGATCCATATCTACAACTTTCATGAAGACACCGGGACCAAATTCAGACGCGAAAGATGCGATGATTGTTAATACAATGACACAAATGAACTTGTTGGATGCACATGATTGTCTAAAAACCCAATTGCATAAGAATAAGCCTAGGGAGGACGAAAATGACCTAATTGTTCATCCAATGACACAAACACACCTATTGGATGCACAAGATTGGTTAAAAACCCTAGTTGGACAAGAATACGCCTAAGGAGGACGAAAATGACCTAAATGTTCATCCAATGACACAATCACACCTATTAGATGCACCAGATTGGTTAAAAACCCTAGTTGGACAAGAATACGCCTAAGGAGGACGAAAATGACCTAAATGTTCATCCAATGACACAATCACACCTATTGGATGCACAAGATTGGTTAAAAACCCTAATTAGACAAGAATAAGCCTTGGGAGGACAAAAATGACCTAATTATTCATCCAATGACACAAACACACCTATTGGATGGAAAAGATTGGTTAAAAAACCTAGTTGGACAAGAATAAGCCTAGGGAGGACGAAAATGACCTAATTGTTCATCCAATGACACAAACACACCTATCGGATGCACAAGATTGGTTAAAAATCCTAATTGGACAAGAATAAGCCTAGAGAGGACGAAAGATGCGAAAAATGCAAAATACGTCAGACAACAGATGCTGCGCGCCTGAAGCGCGCCCTGTGCGCCTGGGCCGCATTTCACATGTTTCAGCTCTGCCAACGCGCGCCTGGGGCGCGCCCTGCGCGCCTGGAGCGCCTGACGCGCATCAGCAATCATAAAAACGCAATTTTTTGCTGTTTTTTGGATCTTTTTGACTCTTGGGAACTTGGGAGACTTGTGCCCTAGCATAGAAACTCAAGGACGGCCGTTTCTAACGCCATTGAAGCAGTTTTATCAAGAATCATCCATGAATCATTCTTGTAATTCTTCTTTAATCCTTATCTTTTGTATCTCTGTCATGAGTAACTAAACCCTATTTGTTAGGGATGAGTGTAACCAGATGAAACCCTTATTTTTCTGATTTGATTTCTAGTTATATGAATGAGTTTATTGAATTATTTTTCTCATCTCTGTGCTTAATGCTTTTTATTGCTTGATCAACATTAAAATGTTCTACGATTTGTATTTTGAAACGGAAGTGGACTTTATGAATGCTTGAGTTGAGAAATTTATGAATTTGTAGTCTAGGGATAGATGCAGGTCATGAAACCAATTAAATTAGTTGCAAAGCAATAATTTACAAGAGAATTTCTATACGGTAATGCTTAATTCTAATCTTAAATCTACTAAGGAATTAGGGGTTACTTTGGAATTAAAGGTTCTGTCACTAAGACATTAGGGCAAGAATAATAAAGAGAATTCGGTAATAATTCAATAAAGGAATTCAGTAACTATGATCAAATTAGACACCAAGGTTGGATTCGAAGTGAAACTCATCCCTGACATTTTTCTCATTATAAAAGATCAATTTTATTATTGTTGTTAATTTCAAACATTATTTCAATCAACTTGGGAACCTTTTTGTTCAATTTTAGTAATTAAATATAATTCAATAGTAAAACGCAATCCTTGAGTTCGACACTCGGTACTACCGTTTTATTATTACTTGCAACGATTCAGTACACTTGCTGAAACGCTATCATGTTTTTGGCGCCGTTGTCGGGGATTGCCATATGACTATTGAATTTAATTTATTTACTTAATTGAAATTTTTTGCTCTGCAATAAAATTTTTGATTTTTTTTTATTATTATTTTTTTTAAAATAACAATTTTTCTGTTTTTTTTTTCTATTTTTATTTGTTAAACTTGCTAATGTCATGTCTAGTGGTTTTTCTCTTCTTTGTTTAAGATAACTATGCGCTGTAGAGCATGGAAGATTATGATGATGATATTCTACTACCATTATATGAAGAGTGTGATACTTGTCTTATATCGGGTATATGTCGAATGATCGAGGGGCAAATCTTGAGCCATACATTTTTAAAATATCACCCTCAGATCCCTCCTTGGAAGCCTCTTAGATGTGACTTTTGCGGAAAAGCACATAAGAATGGACGTTGTTTAGATGACCTTGATGAACTAATAGAATATGAAGACTTTTTTCTCAAACTTTCAGAAAACGACGAGAATTATATTAAAAAGATCTATTGGGAACAAATTCTACCTCTTAAAACTCTATCCAAAGAATCAGATGACAAAGACTTTCACATTACGGACATTTTGGTTGAATTCATGAAGAATAACATGGTTTCAATTGAAAGATTTGAAAGTCAATGTGAGAGGTTATTTGAGCAAGTGGTTAAGTTTGAGATGATGGAGGAGAAGCTGAAGATTGAAGATAATTTCATTGTTGTGGTAGAAGAAGATAAGCAAGAGGAAAATACGAACGAGGAAAAGAAAAAAGAAGAGATTGATAAAGTTCGAGATTCAATCTATGCCTTGTTCATCAATGTCCAATTGAGAAGGACATGGAAGCAACACCTTTTATTTGTTAAGTTCATGGAATTTCTACCAAACAAAAAGAAAAAGAAGGTTGATGTGTTCTTCCTATCATATATGCCACCTTGACAATAGTTGAGGCGTCAAGCTAATGACTTTAAAGAAGAGCTTCGTGGGAGGCAACCCACAGGTAGAGGTAACTTTTAATTTTTGCAATCTTATTTTTGTTATTTGAATTTGTTTCTTTCTAATTGTGTGTAAACGTGCACTATGATGAAGAATTATTAACAACTTGCATTTGGTCTTAAGTTTTATGTTTGACATTTTGAAATTTAAACTATATTTCTTTGCTCATATCATTGCTCAATTCGATAAGTTTCACTAATTCATGTGTTGTTGATTACTGCTTGGTTGTTGAAGTCTAACTCGTATTTAAAAAAAAAACACTAAATAAATTTTGTAGTGGCATGTTTGGCATCATTTAGATAATTCATACTCTTTCTTATTATCCTACTTATGAGCTTTTGAGCCTAAACACTTAAATTATTTGTTGTGTGATTATCCAGACGTGTATTATCCCTTCAGAACTTGCACTAATTCTGACTTGCATCACTTGTAATTTATGCATACATTGAGGCAGTTTTATTTGGTCATTTGAGCCTTTCTAACTACCCTATGAAAATGTTATCCTTTGCTAGCCCCTTTGAGCCTTGCCCCTTTATTTCAGTTACTAGCCACATTACAAAACAAAAACCCTACTTCAATTACATCACCTTACTTGGAGTTAGGTAGAAAGTTTTTGTCTTGTCTTGATCAAATTCTAAGTTTGGGGTTGCTCATGGGATAGCAACCTTTTAAGTTCGGGGTGGTGATTCTCACAAAAAAAAAATAAAGAAAAAAAAAAGAAAAAGAAGAAAGAAGAAAAGAAGAAAAGAAGAAAAAAAACGATGAATAATATCTTGATAAATAAGATCTTCTTGGTTCTTTTGTCAATGTTTGAAAATCTCCAGAATGAAAAGGTGAAGAAAAAAAAAGGTAGAATAATTTGGAAATATATGCCTAACTCCAAGTAGTAAAGCCTACTATCCCAAAATGTCATATCCTTACCTAAGCCCCAATACAACCCGAAAGTCCTCCAAAAATGTATGTGTTTGCTGCATTGTGATTGCTAACTAGAATTTTTTCAAGCCTATGGTAGTGTGATGCATGCTCTAGGATTTGAGTGATAAATTCATAACCCTTCTAAACACTTGAGAGAAATTTTGGTGAGATTGTGTGAAGAGAGAGTTGAATTTGATAAATGAATGCCAATGTGTACAAACCTCGTTATTTTTGTAAGCAACCATAGAGTATGATGGATATTTTGTAGTAGCTGAAACTTTGAGAATTGAGTTTGATTGGAATTGAGAAATTGAGTTTAAATTTGCTTTTAACTGCACCAAATATGAAATTAATTGTTGCTTGGGGACAAGCAATAGATTAAGTTTGGGGTTGTGATGACTCTTCATCATATGCATAATTTTTATTGATTTTAGTCTTATTTATCTTTAATCATTAGTTAATTTAATGAGTTATTTGATATATTTTGTTGATTTTAGTTATTTGATTTAATGAAATGTTTTTGTTATTATATGCTTAATTAAGTGGAGATTTTTCGTAGTTTTGCGTTGTTACTTTGTTTTAGTGCAGTGCTGAATTTTGGTGAGAAATCAACATGACCTACATGGAGTATATCAGCCATATCTGGAGTTCTAGATGTCCAATTGGAGTCAATCCAAGTGCTAATGAAAGTTAAGATCCATATCTACAACTTTCATGAAGACACCAGGACCAAATTCAGATTCGAAAGATGAAAAAAAATGCAAAATACGTCAAACAGCAGATGTTGTGCGCCTGGAGCGCGCCCTGCGCGCCTGGAGCGCGTAACGCGCATCAGCAATCATAAAAACCCAATTTTTTACTGTTTAGGGATCTTTTTGACTCTTGGGAACTTGGGAGACTTGTGCCCTAACATAGAAACTCAAAGACGGTCGTTTCTAACGCCATTGAAGCAGTTTTATCAAGAATCATCCATGAATCATTCTTGTAATTCTTCTTTAATCCTTATCTTTTGTATCTCTGTCATGAGTAACTAAACCCTATTTGTTAGGGATGAGTGTAACCAAATGAAACCCTTATTTTTCTGATTTGATTTCTAGTTATATGAATGAGTTTATTGAATTATTTTTCTCATCTCTGTGCATAATGCTTTTTATTGCTTGATCAACATTAAAATGTTCTACGATTTGTATTTTGAAACGGAAGTGGACTTTACGAATGCTTGAGATGAGAAATTCATGAATTTGTAGTCTAGGGATAGATGCAGGTCATGAAACCAATTAAATTAGTTGCAAAGCAATAATTTACAAGAGAATTTCTATACGGTAATGCTTAATTCTAATCTTAAATCTACTAAGGAATTAGGGGTTACTTTGGAATTAAAGGTTCTGTCACTAAGACATTAGGGCATGAATAATAAAGAGAATTCGGTAATAATTCAATAAAGGAATTCAGTAACTAGGATCAAATTAGACACCAAGGTTGGATTCAAAGTGAAACTCATCCCTGACATTTTTCTCATTATAAAAGATCAATTTTATTATTGTTGTTAATTTTAAATATTATTTCAATCAAATTGGGAACCTTTTGTTCAATTTTAGTAATTAAATATAATTCAATAGTAAAACGCAATCCTTGAGTTCGACACTCGGTACTACCGTTTTATTATTACTTGCAACGATTCAGTACACTTGCTGAAACGCTATCAGTTAATATCCCTAATTGGACAACAATAAGCCTAGGGAGGACGAAAATGACCTAATTGTTCATCCGATGACAAAAACTAACCTATTGGATGCACAAGATTGGTTAAAAACCTTTATTGGACAAGAATAACCCTATGGAGGACGAAAATGACCTAAATGTTCATCCAATGACACAAACACACCTATTGGATGCACAAGATTGGTTAAAAACCCTTATTGGACAAGAATAAGCCTAGAGAGGATGAAAATGACCTAAATGTTTAACCAATGACACAAATGAACTTATTGTATGCACAAGATTGGTTAAAAACCCTAATTGGCCAAGAATAAGCCTAGGGAGGACGAAAATGACCTGATTGTTAATCCAATGACACAATTGCATATGAATAAGCCTAGGGACGAAAATGACCAAATTGTTCATCCAATGACACAAACACACCTATTGGATGCACAAGATTGGTTAAAAACCCTAATTGGACAAGAATATGCCGAAGGAGGACGAAAATGACCTAAATGTTCATCCAATGACACAAACACACCCATTGGGGGCACAAGATTGGTTATAAACCCAAATTGGACAAGAATAAGCCTAGAGAGGAAGAAAATGACCTAAATGTTAATCCAATGACACAAATGAATTTATTGGATGCACCAGATTGGTTAAAAACCCTAATTCGACAAGAATAAGCCTAGGGAGGACGAAAATGACCTAAATGTTAATCAAATGACACAAACACACCTATTGGATGCACAAGATTGGTTGAAAACCCTAATTGGACAAGAATAAGCCTAGAGAGGAAAAAAATGACTTAAATGTTAATCCAATGACACAAACACACCTATTGGATGCACAACATTGGTTTAAAACCCTAATAGGACAAGAATAAGCCTAGGGAGGACGGAAATGACCTAATTGTTCTTCCAATGACGAAAACATACCAATTGGGTGCACAAGATTGGTTAAAAATACTAATTGTACAAGAATAAGCCTATGGAGGACAAAAATGACATAAATGTTCATCCAATTACACAAACACACCTATCGGATGCACAAGATTGGTTAAAAACTCTAATTGGACAAGAATAAGCCTAGAAAGGATGAAAATGACCTAAATGTTAATACAATGACACAAATGAACTTATTGGATGCACAAGATTGATTAAAAACCATAATTGGCCAAGAATAATCCTAGGGAGGACGAAAATGACCTAATTGTTCATCCAATGACACAAATGAACTAATTGGATGCGCAAAATTGGTTAAAAACCCTAATTGCATAGGAATAAGCCTAGGGAGGACGAAAATGACCTCATTTGGTCATCCAATGACACAAACACACCTATTGGATGCACAACATTGGTTAAATACCCTAATTGGACAAGAATAAGCCTTGGGAGGACGAAAATGACCTAATTGTTCATCCAATGACAATAACACACCTATTGGATGCACAAGATTGGTTTAAAAACCGAATGGGACAAGAATAAGGCTAGGGAGGACGAAAATAACCTAAATGTTCATCCAATGACACAAACACACATATTGGATGACCAACATTGGTTAAAAACCCTAATTGGACAAGAATCAGCCTGGGGAGGACGAAAATGACCTAATTATTCATCCAATGACACAAACACACCAATTGGATGCACAAGATTGGTTAAAAACCCTAATTGGACAAGAATAAGCCTATAGTGAAAAAAAATGACCTAAATGTTAATCCAATGACACAAACACACCTATTGGATGCACAACATTGGTTTAAAACCCTAATTGGACAAGAATAAGCCTAGGGAGGACGAAAATGACCTCAATGTTCATCCAATGACACAAACACTTCTATTGGATACACAAGATTGGTTAAAAATTTTAATAGGACAAGAATAAGCCTAGAGAGGACGAAAATGACCTAAATGTTAATCCAATGACACAAATGAGTTTATTGGATGCACAAGATTGGTTAAAAATCCTAATTGGACAAGAATAAGCCTAGAGAGGACGAAAATGACCTAAATGTTAATCCAATGACACAAATGAGTTTATTGGATGCACAAGATTAGTTAAAAACCCTAATAGGACAAGAATAAGCCTAGAGAGGACGAAAATGACCTAAATGTTAATCCAATGACACAAACACACATATTTGATGCACAAGATTGGTTTAAAACCCTAATGCGACAAGAATAAGCCTAAGGAGGACGAAAGTGACCTAAATGTTCATCCAATGACACAAACACGCCTATTGGAATCACAAGATTGGTTAAAAACCATAATTGGACAAGAATAATCCTAAGGAGGATGAAAATGACCTAAATGTTCATCCAATGACATAAACACGCCTATTGGATACACAAGATTGGTTAAAAACCCTAATTGGAAAAGAATATGCCTAAGGAGGACGAAAATGACCTAAATGTTCATCCAATGACACAAACACACCCATTGGGGGCACAAGATTGGTTATAAACCCAAATTGGACAAGAATAAGCCCAGAGAGGAAGAAAATGACCTAAATGTTAATCCAATGACACAATTGAATTTATTGGATGCACCAGATTGGTTAAAAACCCTAATTCGACAAGAATAAGCCTGGGGAGGACGAAAATGACCTAAATGTTAATCATATGACGCAAACACACCTATTGGATGCACAAGATTGGTTGAAAACCCTAATTGGACAAGAATAATCCTAGAGAGGAAAAAAAAGTCTTAAATGTTAATCCAATGACACAAGCACACCTATTGGATGCACAACATTGGTTTAAAACCCTAATAGGACAAGAATTAGCCTAGGGAGGACGGAAATGACCTAATTGTTCATCCAATGACGAATACATACCTATTGGATGCACAAGATTGGTTACAAACACAAATTGAACAAGAATAAGCCTATGGAGGACAAAAATGACATAAATGTTCATCCAATGACACAAACACACCTATCGAATGCACAAGATTGGTTAAAAACTCTAATTGGACACGAATAAGCCTAGAGAGGACGAAAATGACCTAATTGTTCATCCAATGACACAAATGAACTTATTGGATGCACAAGATTGGTTTAAAACCCTAATTGCATAAGAATAAGCCTAGGGAGGACGAAAATGACCTAATTGTTCATCCAATGACACAAACACACCTATTGGATGCACAACATTGGTTTAAAACCCTAATAGGACAAGAATAAGCCTAGGGAGGACGGAAATGACCTAATTGTTCTTCCAATGACGAAAACATACCAATTGGATACACAAGATTGGTTAAAAATACTAATTGTACAAGAATAAGCCTATGGAGGACAAAAATGACATAAATGTTCATCCAATGACACAAACACACCTATCGGATGCACAAGATTGGTTAAAAACTCTAATTGGACAAGAATAAGCCTAGAGAGGATGAAAATGACCTAAATGTTAATACAATTACACAAATGAACTTATTGGATGCACAAGATTGATTAAAAACCATAATTGGCCAAGAATAAGCCTAGGGAGGACGAAAATGACCTAATTGTTCATCCAATGACACAAATGAACTAATTGGATGCGCAAGATTGGTTAAAAACCCTAATTGCATAAGAATAAGCCTAGGGAGGACGAAAATGACCTAATTGGTCATCCAATGACACAAACACACCTATTGGATGCACAAGATTGGTTAAAAACCCTAATGGGACAAGAATAAGCCTAGGGAGGACGAAAATGACCTAAATGTTCACCCAATGACACAAACACACCTATTGGATGCAAAAGATTGGTTAAAAACCCTAATTGGACAAGAATAAGCCTTGGAAGGACAAAAATGACCTAGATGTTCATCCAATGACACAAACACACCTATTGGATGCACAAGATTGTTTTAAAAACCTAATGGGACAAGAATAAGCCTAGGGAGGACGAAAATAACCTAAATGTTCATCCAATGACACAAACACACCTATTGGATGACCAACATTGGTTAAAAACCCTAATTGGACAAGAATAAGCCTGGGGAGGACGAAAATGACCTAATTATTCATCCATTGACACAAACACACCTATTGGATGCACAAGATTGGTTAAAAACCATAATTGGACAAGAATAATCCTAAGGAGGATGAAAATGACCTAAATGTTCATCCAATGACACAAACACGCCTATTGGATACACAAGATTGGTTAAAAACACTAATTGGAAAAGAATATGCCTAAGGACGACGAAAATGACCTAAATATTCATCCAATGACACAAACACACCCATTGGGGGCACAAGATTGGTTATAAACCCAAATTGGACAAGAATAAGCCTAGAGAGGAAGAAAATGACCTAAATGTTAATCCAATGACACAAATGAATTTATTGGATGCACCAGATTGGTTAAAAACCCTAATTCGACAAGAATAAGCCTGGGGAGGACGAAAATGACCTAAATGTTAATCAAATGACGCAAACACACCTATTGGATGCACAAGATTGGTTGAAAACCCTAATTGGACAAGAATAAGCCTAGAGAGGAAAAAAATGTCTTAAATGTTAATCCAATGACACAAACACACCTATTGGATGCACAACATTGGTTTAAAACCCTAATAGGACAAGAATTAGCCTAGGGAGGACGAAAATGACCTAATTGTTCATCCAATGACACAAACACACCTATCGGATGCACAAGATTGGTTAAAAATCCTAATTGGACAAGAATAAGCCTAGAGAGGACGAAAGATGCGAAAAATGCAAAATACGTCAGACAGCAGATGCTGCGCGCCTGAAGCGCGCCCAGTGCGCCTGGGGCGCATTTCACATGTTTCAGCTCTGCCAACGCGCGCCTGGGGCTCGCCCTGCGCGCCTGGAGCGCCTGACGCGCATCAGCAATCATAAAAACGCAATTTTTTGCTGTTTTTTGGATCTTTTTGACTCTTGGGAACTTGGGAGACTTGTGCCCTAGCATAGAAACTCAAGGACGGCCGTTTCTAACGCCATTGAAGCAGTTTTATCAAGAATCATCCATGAATCATTCTTGTAATTCTTCTTTAATCCTTATCTTTTGTATCTCTGTCATGAGTAACTAAACCCTATTTGTTAGGGATGAGTGTAACCAGATGAAACCCTTATTTTTCTGATTTGATTTCTAGTTATATGAATGAGTTTATTGAATTATTTTTCTCATCTCTGTGCTTAATGCTTTTTATTGCTTGATCAACATTAAAATGTTCTACGATTTGTATTTTGAAACGGAAGTGGACTTTACGAATGCTTGAGATGAGAAATTCATGAATTTGTAGTCTAGGGATAGATGCAGGTCATGAAACCAATTAAATTAGTTGCAAAGCAATAATTTACAAGAGAATTTCTATACGGTAATGCTTAATTCTAATCTTAAATCTACTAAGGAATTAGGGGTTACTTTGGAATTAAAGGTTCTGTCACTAAGACATTAGGGCATGAATAATAAAGAGAATTCGGTAATAATTCAATAAAGGAATTCAGTAACTAGGATCAAATTAGACACCAAGGTTGGATTCGAAGTGAAACTCATCCCTGACATTTTTCTCATTATAAAAGATCAATTTTATTATTGTTGTTAATTTTATATATTATTTCAATCAAATTGGGAACCTTTTGTTCAATTTTAGTAATTAAATATAATTCAATAGTAAAACGCAATCCTTGAGTTCGACACTCGGTACTACCGTTTTATTATTACTTGCAACGATTCAGTACACTTGCTGAAACGCTATCAAGTTTTTGGCGCCGTTGCCGGGGATTGCCATATCACTATTGAATTTAATTTATTTACTGAATTGAAATTTTTTGCTCTGCAATAAAATTTTCTCTTTTATTTTATTTCTAAATGAAAAAAAAAGAATTATTGTTTAAAACTCTTTTATTTTTACTTAATTATTTATCTTTCTTTAACTGTTCATTACTCATACTTTGTCTAACCTTGTATGCGAGGCGAGTCCTCAGCTGAACTTTTCTTTGATCTAGAAAAAAAAAAAACTGCGAAAGCAAATCAAAAAGTGGTATGCTGGAATTGAATGCTTATGAGGTTGGGTTAGCTCAAGGGATGTTGCTCTCAGAACAGATAAAAAATGTTATTGCCGCTGAGATAAAGAAGGGGATGGCAGCGCTAAATATACAACCCCAAGTGGCTTCTGTCAAATTACTAAAGCATACTAATTGTAACCTTTGTGGAGGAGCACATAAAACTGGAGTTTGTGTAGCACTGGATGATAATGAGGTAGAAGAACTAGAACAGGTGAATTTTGTGAGTAATAACAACAGGCATAATAACCCCTACTCTAATACGTACAACCCTGGTTGGAGAAATCATCCAAATTTTTCCTGGAGAGATCAGCAAGGTGGATCTCAGGGTCAACAAGGAGCTCAAACAAACCAATTTCCACCTAGAAAGGCTGCTTGGGAGAGTGCTATAGAGAAAATTGCGACAATCACAAGTTCTTTCATTGAAGAGTCAATAGCCATCCAGAAAAATCACTCTGCATCCATAAAGAATCTCGAGACTCAAGTGGGTCAACTTGCTCAACAAATGGCACAAAGAACGTTTGGAAATCTGCCTAGTGACACAATTCCGAATACACGAAACAATGTTAATGCAGTGACCACGAGGAGTGGCAAGGTGAGTGAACAAGTTCCACCTGAAGCCAACCAGAGTAGAAGTACTCTGACTTCAACCCACCTAGAGGAAATGGCCACATCGACATCAATTGAGGATCACATCGCTTTTGAAAAGGAACAAGAACCTGTGGTACAAAAAAGGGAACCACTGCCAAAACCAGAAATTCGACTTCCATTCCCTCAAAGATTAAGGAGGGAAGAAACTGAAAAACAATTTGGTAAGTTTCTTGATGTTTTTAAAAAATTACATATTAACATTCCTTTTGCAGAAGCACTAGAACAGATGCCAACATATGCCAAGTTCATGAAGGAGATGCTGTCGAAAAAAAGAAAAATTGGCGGTGAAACAGTTATGCTTACCGAAGAGTGTAGTGCTATACTACAGAAGAAGCTGCCACCGAAGCTCAATGATCCGGGAAGTTTCTCAATCCCGTGCGCTATTGGAAATAGAACTTTTGGGAAGGCTTTGTGTGATCTTGGGGCTAGTGTAAGTCTTATGCCCCTTTCAATATACAAAAAACTGGGCATTGGAAAAGTCAAAGACACACAACTGATGTTACAGTTTGCGGATCGCTCGATGAAACACCCCTACGGAGTGGTGGAAGATGTGTTGGTTAAAGTGGATAAGTTCATTTTTCCAGTGGATTTCGTGGTACTAGACATGGATGAGGACTATGACATTCCTTTGATTTTGGGAAGACCATTCTTAGCAACAGGGCGAGCTATGATCGATGTGGCAGATGGCACCTTAACCTTAAAAGTAAATAAAGAAACTGTCACTTTTAACATTTTAAAAGCCATGGATCATTCAAAAGAAAGAGAAGAGTGCAATCGAATTGAGATCTTAGATGCGATAGTCAACGAAGAAATGAAGCATCAAGCATCCGGTTTTCCATTAGAAAGAGTGTTATGCCTACCCCAAGACATTGTTAAAGAAAGTGAATATCAAAAGGTGGAAGAGGTCTTGGCCATGTTAGAAGCAGCACCATCCTACTCCCCCCATTTTCCTACTAGATGGGAGGAGTTGAAAGGGAATGAAGACAAGCCCTCAGAGAAAAAGACACCACTGATTGAACTCAAGCAATTTCCTCCTCACTTGAAATATGTATCTCTTGGTGAGAAGGATGATGTGTTCTTCCTGTCATACATGCCCCCTTGACAATAGTTGAGACGTCAAGCTAATGACTTTAAAGAAGCGCTTTGTGGGAGATAACCCACAGGTAGAGGTAACTTTAATTTTTGCAATCTTATTTTTGTTATTTGAATTTGTTTCTTTCTAATTGTGTGTAAACGTGCACTATGATGAAGAATTATTAACAACTTGCATTTGATCTTAATTTTTATGTTTGACATTTTGAAATTTAAGTTATATTTCTTTGCTCATATAATTGCTCAATTCGATAAGTTTCACTAATTCATGCATTGTTGATTACTGCTTGGTTGTTGAAGTCTAACTCGCATTTAAAAAAAAGAAAAAAAAATACTAAATAAATTTTGTAGTGGCATATTTGGCATCATTTAGATGATTCATACTCTTTCTTATTATCCTAGTTGTGAGCTTTTGAGCCTAAACACTTAAATTCTTTGTTGTGTGATTATCTAGACGTGTATTATCCCTTCAGAACTTGCACTAATTCTGACTTGCATCACTTGTAATTTATGCATACATTGAGGCAATTTTATTTGGTCGTTTGAGCCTTTCTAACTACCCTATGAAAATGTTATCCTTTGCTAGCCACTTTGAGCCTTGCCCCTTTATTTCGGTTACTAGCCACATTACAAAACAAAAACCCTACTTCAATTACATCACCTTACTTGGAGTTAGGTAGAAATTTTTTGTCTTATCTTGATCAAATTCTAAGTTTGGGGTTGCTCATGGGATAGCAACCTTTTAAGTTTGGGGTGGTTATTCTCACAAAAACAAAAAAAAATTAAAAAAAAATTAAAAAAAAAAAAGAAAAGAAGAAAAGAAGAAAAAAAAAACGATAAATAATATCTTCTTGGTTCTTTTGTCAATGTTTGAAAATGTCCAGAATGAAAAGGTGAAGAAAAAAATGGTAGAATAATTTGGAAATATATGCCTAACTCCAAGTAGTAAAGCCTACTATCCCAAAATGTCCTACCTTTACCTAAGCTCCATTACAACCCGAAAGTCCTCCAAAAATGTATGTATTTGCTGCATTGTGATTGCTAACTAGAATTTTTTCAAGCCTATGGTAGTGTGATGCATGCTCTAGGATTTGAGTGATAAATTCATAACCCTTCTAAACACTTGAGAGAAATTTTGGTGAGATTGTGTGGAGAGAGAGTTGAATTTGATAAATGAATGCCAAGGTGTGCAAACCTCGTTATTTTTGTAAGCAACCATAGAGTATGATGGATGTTTTGTAGTAGCTGTAACTTTGAGAATTGAGTTTGATTTGAATTGAGAAATTGAGTTTAAGTTTTCTTTTAACTGCACCAAATGTGAAATTAATTGTTGCTTGGGGACAAGCAATAGATTAAGTTTGGGGTTGTGATGACTCTTCATCATATGCATAATTTTTATTGATTTTAGTCTTATTTATCTTTAATCATTAGTTAATTTAATGAGTTATTTAATATATTTTGTTGATTTTAGTTATTTGATTTAATGAAATATTTTTGTTCTTATTTGCTTAATTAAGTAGAGATTTTTCGTAGTTTTGCGTTGTTACTTTGTTTTAGTGCAGTGCTGAATTTTGGTGAAAAATCAACATGATACATGTGGAGTATTTCAGCCATATCTGGAGTTCTAGATGTCCAAGTAGTGTCATTCCAAGTGCTAATGAAAGCTAAGATCCATATCTACAACTGTCATGAAGACAGCGGGACCAAATTCAGACGCGAAACATGAGAAAAATGCAAAATACGTCAGACAGAAGATGCTGCGCGCCTGGAGCGCGCCCTGCGCGCCTGGAGCGCGTAACGCGCATCAGCAATAATAAAAACTCAATTTTTTGCTGTTTTTTGGATCTTTTTGACTCTTGGGAACTTGGGAGACTTGTGCCCTAGCATAGAAACTCAAAGACGGCCGTTTCTAACGCCATTGAAGCAGTTTTATCAAGAATCATCCATGAATCATTCTTGTAATTCTTCTTTAATCCTTATCTTTTGTATCTCTGTTATGAGTAACTAAACCCTATTTGTTAGGGATGAGTGTAACCAGATGAAACCCTTATTTTTCTGATTTGATTTCTAGTTATATGAATGAGTTTATTGAATTATTTTTCTCATCTCTGTGCTTAATGCTTTTTATTGCTTGATCAACATTAAAATGTTCTACGATTTGTATTTTGAAACGGAAGTGGACTTTACGAATGCTTGAGATGAGAAATTCATGAATTTGTAGTCTAGGGATAGATGCAGGTCATGAAACCAATTAAATTAGTTGCAAAGCAATAATTTACAAGAGAATTTCTATACGGTAATGCTTAATTCTAATCTTAAATCTACTAAGGAATTAGGGGTTACTTTGGAATTAAAGGTTCTGTCACTAAGACATTAGGGCATGAATAATAAAGAGAATTCGGTAATAATTCAATAAAGGAATTCAGTAACTAGGATCAAATTAGACACCAAGGTTGGATTCAAAGTGAAACTCATCCCTGACATTTTTCTCATTATAAAAGATCAATTTTATTATTGTTGTTAATTTTAAATATTATTTCAATCAAATTGGGAACCTTTTGTTCAATTTTAGTAATTAAATATAATTCAATAGTAAAACGCAATCCTTGAGTTCGACACTCGGTACTACCGTTTTATTATTACTTGCAACGATTCAGTACACTTGCTGAAACGCTATCAGTTAATATCCCTAATTGGACAACAATAAGCCTAGGGAGGACGAAAATGACCTAATTGTTCATCCGATGACAAAAACTAACCTATTGGATGCACAAGATTGGTTAAAAACCTTTATTGGACAAGAATAACCCTATGGAGGACGAAAATGACCTAAATGTTCATCCAATGACACAAACACACCTATTGGATGCACAAGATTGGTTAAAAACCCTTATTGGACAAGAATAAGCCTAGAGAGGATGAAAATGACCTAAATGTTTATACAATGACACAAATGAACTTATTGTATGCACAAGATTGGTTAAAAACCCTAATTGGCCAAGAATAAGCCTAGGGAGGACGAAAATGACCTGATTGTTAATCCAATGACACAATTGCATAAGAATAAGCCTAGGGACGAAAATGACCAAATTGTTCATCCAATGACACAAACACACCTATTGGATGCACAAGATTGGTTAAAAACCCTAATTGGACAAGAATATGCCGAAGGAGGACGAAAATGACCTAAATGTTCATCCAATGACACAAACACACCCATTGGGGGCACAAGATTGGTTATAAACCCAAATTGGACAAGAATAAGCCTAGAGAGGAAGAAAATGACCTAAATGTTAATCCAATGACACAAATGAATTTATTGGATGCACCAGATTGGTTAAAAACCCTAATTCGACAAGAATAAGCCTAGGGAGGACGAAAATGACCTAATTGGTCATCCAATGACACAAACACACCTATTGGATGCACAACATTGGTTGAAAACCCTAATTGGACAAGAATATGCCTTGGGAGGACGAAAATGACCTAATTGTTCATCCAATGACACAAACACACCTATTGGATGCACAACATTGGTTTAAAACCCTAATAGGACAAGAATAAGCCTAGGGAGGACGGAAATGACCTAATTGTTATTCCAATGACGAAAACATACCAATTGGGTGCACAAGATTGGTTAAAAATACTAATTGTACAAGAATAAGCCTATGGAGGACAAAAATGACATAAATGTTCATCCAATGACACAAACACACCTATCGGATGCACAAGATTGGTTAAAAACTCTAATTGGACAAGAATAAGCCTAGAGAGGATGAAAATGACCTAAATGTTAATACAATGACACAAATGAACTTATTGGATGCACAAGATTGATTAAAAACCATAATTGGCCAAGAATAATCCTAGGGAGGACGAAAATGACCTAATTGTTCATCCAATGACACAAATGAACTAATTGGATGCGCAAAATTGGTTAAAAACCCTAATTGCATAGGAATAAGCCTAGGGAGGACGAAAATGAACTAATTGGTCATCCAATGACACAAACACACCTATTGGATGCACAACATTGGTTAAATACCCTAATTGGACAAGAATAAGCCTTGGGAGGACGAAAATGACCTAATTGTTCATCCAATGACACAAACACACCTATTGGATGCACAAGATTGGTTTAAAAACCTAATGGGACAAGAATAAGGCTAGGGAGGACGAAAATAACCTAAATGTTCATCCAATGACACAAACACACATATTGGATGACCAACATTGGTTAAAAACCCTAATTGGACAAGAATCAGCCTGGGGAGGACGAAAATGACCTAATTATTCATCCAATGACACAAACACACCTATTGGATGCACAAGATTGGTTAAAAACCCTAATTGGACAAGAATAAGCCTATAGAGAAAAAAAAATGACCTAAATGTTAATCCAATGACACAAACACACCTATTGGATGCACAACATTGGTTTAAAACCCTAATTGGACAAGAATAAGCCTAGGGAGGACGAAAATGACCTCAATGTTCATCCAATGACACAAACACTTCTATTGGATACACAAGATTGGTTAAAAATTTTAATAGGACAAGAATAAGCCTAGAGAGGACGAAAATGACCTAAATGTTAATCCAATGACACAAATGAGTTTATTGGATGCACAAGATTGGTTAAAAATCCTAATTGGACAAGAATAAGCCTAGAGAGGACGAAAATGACCTAAATGTTAATCCAATGACACAAATGAGTTTATTGGATGCACAAGATTAGTTAAAAACCCTAATAGGACAAGAATAAGCCTAGAGAGGACGAAAATGACCTAAATGTTAATCCAATGACACAAACACACATATTTGATGCACAAGATTGGTTTAAAACCCTAATGCGACAAGAATAAGCCTAAGGAGGACGAAAGTGACCTAAATGTTCATCCAATGACACAAACACGCCTATTGGATTCACAAGATTGGTTAAAAACCATAATTGGACAAGAATAATCCTAAGGAGGATGAAAATGACCTAAATGTTCATCCAATGACATAAACACGCCTATTGGATACACAAGATTGGTTAAAAACCCTAATTGGAAAAGAATATGCCTAAGGAGGACGAAAATGACCTAAATGTTCATCCAATGACACAAACACACCCATTGGGGGCACAAGATTGGTTATAAACCCAAATTGGACAAGAATAAGCCTAGAGAGGAAGAAATTGACCTAAATGTTAATCCAATGACACAAATGAATTTATTGGATGCACCAGATGGGTTAAAAACCCTAATTCGACAAGAATAAGCCTGGGGAGGACGAAAATGACCTAAATGTTAATCATATGACGCAAACACACCTATTGGATGCACAAGATTGGTTGAAAACCCTAATTGGACAAGAATAATCCTAGAGAGGAAAAAAATGTCTTAAATGTTAATCCAATGACACAAGCACACCTATTGGATGCACAACATTGGTTTAAAACCCTAATAGGACAAGAATTAGCCTAGGGAGGACGGAAATGACCTAATTGTTCATCCAATGACGAATACATACCTATTGGATGCACAAGATTGGTTACAAACACTAATTGAACAAGAATAAGCCTATGGAGGACAAAAATGACATAAATGTTCATCCAATGACACAAACACAGCTATCGAATGCACAAGATTGGTTAAAAACTCTAATTGGACACGAATAAGCCTAGAGAGGACGAAAATGACCTAATTGTTCATCCAATGACACAAATGAACTTATTGGATGCACAGGATTGGTTTAAAACCCTAATTGCATAAGAATAAGCCTAGGGAGGACGAAAATGACCTAATTGTTCATCCAATGACACAAACACACCTATTGGATGCACAACATTGGTTTAAAACCCTAATAGGACAAGAATAAGCCTAGGGAGGACGGAAATGACCTAATTGTTCTTCCAATGACGAAAACATACCAATTGGATACACAAGATTGGTTAAAAATACTAATTGTACAAGAATAAGCCTATGGAGGAAAAAAATGACATAAATGTTCATCCAATGACACAAACACACCTATCGGATGCACAAGATTGGTTAAAAACTCTAATTGGACAAGAATAAGCCTAGAGAGGATGAAAATGACCTAAATGTTAATACAATGACACAAATGAACTTATTGGATGCACAAGATTGATTAAAAACCATAATTGGCCAAGAATAAGCCTAGGGAGGACGAAAATGACCTAATTGTTCACCCAATGACACAAATGAACTAATTGGATGCGCAGGATTGGTTAAAAACCCTAATTGCATAAGAATAAGCCTAGGCAGGACGAAAATGACCTAATTGGTCATCCAATGACACAAACACACCTATTGGATGCACAAGATTGGTTAAAAACCCTAATGGGACAAGAATAAGCCTAGGGAGGACGAAAATGACCTAAATGTTCACCCAATGACACAAACACACCTATTGGATGCACAAGATTGGTTAAAAACCCTAATTGGACAAGAATAAGCCTTGGAAGGACAAAAATGACCTAGATGTTCATCCAATGACACAAACACACCTATTGGATGCACAAGATTGGTTTAAAAACCTAATGGGACAAGAATAAGCCTAGGGAGGACGAAAATAACCTAAATGTTCATCCAATGACACAAACACACCTATTGGATGACCAACATTGGTTAAAAACCCTAATTGGACAAGAATAAGCCTGGGGAGGACGAAAATGACCTAATTATTCATCCATTGACACAAACACACCTATTGGATGCACAAGATTGGTTAAAAACCATAATTGGACAAGAATAATCCTAAGGAGGATGAAAATGACCTAAATGTTCATCCAATGACACAAACACGCCTATTGGATACACAAGATTGGTTAAAAACACTAATTGGAAAAGAATATGCCTAAGGAGGACGAAAATGACCTAAATATTCATCCAATGACACAAACACACCCATTGGGGGCACAAGATTGGTTATAAACCCAAATTGGACAAGAATAAGCCTAGAGAGGAAGAAAATGACCTAAATGTTAATCCAATGACACAAATGAATTTATTGGATGCACCAGATTGGTTAAAAACCCTAATTCGACAAGAATAAGCCTGGGGAGGACGAAAATGACCTAAATGTTAATCAAATGACGCAAACACACCTATTGGATGCACAAGATTGGTTGAAAACCCTAATTGGACAAGAATAAGCCTAGAGAGGAAAAAAATGTCTTAAATGTTAATCCAATGACACAAACACACCTATTGGATGCACAACATTGGTTTAAAACCCTAATAGGACAAGAATTAGCCTAGGGAGGACGGAAATGACCTAATTGTTCATCCAATGACGAAAACATACCTATTGGATGCACAAGATTGGTTACAAACACTAATTGAACAAGAATAAGCCTATGGAGGACAAAAATGACATAAATGTTCATCCAATGACACAAACACACCTATCGAATGCACAAGATTGGTTAAAAACTCTAATTGGACACGAATAAGCCTAGAGAGGATGAAAATGACCTAAATGTTAATACAATGACACAAATGAACTTATTGGATCAACAAGATTGATTAAAAACCCTAATTGGCAAAGAATAAACCTTGGGAGGACGAAAATGACCTAATTGTTCATCCAATGAAACAAATGAACTTATTGGATGTACAAGATTGGTTTAAAACCCTAATTGCATAAGAATAAGCCTAGGGAGGACGAAAATGACCTAATTGTTCATCCAATGACACAAACACACCTATTGGATGCACAACATTGGTTTAAAACCCTAATAGGACAAGAATAAGCCTAGGGAGGACGGAAATGACCTAATTGTTCTTCCAATGACGAAAACATACCAATTGGATGCACAAGATTGGTTAAAAATACTAATTGTACAAGAATAAGCCTATGGAGGACAAAAATGACATAAATGTTCATCCAATGACACAAACACACCTATCGGATGCACAAGATTGGTTAAAAGCTCTAATTGGACAAGAATAAGCCTAGAGAGGATGAAAATGACCTAAATGATAATACAATGACACAAATGAACTTATTGGATGCACAAGATTGATTAAAAACCCTAATTGGACAAGAATAAGCCTAGAGAGAACGAAAATGACCTAATTGTTCATCCAATGACGAATACATACCTATTGGATGCACAAGATTGGTTACAAACACTAATTGAACAAGAATAAGCCTATGGAGGACAAAAATGACATAAATGTTCATCCAATGACACAAACACACCTATCGAATGCACAAGATTGGTTAAAAACTCTAATTGGACACGAATAAGCCTAGAGAGGACGAAAATGACCTAATTGTTCATCCAATGACACAAATGAACTTATTGGATGCACAAGATTGGTTTAAAACCCTAATTGCATAAGAATAAGCCTAGGGAGGACGAAAATGACCTAATTGTTCATCCAATGACACAAACACACCTATTGGATGCACAACATTGGTTTAAAACCCTAATAGGACAAGAATAAGCCTAGGGAGGACGGAAATGACCTAATTGTTCTTCCAATGACGAAAACATACCAATTGGATACACAAGATTGGTTAAAAATACTAATTGTACAAGAATAAGCCTATGGAGGACAAAAATGACATAAATGTTCATCCAATGACACAAACACACCTATCGGATGCACAAGATTGGTTAAAAACTCTAATTGGACAAGAATAAGCCTAGAGAGGATGAAAATGACCTAAATGTTAATACAATGACACAAATGAACTTATTGGATGCACAAGATTGATTAAAAACCATAATTGGCCTAGAATAAGCCTAGGGAGGACGAAAATGACCTAATTGTTCATCCAATGACACAAATGAACTAATTGGATGCGCAAGATTGGTTAAAAACCCTAATTGCATAAGAATAAGCCTAGGGAGGACGAAAATGACCTAATTGGTCATCCAATGACACAAACACACCTATTGGATGCACAAGATTGGTTAAAAACCCTAATGGGACAAGAATAAGCCTAGGGAGGACGAAAATGACCTAAATGTTCACCCAATGACACAAACACACCTATTGGATGCAAAAGATTGGTTAAAAACCCTAATTGGACAAGAATAAGCCTTGGAAGGACAAAAATGACCTAGATGTTCATCCAATGACACAAACACACCTATTGGATGCACAAGATTGTTTTAAAAACCTAATGGGACAAGAATAAGCCTAGGGAGGACGAAAATAACCTAAATGTTCATCCAATGACACAAACACACCTATTGGATGACCAACATTGGTTAAAAACCCTAATTGGACAAGAATAAGCCTGGGGAGGACGAAAATGACCTAATTATTCATCCATTGACACAAACACACCTATTGGATGCACAAGATTGGTTAAAAACCATAATTGGACAAGAATAATCCTAAGGAGGATGAAAATGACCTAAATGTTCATCCAATGACACAAACACGCCTATTGGATACACAAGATTGGTTAAAAACACTAATTGGAAAAGAATATGCCTAAGGACGACGAAAATGACCTAAATATTCATCCAATGACACAAACACACCCATTGGGGGCACAAGATTGGTTATAAACCCAAATTGGACAAGAATAAGCCTAGAGAGGAAGAAAATGACCTAAATGTTAATCCAATGACACAAATGAATTTATTGGATGCACCAGATTGGTTAAAAACCCTAATTCGACAAGAATAAGCCTGGGGAGGACGAAAATGACCTAAATGTTAATCAAATGACGCAAACACACCTATTGGATGCACAAGATTGGTTGAAAACCCTAATTGGACAAGAATAAGCCTAGAGAGGAAAAAAATGTCTTAAATGTTAATCCAATGACACAAACACACCTATTGGATGCACAACATTGGTTTAAAACCCTAATAGGACAAGAATTAGCCTAGGGAGGACGGAAATGACCTAATTGTTCATCCAATGACGAAAACATACCTATTGGATGCACAAGATTGGTTACAAACACTAATTGAACAAGAATAAGCCTATGGAGGACAAAAATGACATAAATGTTCATCCAATGACACAAACACACCTATCGAATGCACAAGATTGGTTAAAAACTCTAATTGGACACGAATAAGCCTAGAGAGGATGAAAATGACCTAAATGTTAATACAATGACACAAATGAACTTATTGGATCAACAAGATTGATTAAAAACCCTAATTGGCAAAGAATAAACCTTGGGAGGACGAAAATGACCTAATTGTTCATCCAATGAAACAAATTAACTTATTGGATGTACAAGATTGGTTTAAAACCCTAATTGCATAAGAATAAGCCTAGGGAGGACGAAAATGACCTAATTGTTCATCCAATGACACAAACACACCTATTGGATGCACAACATTGGTTTAAAACCCTAATAGGACAAGAATAAGCCTAGGGAGGACGGAAATGACCTAATTGTTCTTCCAATGACGAAAACATACCAATTGGATGCACAAGATTGGTTAAAAATACTAATTGTACAAGAATAAGCCTATTGAGGACAAAAATGACATAAATGTTCATCCAATGACACAAACACACCTATCGGATGCACAAGTTTGGTTAAAAGCTCTAATTGGACAAGAATAAGCCTAGAGAGGATGAAAATGACCTAAATGATAATACAATGACACAAATGAACTTATTGGATGCACAAGATTGATTAAAAACCCTAATTGGACAAGAATAAGCCTAGAGAGGACGAAAATGACCTAAATGTTAATCCAATGACAGAAACATGGCTATTGGATGCACAAGATTTGTTTAAAACCCTAATGGGACAAGAATAAAACTAGGGAGGACGAAAATGATCTAAATGTTCATCCAATGACACAAACACACCTATTGGATGCACAAGATTGGTTAAAAACCCTAATGGGACAAGAATAAGCCTTGGGAGGACGAAAATGACCTAAATGTTCACCCAATGACACAAACACACCTATTGGATGCACAAGATTGGTTAAAAACCCTAATTGGACAAGAATAAGCCTTGGGAGGACAAAAATGACCTAGATGTTCATCCAATGACACAAACACACCTATTGGATGCACAAGATTGGTTTAAAAACCTAACGGGTCAAGAATAAGCCTAGGGAGGACGAAAATATCCTAAATGTTCATCCAATGACACAAACACACCTATTGGATGACCAACATTGGTTAAAAACCCTAATTGGACAAGAATAAGCCTGGGGAGGACGAAAATGACCTAATTATTCATCCAATGACACAGACACACCTATTGGATGCACAAGATTGGTTAAAAACCCTAATTGGACAAGAATAAGCCTATAGAGGAAAAAAATGATCTAAATGTTAATCCAATGACACAAACACACCTGTTTGATGCACAACATTGGTTTAAAACCCTAATTGGACAAGAATAAGCCTCGGGAGGACGAAAATGACCTAAATGTTCATCCAATGACACAAACACTTCTATTGGATACACAAGATTGGTTAAAAATTTTAATAGGACAAGAATAAGCCTAGAGAGGACGAAAATGACCTAAATGTTAATCCAATGACACAAATGAGTTTATTGGATGCACAAGATTGGTTAAAAATCCTAATTGGACAAGAATAAGCCTAGAGAGGACGAAAATGACCTAAATGTTAATCCAATGACACAAACACACCTATTGGATGCCCAAGATTGGTTTAAAACCCTAATGGGACAAGAATAAGCCTAAGGAGGACGAAAGTGACCTAAATGTTCATCCAATGACACAAACACACCTATTGGATTCACAAGATTGGTTAAAAACCATAATTGGACAAGAATAATCCTAAGGAGGATGCAAATGACCTAAATGTTCATCCAATGACACAAACACGCCTATTGGATACACAAGATTGGTTAAAAACCCTAATTGGACAAGAAAAATCCTAGAGAAGAAGAAAATGACCTAAATGTTAATCCAATGACACAAATGAATTTATTGGATGCACAAGATTGGTTAAAAACCCTAATTGGACAAGAATAAGCCTAGAGATGACGAAAATGACTTAAATGTTAATTCAATAACACAAACACACCTATTGGAAGCATAAGATTGGTTTAAAACCCTAATGGGACAAGAATAAGCCTAGGGAGGACGAAAAAAACATAAATGTTAATCGAATGACACAAACAAACCTATTGGATGCACAAGATTTGTTAAAAACCCTAACTGGACAAGAATAAGCTTGGGGATGATGAAAATGACCTAATTATTCATCCAATGACACAGACACACCTATTGGATGCAGAAGATTGGTTAAATGCCTTAATTGGACAAGAATAAGCCTAGAGAGGAAAAAAATGACCTAAATGATAATCCAATGACACAAACACACCTTTTGGATGCACAACATTGGTTAAAAACCCTAATTGGACAAGAATCAACCTAGAGAGGACGAAAATGACCTAAATATTAATCCAATGACACAAACACACCTATTGGATGCACAAGATTGGTTTAAAACCCTAATGGGACAAGATTAAGCCTAAGGAGGACGAAAATCACCAAATGTTCATCCAATGACACAAACACACCTATTGGATGCACAAAATTGGTTAAAAACCCTAATTGGACAAGAATAAGCCTTGGGAGGACGAAAATGACCTAATTATTCATCCAATGACACAAACACACCTATTGGATGCACAAGATTGGTTAAAGACCCTAGTTGGACAAGAATAAGCTTAGGGAGTACGAAAATGACCTAATTGTTCATCCAATGACACAAACACACCTATCGGATGCACAAAATTGGTTAAAACCCCAATTGGACAAGAATAAGCCTAGAGAGGACGAAAATGACCTAAATGTTAATACAATGACACAAATGAACTTATTGGATGCACATGATTGATTAAAAACCCTAATTACATAAGAATAAGCCTAGGGTGGACGAAAATGACCTTATTGTTCATCCAATGAAACAAACATACCTATTGGATGCACAAGATTGGTTTAAAACACTAATTGGACAAGAATAAGCCTAGGGAGGACGAATATGACCTAGATGTTCATCCAATGACACAAACACTTCTATTGGATACACAAGATTGGTTAAAATCCCTAATTGGACAACAATAAGCCTGGGGAGGACGAAAATGACCTAATTGTTCATCCAATAACAAAAACAAACCTATTGGATGCACAAGATTGGTTAAAAACCCTAATTGGACAAGAATAACCCTATAGAGGACGAAAATGACCTAAATGTTTATACAATGACACAAATGAACTTATTGAATGCACAAGATTGGTTAAAAACCTAATGGGACAAGAATAAGCCTAGGGAGGACGAAACTAACCTAAATGTTCATCCAATGACACAAACACACCTATTGGATGACCAACATTGGTTAAAAACCCTAATTGGACAAGAATAAGCCTGGGGAGGACGAAAATGACCTAATTATTCATCCAATGACACAGACACACCTATTGGATGCACAAGATTGGTTAAATGCCTTAATTGGACAAGAATAAGCCTAGAGAGGAAAAAAGTGACCTAAATGATAATCCAATGACACAAACACACCTTTTGGATGCACAAGATTGGTTAAAAACCCTAATTGGACAAGAATAAACCAAGAGAGGACGAAAATGACCTAAATAAGAATCCAATGACACAAACACACCTATTGGATGCACAAGATTGGTTTAAAACCCTAATGGGACAAGATTAAGCCTAAGGAGGACGAAAATCACCAAATGTTCATCCAATGACACAAACACACCTATGGGATGCACAAAATTGGTTAAAAACCATAATTGGACAAGAATAAGCCTTGGGAGGACGAAAATGACCTAATTATTCATCCAATGACACAAACACACCTATTGGATGCACAAGATTGGTTAAAAACCCTAGTTGGACAAGAATAAGCCTAGGGAGGACGAAAATGACCTAATTGTTCATCCAATGACACAAACACACCTATCGGATGCACAAAATTGGTTAAAACCCCAATTGGACAGGAATAAGCCTAGAGAGGACGAAAATGACCTAAATGTTAATACAATGACACAAATGAACTTATTGGATGCACATGATTGATTAAAAACCCTAATTACATAAGAATAAGCCTAGGGAGGAAGAAAATGACCTTATTGTTCATCCAATGACACAAACATACCTATTGGATGCACAAGATTGGTTTAAAACACTAATTGGACAAGAATAAGCCTAGGGAGGACGAAAATGACCTAAATGTTCATCCAATGACCCAAACACTTCTATTGGATACACAAGATTGGTTAAAATCCCTAATTGGACAACAATAAGCCTGGGGAGGACGAAAATGACCTAATTGTTCATCCAATAACAAAAACAAACCTATTGGATGCACAAGATTGGTTAAAAACCCTAATTGGACAAGAATAACCCTATGGAGGACGAAAATGACCTAAATGTTTATACAATGACACAAATGAACTTATTGAATGCACAAGATTGGTTAAAAACCTAATGGGACAAGAATAAGCCTAGGGAGGACGAAAATAACCTAAATGTTCATCCAATGACACAAACACACCTATTGGATCACCAACATTGGTTAAAAACCCTAATTGGACAAGAATAAGCCTGGGGAGGACGAAAATGACCTAATTATTCATCCAATGACACAGACACACCTATTGGATGCACAAGATTGGTTAAATGCTTTAATTGGACAAGAATAAGCCTAGAGAGGAAAAAAAATGACCTAAATGATAATCCAATGACACAAACACACCTTTTGGATGCACAAGATTGGTTAAAAACCCTAATTGGACAAGAATAAACCTAGAGAGGACGAAAATGACCTAAATATTAATCCAATGACACAAACACACCTATTGGATGCACAAGATTGGTTTAAAACCCTAATGGGACAAGATTAAGCCTAAGGAGGATGAAAATCACCAAATGTTCATCCAATGACACAAACACACCTATTGGATGCACAAAATTGGTTAAAAACCCTAATTGGACAAGAATAAGCCTTGGGAGGACGAAAATGACCTAATTATTCATCCAATGACACAAACACACCTATTGGATGCACAAGATTGGTTAAAAACCCTAGTTGGACAAGAATAAGCCTAGGGAGGACGAAAATGACCTAATTGTTCATCCAATGACACAAACACACCTATCGGATGCACAAAATTGGTTAAAACCCCAATTGGACAAGAATAAGCCTAGAGAGGACGAAAATGACCTAAATGTTAATACAATGACACAAATGAACTTATTGGATGCACATGATTGATTAAAAACCCTAATTACATAAGAATAAGCCTAGGGAGGACAAAAATGACCTTATTGTTCATCCAATGATACAAACATACCTATTGGATGCACAAGATTGGTTTAAAACACTAATTGGACAAGAATAAGCCTAGGGAGGACGAAAATGACCTAAATGTTCATCCAATGACACAAACACTTCTATTGGATACACAAGATTGGTTAAAATCCCTAATTGGACAACAATAAGCCTGGGGAGGACGAAAATGACCTAATTGTTCATCCAATAACAAAAACAAACCTATTGGATGCACAAGATTGGTTAAAAACCCTAATTGGACAAGAATAACCCTAGGGAGGACGAAAATGACCTAAATGTTTATACAATGACACAAATGATTGGTTAAAAACCTATTGGGACAAGAATAAGCCTAGGGAGGACGAAAATAACCTAAATGTTCATCCAATGACACAAACACGCCTATTGGATACACAAGATTGGTTAAAAACACTAATTGGAAAAGAATATGCCTAAGGACGACGAAAATGACCTAAATATTCATCCAATGACACAAACACACCCATTGGGGGCACAAGATTGGTTATAAACCCAAATTGGACAAGAATAAGCCTAGAGAGGAACAAAATGACCTAAATGTTAATCCAATGACACAAATGAATTTATTGGATGCACCAGATTGGTTAAAAACCCTAATTCGACAAGAATAAGCCTGGGGAGGACGAAAATGACCTAAATGTTAATCAAATGACGCAAACACACCTATTGGATGCACAAGATTGGTTGAAAACCCTAATTGGACAAGAATAAGCCTAGAGAGGAAAAAAATGTCTTAAATGTTAATCCAATGACACAAACACACCTATTGGATGCACAACATTGGTTTAAAACCCTAATAGGACAAGAATTAGCCTAGGGAGGACGAAAATGACCTAATTGTTCATCCAATGACACAAACACACCTATCGGATGCACAAGATTGGTTAAAAATCCTAATTGGACAAGAATAAGCCTAGAGAGGACGAAAGATGCGAAAAATGCAAAATACGTCAGACAGCAGATGCTGCGCGCCTGAAGCTCGCCCAGTGCGCCTGGGGCGCATTTCACATGTTTCAGCTCTGCCAACGCGCGCCTGGGGTGCGCCCTGCGCGCCTGGAGCGCCTGACGCGCATCAGCAATCATAAAAACGCAATTTTTTGCTGTTTTTTGGATCTTTTTGACTCTTGGGAACTTGGGAGACTTGTGCCCTAGCATAGAAACTCAAGGACGGCCGTTTCTAACGCCATTGAAGCAGTTTTATCAAGAATCATCCATGAATCATTCTTGTAATTCTTCTTTAATCCTTATCTTTTGTATCTCTGTCATGAGTAACTAAACCCTATTTGTTAGGGATGAGTGTAACCAGATGAAACCCTTATTTTTCTGATTTGATTTGTAGTTATATGAATGAGTTTATTGAATTATTTTTCTCATCTCTGTGCTTAATGCTTTTTATTGCTTGATCAACATTAAAATGTTCTACGATTTGTATTTTGAAACGGAAGTGGACTTTACGAATGCTTGAGATGAGAAATTCATGAATTTGTAGTCTAGGGATAGATGCAGGTCATGAAACCAATTAAATTAGTTGCAGAGCAATAATTTACAAGAGAATTTCTATACGGTAATGCTTAATTCTAATCTTAAATCTACTAAGGAATTAGGGGTTACTTTGGAATTAAAGGTTCTGTCACTAAGACATTAGGGCATGAATAATAAAGAGAATTCGGTAATAATTCAATAAAGGAATTCAGTAACTAGGATCAAATTAGACACCAAGGTTGGATTCAAAGTGAAACTCATCCCTGACATTTTTCTCATTATAAAAGATCAATTTTATTATTGTTGTTAATTTTAAATATTATTTCAATCAAATTGGGAACCTTTTGTTCAATTTTAGTAATTAAATATAATTCAATAGTAAAACGCAATCCTTGAGTTCGACACTCGGTACTACTGTTTTATTATTACTTGCAACGATTCAGTACACTTGCTGAAACGCTATCAGTTAATATCCCTAATTGGACAACAATAAGCCTAGGGAGGACGAAAATGACCTAATTGTTCATCCGATGACAAAAACTAACCTATTGGATGCACAAGATTGGTTAAAAACCTTTATTGGACAAGAATAACCCTATGGAGGACGAAAATGACCTAAATGTTCATCCAATGACACAAACACACCTATTGGATGCACAAGATTGGTTAAAAACCCTTATTGGACAAGAATAAGCCTAGAGAGGATGAAAATGACCTAAATGTTTATACAATGACACAAATGAACTTATTGTATGCACAAGATTGGTTAAAAACCCTAATTGGCCAAGAATAAGCCTAGGGAGGATGAAAATGACCTGATTGTTAATCCAATGACACAATTGCATAAGAATAAGCCTAGGGACGAAAATGACCAAATTGTTCATCCAATGACACAAACACACCTATTGGATGCACAAGATTGGTTAAAAACCCTAATTGGACAAGAATATGCCGAAGGAGGACGAAAATGACCTAAATGTTCATCCAATGACACAAACACACCCATTGGGGGCACAAGATTGGTTATAAACCCAAATTGGACAAGAATAAGCCTAGAGAGGAAGAAAATGACCTAAATGTTAATCCAATGACACAAATGAATTTATTGGATGCACCAGATTGGTTAAAAACCCTAATTCGACAAGAATAAGCCTAGGGAGGACGAAAATGACCTAA